>JAKRZM010001292.1:358836-386946 GCA_036379175.1 Heliconius cydno galanthus | reverse complement strand
TTAGCGGTTTGGCCCTGATTGCGTAAAAGACAGACAGACAGACAGACAGACAGACAGACAGAGTTACTTTCGAATTTATAATATAGGTATGGATTATTAATATTATAATTCTATATCTTGAGTGGTGAAAATAGATGCTGCTTGTTATTTCACTATGTCGAGAATATACTTGTTACATATTACCCCATTTTAAACATTTGATTTTGATCGTGTAACGCTTGTGTTCAATACTAGGGTAGTAATATTTGGACCGTTTATTTTGAAAGTGGTGTAAGTCCATTTTTGAGAAAAAAGAGCTTTTAATGTAATTTTTTTATATATAACTAGTCCGTGTTTAATTTCTCAAAAAAATCACATGTTTTGAACAACTTAAAATCGGTCGGTAAATGAAATTGCATAATCATCGATATACTAACCTTTAATTTTCTCGAAACAAAAGAAAATGGACTTACACCACTCTCAAAATAAACGGTCCATTTACTACGCCACAGTGGCGTCTTATCGATAATCTATATATATAAAAGGACTTGTCCTCACTGACTGAGGTAAGACGCACGCACAGCCGTAACCACTGATGGTAGAAACGTTAAATTTGGACCAAAGTTTACTTTTGTAATCTGAACATCCACTAAGAAGGGATTTTGAAAAATTTTAACAAGGGGGTTCAAAGTTTGTATGGAAAAAAAATTAAATCGGCACTGACTTTTATAAAATTTGAAATTGAGATTTTTAAAAGTATTTAATTGAACACGTGTTTCATCGTTTTCTAGAATTCTCCCCCTAAGGGTGCAAATAAGGGGTTGAAAGTTTGTATAGGTTTTTTTTAAATCGTCACCAATTTTTATAAAATTTGAAATTTAGACTCTTAAAAATATTTCATTGAACACATATTTCATGGGTTATTAGAATTCACCCTTAAATACGCAAGCGAAGCTGCGCGCGTCCGCTAGTCGTTTTATAGTTAGTCTGAATATTGTCTATATCGAAAGATAAAATAAAAATCAGGCCCTTTTGTCGCAGCGGTTTAGCGTCTGCCTGAAAACGCGACGGCCATTAGTGTCGCTTCGATTCCTACTTGAGGGAATAAATTATGTTTATATCCACGCTGTGATAACATGTATGTGGCGTTGAATTCTTTTACTTCTTTTAACTTCATTTAAAGTTCAAGATATCAAATATATTTTTTGTTTAGATATCTTTAGTTATCAATTTATCTTTAGCTATATGTATGTGTAAGACTTCTTCAATACACCATTGTGCCTTACATGGTGCTAGTTGATTGAAGGCGCATACCTATGTGCACAGTGAAACCGTATTAAATATTAATGTAATATGCTTTTAATGGTGTCTATATATGAACTAATATTATGTCTTGCTTAAAAATTACTTTACTAAAAGAACAAAGAAAACATCAAATGGATAAAGAGTTAAGATGAAATAGTCATATTTAATAATGTATGTATATAACTAATATTTTCACTTTCTTAAGTTATTGTTTTAATTTAGTTTAGACTTATCAATTGATTTTATACTTCACGTATACGTCTATTGTTTGCTTATATTTGTTATTATTTTTTCATAAAGAAATGATAGAACAAAACTCAATGCTCATAAATAACGGCTATGGAATGCGCACTTTATTTACACATCTTTATAGATACATTTTATATTATAAGACTTGCTCTCACCTGTGGCTTGGTCCTCGTGATCATAAAAATAACTTATTTCGATCGTTTAATTTTCATGCGGGATAGCTAGCTACCGTTGTATTATTGTATTAAACAATGAAATTGTAACCTCAATATTGAATCTTTTTAAATAAAGAATTTTGAATTTGTTTTTAGGTCAGATTGCAAGTACCCGATGTAATTCTTACTGCAGGGACAGTGGAATATATTGAAACGATTAGCGTGATGTAAAATATAGCTTTACTCGATTATCATCGAACACAATTCTCAAACTCAAAACTAAACTTCAAACTCGATATTCGAACCAATAGTTCTTGAGATTAGCACGTTCCACCAAATAAACTCTTCAGCTTTATAATATTAGTGTAGATATTTACATGAAAATTAGTTTCTTTTTTCCATTATAACAATAAATAATAATTTATTTTTTTGTCTTTAGGTTGGTGCAGTGTGCGTAGCAAGAGGCGCGCGCAGTCTAGCATAAGCAGAGAAGGATATTGAGCTAGCGCACCATGAACGAACTTGACAGCTTACGCCAGGAGGCGGAAACACTCAAGAATGCTATCCGGGTACGTATGTACACATATATTGTGTTGTATTTCAAAAGGAAAGCGATTATTGTTTGCCTCCCTTATATGGTCCTTGCGGGTTGCCAGGTGACAGGTTATAGAAGCATATTTAAAAATTTTGATCAATGTTCATAAAAAAAGGGAAGCAAGAGTAATTTTGACATTAAATGTATTTTTTTTTAAATTTTAATCTATATTTTTGATAGTCGGTCACTTTAAAAAAAAAGAGAAATAATTAAATCTGCAAATGCACGTAACTGCGTACATATAACATTTAAATTTCATGCCGCTTTGTCATTAAATCATGTAAACCAACCACTGGAGGCCAGCCCTCCTTGAAAATATCTCTAATTATAGCGTAATCATACCTCCTTACTTCACTTAATACTAGAAAAAATCTTCTCCACTATACAGTTCGATGATTCATGGCCGACCTGAAGTTAGGCTTTCTCAACTTTTGCGCATTGTTCACTCGGAAAGAAAATTAATGAAAAGTAATAAAAATTCTATAATCAAATCTGCGTAGCTATCTACAGCTAACTTCAGGGCGGCCGCGATCTGTCGGCAGTAAGTACTGCACGGTACTTTAGGTAGAATTAGAATGGTTTACGTTAAAGTATGATAAACCCAAGCCAAATTTAAATATCCTCGTGAGCTGCGTGACCGACGGATTTAATCGGCCTCGCGATTGTTCCTACTACCGTTGCTCAACGTTTACGCGCTGATGACGGACAGTGGGTACGTTCAGTTTCACGCTGTATGCCGCACACAGCAGAGTAGGCAGAGAGAACCTAGTGTTAAGACACTCCGTTCCCCATTTTCTGCCGAATTCTAGAAGCATTGGGTGTTGATTGGCAGAATTCAACGCCGCGCTTTGCCTCGACACCAGAGGAAGAAATGGAAATATAAACATAAATAAATATTTCACTTCCTCGAGCAGGGATCGAACCCACAACCGTCGCGTTACAGTCGCACAGTGGGTACGTTGCTTGTAGGTATGTATGAACCAATTGCTGTTATTGTTTAGAGGCTGTCAGACTGTAAATGCGACGGTTGTGGTTTCAATTTCTATTTTATTTTTTCTCGCTAGGTTGAGCGGTTCAAAAGTAGTACTAGATTAACATTACTGGGCTTTCTCTTCCGTATCTTGGTGTAAGATAACATTAATAATATGGTTAGAAACATATATTTTACGGAGATTATAAATAAATGTACCAAACGATCGACGAGCGATAAATGTATCAAATAATATTTATACATAAAAATATTTTTTCATATAATATTTCATCAACGTAGGCACGTTTAAACATAATAATAAACAAGCAGCTCGTTATAAGAAGGAAGGAAATAGAGGAATTTAATTGCATGTAGTTGTTAATATTAAAGAAGATTCCTTTTGTTTTTGGTGATACCAAGGTCTTTCGTTTCTTGCGTTTATAATTAACAAAAGTTACCTTGAGGCCGGGGCACAAGCGTTTTTTTGGCGGAAATTGGGGAACGTAGAGTGTAAGTTCCCTCTGCCCACCTGTAACTAAAAAAAATATCTTATTCGTATTGGCATTTAACAAAAATACCGACAGGAATACGTATTTTCCTAGTTCGAAATCGAAAAATCAAATAGATACGTGAGTTTGAGTACCTACTGATTCTGACACACAGAAGAAAATTGGAATGGAGTTGTTTTATCGCAATTGAAAAAAAATATTACTTATAATTAATTACATAAATATTTTTTAATAGAATAAATTATCAATTAAAATATTATTACTTCAATTATGCTTTTAAAAATACT
Organism: Heliconius cydno galanthus; assembly: GCA_036379175.1. Lineage (NCBI taxonomy): Eukaryota > Metazoa > Arthropoda > Insecta > Lepidoptera > Nymphalidae > Heliconius > Heliconius cydno. The sequence goes on along the minus strand of JAKRZM010001292.1, from coordinate 382,897 downwards.
TTTATTGCAAAGTATTTATTTATTTTTTATTTATATTCTTTATTGCACAAAAAGATAAAAAAAAAAATGTACAATAGGCGGGCTTAACGCTAACAAGCAAACTTTACTGTCTACTCAAAAAATTAAAAAAGATGCACGAAAAAAAAAATATAATCAAACTTAAAGAACGATGTTGTTAAAATAGAGCGTACGTTTGCGAAACAAAGCTTATTATTTTGCTTAAATATTATGTAAATAATATGTGTGGAATTGGGACATGATATTCTGACGTATGATGAATACCATATCGTATAACAAAATTAATGTAATCGTATGTTATTTAAATTATCTTTTCATTTATTTTGACGGCATTCTTAACCTACATGCCATTCTATGTGAGTAATGTACCTACCTACTAAGTCATTCATAATAACAATTTCTATTTAATAATAAATTAATTGTTTATTTTGTAAAAATGCAAAGTATAAAAAGTCATTTAATGTTTCAATTTATGATGTTGTTATAATTAAAAAAACAAAAAAAATAATAGGAAAAATATTTTTACATAAATACACATGCCTTTTTTAGCTTGACGCTATATTAAACTCATCAGCGTGCTTTGTCTTCTTCTGTCGAAAAATTTTATATAATTAATTCCCCAGAGTGGGAATCAAACTCAAAACGCGTTTGCAGTCAGGCACTGCACCGCTGCGGGACGATGTAATTTGCTGTTTCTTTGTTTTTGAAAATTTAGTTTCATCAGAATTCATATGACTATCGATTTGGTTCACAAAGTGAAATCTAAAATAACCTGTTGTTTATATTGGATTCGGCGCTTACGATGCTTATCGGCTATTTATTGTAGGTATATCCTGGTGCTTTCGCCGTAATCTGAATGAAATTTTCGGCGAATAATAATCACACGCGGCGCTTTATTGTTGAGCGAATATCGAAATTCACACGAACTATTATAATTTATACGAGATTTCCATTAAAACTTTGCTTGTGAGTAAAGATAAACTTTTCAGAATTAGTTGTAAAGGAAGTAGATAAGTTTTAAATACCGATTCTTTCAAATTTTCCAATTTTGTCAATGGAAATTTACTTATAAATTTGGACATTCTCCTACTACCACACTTAATTGATTTGCTTTATATTTTTAAATTTTTTTGGATAGCTATGACAACGAATGCTATAAAAAATAACCTTTATTGGCTATTTATCGTCAGGATAAGTGGCTTAAATCACAAAAATAAGGTTTTTGTTTACAAGAGAAACTGCCATCGACATGAAAGAATATTGTAATAATTGGAACAAAACAACTTTTTCATATTGCACTTGTATTATCTCTATTATTTTATTATCTATGCAAGATCTATAAAATTATTAAACTAAATTATTAAAAAATAATAATCTACAATCGTTGTTTTTAAACAGGATGCCCGCAAAGCGGCGTGCGACACGTCGCTCGCGCAGGCCACCGGCAGCCTGGAGCCGATTGGGCGCATACAGATGCGCACGCGCCGCACCCTGCGCGGCCACCTCGCCAAGATCTACGCTATGCATTGGGGGAGTGATTCAAGGTTAATATAACTAGTGATATACGAATATTAGGTTGAAATTTTCCACTATATAATCTTAAAATCATTAATAAAACTGTGATTATTGATTTTGGAGGACGTCCTAGCTATTTGTAACTTCATACACTTCATTAGTTATAAAAATTTTAACGACCAAAAAGGTATTGAAAAAGACAGTCACCCAATAACACTATTTTCTGTTATATTTTTTCCTGTGTAAAGAGTGAAATATGTAGAATCTAGGGAGCAATGACACCCGTTAAACTAGACTAGCTCAAGGATTACAAGTAGACATTTTTAGCACACTATTTGTATCAGATTAGATTTCTCAAAAAATTATGGACAAAAAGAAGCTTCTTCTAAGATGATTCTCGCGTGACGGTGCATTCTATTGTGATATATTGAGTCAAAATATATCTAAAATGTTGCGATGAACCATAAAACTGTTTACAAACATTCACGTATTCACAATTTCCAAGAGACGCATATAAAACTTCATCGTGTTGAGTTTTCCTCAATCGAAAGAATAAATTGCGGGATAGAAACGATAACATTGGTTTCCGGTGAAATCGCCACCTGTTTATAGGTCACCGTTGTATATAATATTTCTTACTTATTACTTGGATGAACTAGCTTTTGCACTTAGTGTTACTTAGGTTGTCGTGGTGCACAGGGGCGCAAGCGTGCGACTGTAAACTCGACGGTTATGGGTTCAATTCCCACTCGGGAGAATGAAACATTTAAAATGCTACGTGCGGGGTATTTAAATGATATAAGTACATATTGTTAACACGATATTTCATTTAAGCACGACGAAATCACATGAAAAAATATAACAGTTTTACCAAAAGCTTTAGTTATTGTGCACNTTACAAGTAGACATTTTTAGCACACTATTTGTATCAGATTAGATTTCTCAAAAAATTATGGACAAAAAGAAGCTTCTTCTAAGATGATTCTCGCGTGACGGTGCATTCTATTGTGATATATTGAGTCAAAATATATCTAAAATGTTGCGATGAACCATAAAACTGTTTACAAACATTCACGTATTCACAATTTCCAAGAGACGCATATAAAACTTCATCGTGTTGAGTTTTCCTCAATCGAAAGAATAAATTGCGGGATAGAAACGATAACATTGGTTTCCGGTGAAATCGCCACCTGTTTATAGGTCACCGTTGTCTGTAATATTTCTTACTTATTACTCGGATGAACTAGCTTTTGCACTTAGTGTTATTTAGGTTGTCGTGGCGCACAGGGGCGCAAGCGTGCGGCGGTAACCTCGACGGTTATGGGTTCAATTCCCACTCGGGAGAATGAAACATTTAATATTTTCCAAGTTCCCTGCCAATCCTGCTACTTGCGGGGTACAGTGTAAGGCTAAAAAAATTTAAATGATATATGTAATTATTGTTAACACATTATTTTATTTAAGCACGACTAAATCACATGAAAAAATATAACAGTTTCACCAAAAGCTTTAGTTATTATGCACTCTTCTTTCATGTATTTGTTTAGAAAAATATTAGTCAAGGTTACATTTGCTTAATGTATACGTTTTATAGCGATAATAATAATCTCTAGAAATTCTTCTTACTCCAATTATCATCTTATTGTTCTACAATATTTAATATATTAAATGTGTTATAATTATATATAATCGTCTTACAGTTAACACGCAACGTGACGTTCTTCTTTCATAATAAAATAATACAAACTCTTTTCTGTGTATCATACAAATATCTCATCTCGATAAATAGAACAGGTGGCCTTCGATAAACTTTACATATCGTATGTGAATATGAAACACCTACTCTATAGAATCATGCGGGTAACATCTTTTCTAAAGTAACGTTTTAAAAAAGTTATACATATTCATTCATTTAATTTAATGGCAGTATTACGTGACAAAGGCGTATTTAAAACTAAATGCGTCACAATATCACTGTTAACTTCATGTCTGGTAGAAACTTGGAAAGTAAGCACTGTATTACCATATTTGGAAATTTTCATATGAACAAATGGTAAAAGGAGAATTATATATGTTAGATTCTGCCTGTGGCTTCGCTCGTTTTGTCAAATCGAAATCGTTGAGTGTTGTGTATGACACATTCTAAGTGTCCGCCGGTGCAGTAGAAAACATCTCGATAAATGGACTTTATTTGAAGGGTCGTTTTCAATTCAAACCCGTAGTTCCTGTTGTTAGCCCGTTCAATGCAAACTCTTTAGCATATATGAAAATTTTATAATCTGCGTCATAGTTGTATTTTGTACCTAGAAGGCATCTCTGAGTTATATTTCGCTTATGCGTAGGCACTAAAAATTTAGTGTCAAGACACTCAATTGTTCATTACCCGCCCGAATTCGAAATATTTCGTGTTGAAAGACGGAAAAAAAAAATTAAGTGCTAACATTATAACATTACATATAAATAAATAGGCAATGCTTTAGTCGGAAAGACCTTCGATGATATAATAAAGTAGTTTCGTTTCGGCCTTTCGTTCGGTTATTTTTGTCTAAAATCGCTTAATCAAATGAGCTCGTATAGTGAATTATCGTATCACCAGTAGGTATAAGAGCGAGATGGGTACACAACACGTACGGTTGAGACGGTTTCTAAAATAATCCACTTCTTCACTCTGAGAATGACGTCCCGGCGTTGGATATTTACTGTTGGTTGTATTGTTTTCGTTAATAATTTTGAATATCATGCTCGCTCAATTTATATGACATTTTAAATGCCAGTTTCTAGAATTGAAGAAGTATATTGGAGCATATTTAATTATATGTACAATTTATATTTTTTAATATGGTTTAAACATTAGCTTCGTTATTTTATTTTTAGTAAGATTTTTCCTTACTTCATTTACTTTTGTTAGGCTAAAATTTGATGCAACAGCTGTTTTTAAATGGGAGATTATGTATTTTTAGTGTATTTCGTCATTATGCATAATAATGAAATACGTACAGGTAGAAAATAAATATGAATTTAATCTAAATTAATATTTTTTTTGACAGAATCATTAATAGGCTAGTAAAAGGTTTATTAATTAGATTTTATTATGAATAATTATTAAAAACCTTTGTGTGTTTGTCTGTTTCGAATTCGAGGGGATATTAGAGGAAATTCTCTTTTAGCTTACGTTATTTTTACATATAAGGAAAAAAGATGTTTACACTATTTCCCACAATGCAGCATATGCTCTAAGCTTTAATGATTTATGAATGGAAACGACATCTAAAGATCACTCTCAAGATGGACACCAGAGTTGAGAGCGATTTTTAAATACGAGCTAGGGTCCATAACACTAGGGTGTTAAGTCACTCCATTCCCCAACTTCAAGAAAAAAACGTTTAACGGAAGTTTTTCTTTGCCGCTATAGATGTAAAAATATATAATTTTTCTTCTCACAGAAACTTAGTGTCGGCAAGTCAAGACGGCAAGCTAATAGTATGGGACAGCCACACGACGAACAAGGTGCACGCCATCCCGCTGCGCTCCTCGTGGGTGATGACGTGCGCGTACGCGCCCTCCGGCTCCTACGTGGCTTGCGGTGGATTGGATAATATATGCTCGATTTATAGGTGAGTTGCTGTTCACAGTTTATAGTATAGAAAATGGATTAGTGTCCTTATGTGGTTACATTTTATACTACATTTTTATTTTGCGACATATGGATATACAGGACGGTATATAACCTATCTTTTTTTTAATTTCATAATTAAGAATAAGCGTCCTGATTTCTATTTTATACCACAAGTCTGTTTTGACTTATTTTTATTATAATGATAAAATTAAAAAATATATATATTGTAACTAAAACATTTTAAATAAATTAAATTATTTAATTTATTTTAAATGTACTTTCTTTATACGAGATTACTAAGACTTAATGATTCAAGCTGGTACATTCGTATAGTAGTAACGTTTAATGTACGTGAAATTACGGCTTAGTAGCTTTTTAACTGCTACGAAAAACTGAGTTTGTATGTTGTTATGAGGACGATTTTATATAATTTTCTCATTTTATTTATATTGGTATTAAATAAATAAAACAAGAATTGTTTGTTGTTTTTTGTGTGATAGATTGACAGAAGTTAAGAGATATTGATTTGTCTTGAGTAGGTAGAATTTGAAACAACAATTGTAGCATATATATAGTTAAACATGCTTTAACTGCGCTAAGATGTAGAGTCGAAAACTTGTATAATATTTAGGTTATAGGATTGCTCATTAATTAGTTATTAGACAAAGGCTAAGTGGCGTTATGAGACAGTTTCTGACAGGAGTGTTGAGGGTTGATCCCCATTTGGGGACTGATTATATTTAAACTATTTCACTTTTACCAAAAAAAGATTATTTTTTTGCAGAAGCGTTTATTTGTGAATTAGAATTATTATTTGTAATAAATTAATATTAATGTATTTATTACATCAGCTTGAAAACCCGCGAAGGCAACGTGCGCGTATCCCGCGAGCTACCCGGCCACTCTGGGTACCTGTCCTGCTGCCGTTTCCTCGACGATAACCAGATCCTCACCAGCTCCGGGGACATGACCTGCGCCCTGTGGGACATCGAGACCGGGCAACAGTGCGGGCAGTTCACCGGACACACCGGGGACGTCATGTCACTGTCCCTCGCCCCGGATCAGAGGAGCTTCGTGTCCGGAGCATGCGACGCGTCCGCCAAGCTATGGGACATCCGTGACTGCCAGTGCAAGCAGACGTTCCCGGGACACGAGAGTGATATCAACGCTGTCACTTTCTTTCCATCCGGCTTCGCTTTCGCGACGGGCAGCGATGATGCCACTTGTCGTATGTTCGATATACGCGCTGATCAAGAGTTGGCCATGTATTCTCATGATAACATTATATGTGGTATCACGTCGGTCGCGTTCTCGAAGTCTGGACGGCTTTTGTTGGCCGGTTATGATGATTTTAATTGCAATGTATGGGATTCGATGAAGAGTGAGCGCGCCGGTCAGTATATACTATTTAGTATTTGTTTTTTTTACAATAAGTGGAAAGGTATTAAAGTAGATGTTAGTTTTTTTTGTAATTTTTTTGTGGTAAAATTAAAATTGGGAATTTCACAAGAAATTTTAACCATTTTTATATTTATTAAAATCTAAATTTTATAACGCTTTTTTTATGTCAAAATCATTGTAATGTTGTGTTGTGTGAAAAAATCAAAATTATATTAATTTACTAATAAACTAATATTGTTATTTAAAAAAAGCAATACTTCGTATAATATCATGTTTTATTTAAAAATTATGTTTTATATATCAATATTTAATCATGAATTTCAACCTGTTTCCAGGCATCCTGGCCGGCCACGACAACCGCGTGTCGTGTCTCGGCGTCACCGAGAACGGGATGGCCGTCGCCACCGGCTCCTGGGACTCGTTCCTGCGCATCTGGAACTAAGCGACACCCCCCGGACACCCCCCGGCACCCCCTGACTTCCCGACTCCCCCCGACACCCGCCCGCCCTTTGCGTGATTGTGCATCGCTTGTTTTGTTTGCTATTTGAAAACTTTCTATATGATGTTTGTATTAACATTATATATGAATTTGGAACATTCTGTATATTGCAAGTTGTTACTTCGAATGTACTGTATTCAAGTTGGTCGTAATTTGTGTATTCGATTACAGTTAAATGTTTAGTAAAATCGATATTTAATCGTCTCTTGTACTTGTGAGTCTTAATCGATGTCTCGTTTTTTTATTATCATTTATATAGCAAATAAGATTACGGTGCATTATCACGTGGCTTACAGTATGTATCGAGTTTGTATGGGATTATTAAATATATATATATTTGATTTCTTTTTATATTGGATCCACTGGTCCATTGTCGTATTCATGTCGTTTTCTCATATATATGAAAATCTATTTTGTCCTATTTTTATTAATATATATTCTTGGGTAATCATACTATACTATATCAACTTCTTCTCTATACTCCTACTACTACTTTATTTCACTTCAGACAATTGAATATTTTAAAAACAAATACAGCAATATCCATTTTTTCTAAATAAACTCCAATATTCAATGAATGTTTTTTCCCATAATTAAGTGGTTATTTCATTTTCTAATACTATACATATCTTATAACATCTCAGTTACAGTACAATAATATTTGTGTTCATGAGTTACATGTATTATTAGGAAAACATGTTTTACTTACTATTGTCAAATATAGATTTATATGGAGATTGCTTTATTTGCTTCTATATAATCCAATTATTTTTTATGAAAATAACCGTTAATATTATTGTGTTCATTTTCAAATAATTGTATGAATATTTAAAAAAAATAATAAATTTCCAACTCGATACACACTGTACAAAATGGCCGCTCATTATCAAAATGGCTGCCTATATTATCCCCCACTGGTGTGAATGATGCTTTTTCTATGAGAATAATTTAAATATTTTTTTTTTATTGAAAGTAACAAAAATATACGCTTTGGAGATTATATTCGCGACACGGACGATAGCTCAAAGTTAACCTGATCTGATTGACATTTTACACCCTTTTGCCGCCATATATGGAAAAAATAAACTCTTATAAAATAAATGAATCATATAGAAGCAAATAAAGTAATTTCCATTCAGATAAATATTATTTTTTTTAAATAAAACATAATTATGTAATAATACCTATAACTGTCGAACATATATTATAGCAATATTAACGATATATAGACATGAGTATATAACAAAATGAAATAACCATTTAATTATGACAAAACAACAAAAAAGTTATTGAATGTTGTTGTTTCCTATGAAAAAAAAATGGAAATTGCTATATTTGCTGTACGATCCAATTATGCATTTCTATTGAATTGTGCTGCCATATTTAAAAAAAACATCTCGATTATTAAAATTTTGAACGATTCACAAAATATAGCGACTGGCAACATATTAAATATTTGTATTTGTCAATATTGCCGTTCAACGTCGTTTTTTTACGGGGCACGATTTATTTCGCTTATTATTTATTGTATAGTTAATCATTAATCGTCAAAACAAAAGCATTTAATGGAGCGTTGCGTTCTGTATGTGAGATGTGTGTATGTCTATGTATCTATTTATATATATATAACAAATTAATGTATAGATAATATAGCCTTCGGAGCCTGTCTGCGAACGCTGTCATTTTGATTCTTTTGATTGGTGAGTTTTATATTATTTACTAACTTTGTTTTATTTATTTCTTAACTTTTATTTACTAACAGGTAGGTAGTTATGTAAGTTACGGAGTGTAGGGATTTCCTACGGGGACGGGAAAAACGAATTATACCACCTTCATATCATCCTGCATCTTGAAGTCCATGCATACAAAGTTGCTGGACTAATATTGTATAATTTTCAATTTATAAGAAAAATAAATCGTATATACAAAGTTTGTTTATTTTGTATTAATATATTTTAATAAAGAAGACACTATAATTTAATTTGAATGAAATTATAAAGCTATCGTTAGTATACAAATTAATTGATCAATAATATATTTTCTCCTCTCTTTACAGATATGAGCACATCGCACAAATATATGGTGAAATGTTCATTGAATCCTTAACTAAAGAACCAAATATTAATATAATCGTGTTTTTGAATGGGAATTTGTTTGTCGCTACATATATGTATATGTATAAATATGAATCATATAGAAGCAAATAAAGTAATATACATTCAAATCGATATCTGGAAAAGTTAATAAAAGTCAAGATTTTTTTATTATCATATTTTTACATATTATGTAATAAAAAATAATATATGCATTTAGTTATGTAAAAAATGTGGAAAAATTATTGAATGCTCCTATATTTTCTTTTATATGACTCATATATATAATTGTTTGGGCTAATTTATGTTCTTTTATATATTAGATTATTATAGATAAGTCACAACATGATATAAATAATAACAGATCGAATTCATGTAAAGATCTCTTTGGGAAAACACTTGTAATAAACGCCCATTGTATGAATATTTAGACAAAAAATATATAAATAACATCGCAAATGTTGCCATTTGATAATATCCACACACAAAAAAACTGTATTTGAATGGAATTTTTAATAGATTTAAGATGTAGGGCGATTTATATCTTATACAATATATACTATATATTTGTTTACTACTGATTCTTGTATAAGTGTTGGCCGGTGCTGCCATTAAAAAAAATTAAAGTCTCATCCGGTTATTTAATGTGTATTTATTATCTGTACGCTATTAAAACAAATAATCGATACTGTTTTTTTTTATTTCCACTTAATAATTTGTACCAGTGAATTTACTGTGCGGTAAGGAATTCATTTTGTACACATTACCACCATCTTGCACGGTAACATACGATTATTAGTACTTAGTAACCGAGTATAGTGTGGGTTCGATGCACGTGCAAGTGTTGGTACGAGACGGCCATCTTGTCTCGAGTTCGTAGAATAAGCTAGTATAGGCTATTAATTAACTAAGCATTTGTAATTTCTACATTTTGTTGCTACCAACAGTTTTTTATATCAGTGTTTTTTTTTGTTTTGAAAATATACAGTATTCATTTTGTTAGCACAATTGGCTTTTTAGTCAATGGATGGTTGTCGCTGGTTTTTTTTATTAAGCCTCTATCTAGATAGGTTACAATGTAAAATGTAGATGTTTATAATTAAGGGGAAGCGCGTACGGTTGCGTCAATACGCGCAAGAGTTACCGGATTGGCTGATTTGAACCACGTATAATCGCACACGCCTCTCAATTGTTCAAATATATCATGCTCAATCGTAATTTCACAGCACAATTTTTTGAATACGGGCGTATTTCTTTTCTTATTTATTTATTTATATCCTAAAGACAACGGTTTGAGAGTGGCATATCAAAGTACGCACCGCCATTTTTTTATTATAAAAGTTTCAAGCGACATGTTCGTATTTTTTTTTAGTTGATTTTGTATACTATGCATTCAATAATAGAGTTAAAATAATGCATGATCATATTTGTCTGTGTAAGGATGTTTCGCGGCTGTTTTTATCTGTGCGACTCGGGAGCTGTCAAAATTGGCGCCAAAATTCTTGGCACGGGCTACGGCCAATTAGTTTCACAGATAAAAACTAAATAAAAAGATATCTCGGGATTGCTAGAATTACACATACATAGGTTATAAGACTTTTTTAATAATAAAAAAATTGTTTTCTACTGTAACGGCTTCTTTCAGATCGGTGTACGACAATCTATGACAGCGTAAATAATTATATATGATATGATATTTAATGGATAGTTTAATGGTTTCCCATTCGGTTTTTTTATATTTTCTATTCAGACCAATTTTTCTCAATTTTACATCGTGGTAATTGGATGGACTGCCATATTATTAACCTGTAACTGTAACTATTATATAAATCTTACGATTGGGGACGTCATTTCGTACAAAAATATCCGTAAAAAAGGAGATTTCGGAGAGTGAATTTAAAGAAGCACGGAAAGTCCCCGTCAACAGATTCCTTGACACTTTATTATAAAACAAGATTTGTATAAGTTAACTTTTATTTGCTAGTCCACTTGATATGTTTAAAAGTAATTATTCTTAGTGGTGTAATACTAATTATAATGTATTGTGTAAAATATTTTTTTTAGTTATTATTATTATCAATAAATTAAAATTTGTTTATTTTATCGTGTTGTTTCTTTCTCCGCGTTGTGTTAACAATATTTTGCATGACTTACGATTTGTTTATGATTTGACAAACGTATAAAAATGCTTATGTTGTTTGTAATATATATTTTTTATAGATTCATCGCTATATGCCGTATATAGCGAAGTAACTTTGTGCTAAGAAACTGTATATTCCAATTTTTGCCCAATATTCAAGACATTGCGTGTTGAGTTTTGCAACTCAATGCCATTGCCATGCTTGCTTTATTACCAGGGTGAGAAAATGAAAATATTCATATTTGATTTCCTCTAGTCGGAATCGAACAAATGGCAACATTAATATTTCATTTCCTCGGAATCGAACTCACAACTTGTCGCGTTTCGCACGCTCGTGCCCCTGCGCTACGACTCCTAAAAGTAGCTATCACATTTAGATTTACACCCATTTAATAAACGTATTCGGTGGTCTCTAGTACTAATCTAAAATACCCATGTGGAGGATGAAAAGTATTTGTGACACCTCATACACTATTACAAGAACAATCGCCAAATAAGCGGAATAAAACCTGGAAATCTTGTTTTAATTTAAACGAGTTGAATTTCATCCATTTGTAAGACTTATTATTATGAAACTTCGCAATTATACGTAGATCAGGCGACAATACATAAATATGGTTTCATGAAGTTGATCTGGCGGCCGGGTACCTAAAACATGAATCCTTGGGACTCTTGCGAAGGTATTAGTAAAACCACAGCTTTTAGAGTTGGAGTCGGGATACTGGTGATGGAACTGGAAGGTGGTGGAAGCTTAAACGTCTTATAAGTTTTGAAAATTAATAATTCGTTTTAGTTACATATAGATGTAGCTAAATCACCGCTATACTTAACGTCGATAACATGGTTAATGTGTAAAACAATTTTTGGCATCGTTTCATGAATTTACATGCTTACGCCCAATAAAATGCAAAAGCGGTTTATTCTTTATGGTCCTTATAAATAAAGTATATATTTCTTCAACATAAATTCTATTAGAAGCGTTGAGCCAAGTGCAATAAGTGTGTCAATTTGTACGGTGAAAACAAGGCTGTAACCGTCTGCAGATGATGTATAGGACTACAGAAACACGGTTAATACTCCAAATTGTATCAAGGCTGGATAGAGTTTAGAAATAGTTAATAGAAGACTTTCATGAATAGCATGTCGTTAATTATTAAAATCTTTAGGTATTAAATAAAAGCACTTTTTTAAGTGTTTGTTGGTAGGTAATTTTTGAATATTACTGTCCTTAATTATTGTTACATAAATATAATATTTTATCAATATACATGTTTCATCATCATCATCAGCCTGTCCTCGTCCACTGCTGGACATAGGCTTCTCCACTCCACTTGTTTTATATTAAAAAACTGATGAAATAAGAAAACTATAAATTGAAAAATTAAATAAACAGATGAGGAGAAAATGTGATTCACAGTAACAATGAAAAAGAACGTGCTCATTTGGTTTTCAAACGTCGAGAGAATGATGAAAGAATAGCAAAAGACAAAGAGACAATAGCAAAGCGAGAGTGAGTGGTAAGAGAGATAGGAGGAAATCTCGGTTGATCTACGAGAACTCGATATCGGCGACACTGCAGGAAGTTCAGTTCATATTATTCATATAGGATGCTAGAATATCGCCAATATGTTAACATAATTGTTTAGTTAAACTTTCAAAGTATATAATAATATTTCCACGAATTACTTACTAGGCTTTGTATGTCCATCTGTGTGTTCCAAAACAATAGGTTTGTAGGTATAGAGCCGTGAATCATTTACTATTCAGGTGTCAACTGAGATGAGTCGCATCGTGACGTAAAGCACGTTGCTTCTAAAGACATTGTTTGTTCAGTTTGAATACGATAAGATTTTTTTATAACTAATTAATGATTAATAATTTTGGATGAATAATAAGAAATGGGGTTGGAAGTGACTATTCTTAAGGAATAGCTCAGTCGTCGGAGAATTTAGAGTCATCGAAGTCATGTCTTAATGGTTAGGTAAAGTCAGAAAAAACCGTTAAAAATGTTACTTTATAATATTATGTTTATCAACAATCATCAATTTCTTAGTAAAGTAAGCAGTTTCATTTTGTTATTCTCCTGATGAACTTGTTATATTATTGCCCCATTTTATGTCAATCTTGCTTATAGCTTCACGCTGTATCCCGCACATTGAAGTTGAGGCATTGGACAACTTAGTGTAAAGACACTCCGTTCCCATTTTGACACTGTTTCCCATTGTCGTCGCAATTTGGAGGCATTGCGTTGAGTAGTAGAACTCAACGTAATGCATTGTCTGATACCAGAGGGAGAAAATAAAAAATGTTCAATATTAAATTTAATCGAGTGGAAATCGTACCCATTAAGTACCTGTCGCTTTTACAATCGTTCAAAATTTCATGTCTATTTAAAAAAACGGAATGGCTGAATTAATTGCATTGTATAATCAGACAGGTACAAGTGTAATACCTATAGTATATATAAGTATATATCAATAAGTATTTATACATTATATTTATTTCCTCGTAAAGATTTTAATCCACAACCAAGATATTAAATCAANGTTTTAGTTACATATAGATGTAGCTAAATCACCGCTATACTTAACGTCGATAACATGGTTAATGTGTAAAACAATTTTTGGCATCGTTTCATGATTTTACATGCTTACGCCCAATAAAATGCAAAAGCGGTTTATTCTTTATGGTCCTTATAAATAAAGTATATATTTCTTCAACATAAATTCTATTAGAAGCGTTGAGCCAAGTGCAATAAGTGTGTTAATTTGTACGGTGAAAACAAGGCTGTAACCGTCTGCAGATGATGTATAGGACTACAGAAACACGGTTAGTGCTCAAATTGTATCAAGGCTGGATAGAGTTTAGAAATAGTTAATAGAAGACTCATGAATAGCATGTCGTTAATTATTAAAATCTTTAGGTATTAAATAAAAGCACTTTTATAAAGTGTTTGTCGATAGGTATTTTTTTAATATTACGGTCCTTAATTATTGTTACATAAATATAATATTTTATCAATATAGGTACATGTTTCATCATCATCATCAGCCTTTCCTCGTCCACTGCTGGACATAGGCTTCTCCACTCCACTTGTTTTATATTACAAAACTGATGAAATAAGAAAATTATAAATTCAAAAATTAAATAAAGAGATGAGGAGAAAATGTGATTCACAGTAATAATGAAAAAGAACGTGCTCATTTGGTTTTCAAACGTCGAGAGAATGATGAAAGAATAGCAAAAGACAAAGAGATTTCTAAGAGTGAGTGGTAAGAGAGATAAGAGGAAATCTCGGTTGATCTACGAGAACTCGATATCGGCGGTACTGCAGGAAGTTCAGTTCATATTATTCATATAGAAGCTAGAATATCTCCCATATGTTAACATAATTGTTTATTTAAATTTTCAAAGTATATAATAATATTTCCACGAATTACTTAATAGGCTTTGTATATTCATCTGTGTGTTCCAAAACAATGGGTATGTAGGTATAGAGTCGTGAATCATTTACTATTCAGGTGTCAACTGAGATGAGTCGCATCGTGACGTAAAGCACGTTGCTTCTAAAGACATTGTTTGTTCAGTTTGAATACGATAAGATTTTTTTATAACTAATTAATGATTAATAATTTTGGATGAATAATAAGAAATGGGGTTGGAAGTGACGATTCTTAAGGAATAGCTCAGTCGTCGGAGAATTTAGAGTCATCAAAGTCATGTCTTAATGGTTAGGTAAAGTCAGAAAAAACCTTTAAAAATGTTACTTTATAATATTATTCTTTCAACAATTTCGCATTTGCAGTCGTTCATTCTATTTAAAATAACTGAATTAATTGTCTTCTATAATCAGAAAGGTACAAGGTAATATCAATAGGTATTTATATATTATATTTATTCCCTCGTAAGGATTTTAATCCACAACCAAGATGTTAACTCAAATTCGCCCCAACTGCGCCACAATGGCATCATTACTTTCAACAATTGTAAAAGATGTATAATGAACTACTAATCCATTTACACAAGAAGACACTAAAAGTTAAAAGTATTGTTTTAAAAACAATGAGAAAGTGTTTCATGTCCTTGCACGTACAAAAACAGTGGGGAAAGTCGTGAATCATTTACCATATATGGTAATTATTTACCTACTTGGATCGGAAATGCCTTTTTTTGTAAATATTACTTTTTTTTGCGTATGTACATAAATATACGTTTTTTTTTATTATTACATAATGATAAGTTCTTTCCGATGTATAAAAAAGAGTAGTTCAATCAAACAATCAGCTTCACGCAGAAAGTGGGGAACGGAGTGTCTTAACATTAGGTTCCTTCTGCCTACCCTGCTGTGTGCGGGATACAGCGTAAAGATGATTTTTTTTAAAACATTTGTACAATGGGCACTTACCCGCTTTTAAAAGATTTGCAAACAGTAACCAAAATACTTAGATAAACTAATAGACTAGATTTAATAACTACCAATTTCTTACAAGTAGACTTAAATATAAATATGTTTAATCAAATGCGGTCTGTTTGTATGCCAGTCGCAGATTCGATAGGCAACCTAAAATTCTTTCTAGATTATCTGATGTCTAGACTCAGGCTGTTCTAAAAGTTATTGCAAGCATACCTACTACTTTGTTGTTTCTTTTCTTCAACCTTAGCGTATGTATTATAATTTCTAATATTATAACACCCCCGTGGCGCAGATGACGGTAGACGAAAGTTGTGAGTACGAATCGTTGAAAAGTAAATCATTCAAAATATTCAGTTTTCTCGCTCCCGTAAGACAAGATGTGACGTTGAGTACCCACATTGTCTTCTATACATGTTTAATCGTTTATTACATTATTTGTTTAGATGTGAAAAGATTTAGAAGTCATGTTTTTTGTTATGCAAACCTACTTATAAGCTTTTTCTTGTGCAATATGCTTATTTAAATAATCATATATAAGATATGAATCAATTTAAAAACAACCTATGAATGTATAGATGAAAAATGGCAAAGTTTTCAGTAAAACTGTAAATATGATTCGGTGTATGATGGCGAAACAACGGCTGAGGCGGCGCGCGGACCAAATTAGACGCTGGCACTGGACGCGCCTGGCTACTGTCGCCACACGTGCAAAATATACGGGATAGAAAAATTATGAATAAAATAGTTTTTTTACTATCAGTAGGGCAAAAATATTTTTAAAAATTTATAACTAATACGACATTGGATCATTGTGTGGTTGAATTTGTAGATTTTTTAGGTATCGAACAAGATTTTTTTGAAATAAAAACTCGATGTCGCAATCATAGTCTATAGAATTAATAATAACTTGTAAAAACCAACTATCCGCTTTTTCTAATCAAATACTACATGATATTGACAAAGAGAAACATACCTAAAGTGATAAGTATATCATTTATAGAATTATCATTTGACAAATATTAAAATCAAAAACAATAAAATAATACTTAAATTAATAATATTTTATCATCTTATAAGTTAATTTCCTCACTCTGGTAACAAAACAAGCCGCGGCGGTTAGTTCCGCCGCTCAACACTCAAGACTCGAAAATTGGGTGTGTACCTAATGGGGATTGGAGTGTTCACCTTGTATATCCTGATAAAAGGGGGATACAGTGTGATGCTATAAAACATATATTATTTGTTATAATTTATAACAACTTATCCAAGAAAATCCCCGTATCATTGTTACAATACGCAAAACGGAGCTTTTCTACGTGTTATGCAACCACGCTCGAGACGCACCAGTCGGTCAGTACGCGTCAGTCAGGTCAGTGCTGTCAGTGTCAGTGAAGTGCGTGGTCAGTTATCACTCAGTAAAATTATAATTATAGATTATAATTGAATTATAGTCAAAAGTTCGTTTACGTTTATGTGACTAATTGTTTCTGATTTTTGGATAAAAAATATTTTGGATTTCTATGAAAGCTCGCTCTTTGGTATTTAGTAGGTTATATATTTAGAGCTTTTTATAGCTTAAAGTTTTATAAGCTTACAGTAAGTACTATTCGCGTCGATTTTTTGACTCGAAATTTTTTATAAATATTCACAATATTTTTTAAAAAAGCTATTTTAGATATATTATTTTTTGTTTAATTAAATTTTTAATACTCACTGTTTATTATAAGGCTATCAAGAATATTTATTATTTTCTTCATGTATCTCCCGCATTCACCGTCGGAAAAATTAGTCCAGTGATAATAAAAGTTTTTCTCTCTATATTTAACCTTCCTCATTCTTTTATAATTACCAGTAAAACTATCAGAACAGTAGCCAAAGCTAATATTTTGTATCAAACATTTTTTTTTCTAAAATTTTCATTACAAAACATTAAAAAAAATACTTCAAAGAATAGTTTTTTATACACTAGAGTTGCTGAGTAATGTGAGGACAGCTGTACAGACAGACAGGCTCATTTGTATTCCAGTTTTTTATATATAAAATTTTTCATTTTTCTTATAAGAAACAATACATGTTTGTAGGTGAACATCGTGAGCTAACTATTCATAGATGCTTACTACATTCGTGACTGTAATGTTATTTTATAATTGCTTTCGATCCGCGACTTCAGTGTAAACTTCAAAATTAGGTCCAACGAGAGAAATTGAAAAATATATTACTTTGTAAAATATAAGTTGAGGTTGGAGCCGTTTACGGCGCGGGAGCATAAGTCACCAGAAACGCAACAGGTTATGGGATCGATTCCAACTTGAGGAAATTAAATATTCTATATTTTCATTTCTCCCTTCTGTTTTCCTTAGTTTTTATATAACCATTCTCAGCTCAGTGCTCGGAGTAAAGCTGAGTAAAGCTGAGCTGAGTACCCCACTCAGCTGAGTATCTTTATTTTACACTATTTTTTTATTATAAAATAAGAATTAAAACATTAATAACAAAATGTGGAAGGTGCGTAGAAACAAAAACTTTGAAAACACGTTTTAGAAATGTAAAGAATTGACGTAGGTGAGGACATGTGACTTTACAGCAGGGAACGTCATCGCCATACAATTTGGAATGACCCAATATTTTATTCCTTTTCTTTAGATGAATAACATTAAATAATACTTCAATTGAAAAAAAAAGAAGATAAACAGTCCCGCATATGGCATGGGCAGAAGGAACCTTGTGTTAAGCTTAAAACACTCCGTTCCTCTCGTTTCCTGCGCCACCTAATTTTCAAGACATTAGTTGTATTCAGTGGCGGGACACAACGCCGCGCTTATCGTATTACGAGAAAGGTAGAAATCTAACTCATAAATTTAAATATTTAACCGATCATATGTAAATATAGAGCCAATGAACTTAAGATATAGTCATGCAAGGTCACTTTTTGTGAATACAAAAGTTTTAACGGATTTTGTTCTAAGCTTTATAGCCGTTATAAGTTCGTTATTTATTAACTAGTGTTAACTCCCTTCTTTATTTAAATTATTATACCCATTATTTGATAATATAAAATACATAATTATATCTTTGTCTACTTATATGATCTTTTATATTGTTTTGTTTTCATTATTTAAGTATTTTCGATTGGATTTGACGTATAATACCTATATAAAAATAGGTATACATTGATTATTTTAAGATAAGGAATAAAAAATGAAGATGCATCACTCTACTCTTTAAAAATATTGCGTTTTTGGCGCCTATTTACTTATAGGACTAAAGACTAAAATTAAACAATTCTTATTTCCTCGTTCTGGTAAACGACAAAGCGCAGTGTTAAGTTCCGCCACTAAAACAAACAATTCCCAAAAAAATCGGCGGGAAGTCTGGAACGGAGTGTTTTAACACTAAGTTCTCTCTGCCTACCCTTCTATATCGTGGATACTCAGATCCACTTTTCTTTTGTATGACAATGACGTCACCTTACGTTCATATCTCTAGTTTATTATTATTATTTATGTTTCACGAAACCCAACTGACCTACTAAATTTAAACAATTCGCGTAAAATGATATTTATTTGATTAACCTAATAATATTTCTGTTGAATAGTTTAATGTATTCCATGAATTATTAATAATAATATAATAGAATTCAATTTAATATATGTTTACTCATATATTTGTAATACCTTTTATCCTTTCTTTACCTATAGGGTACATTGATTTGTTTTCAAAGTTAAGCAGTACCTGTTAGAGATTCTTATGAGTTCTAGTTTTAATTATTTGCCCAATGTAACTTAGACCTCGACCTTTTAGTGTGTCATGTCATCAAATGTTAGTCTCAATAATAAACTAATTATCGCATATTGCGAAACTAGTAATAAAACACTCCGTTCTCATTAAGGATAATACAAAAATATCAGATTTACGCTGTTACCCACACACAGCAGCGTAGGCAGAGGGAATCTAGTGTTAAGACACTCCGTTCCCCACTTTCCGCCGAATTCTGAAGGTATTGCGTATTGAATGGCGGAACTCAACGCCGCGCTTTGCCTCAACACCATAGCGAAGAAATAAAAATATACATTTTCAATAAATATTTAATTTCCTCGAGTGGGCACCGAACCCACAACCGGTCGCATTTACAGCCACACTTTGCGCTCCTGCGCCACGACTAGCGTCATTAAATTCACTTAGCCAAGACATTAGCGCCTTTATTTTTTAACTTAACGTCAAATATTTCCTAGAGAAAGTACGAATTTTGTTGTTCTTTGTGTATTTAAAAGAAAATTAAGGCTAAAATCATTAGGGTTAAACATATTTCCAACTCGTCCGAAAAGCAAACTGTTGCTCAATGGCCTCAGTCCGCGTAAACAACGTGTAAAGCTCGCCCGGCAACCGCTTGAAAGCTATTTGTGTAGCAAAAATATCTCAAAATAATATATACTTTATTCTACAGTACGTAGTGGTCATATTTCTATATTATGTTTAATTTGTTGTTGTGAGTAAAATGACGCTTTTACTTAAATTCGCGTTTAATATCGCTATACATTTATATTGACTTATTAAAAAATAATATTCACATACGTTGTTTTCCTTGTCCAAGGACAGATGCTGTTTTTAGAAACGTCAATCCCTAAGTAGGAATTCAACCTAAAACAATCGCCTCTTGACATCTCTGTTTAATAAAATGCAATCGAATTGAGAATCTCCCTTTACAGAAGTTGGTTAATAAATATAATTCATTGCAGATTTAAACAACTAGTCAATTTAAACGAACTTTTGAAAAAAAAACTAAACCAAAACATAATATAAATTTAAAAAAAAGTGCAAGTGTTAAGTGATAAAAATGATGACAATAAGCGAGAGTCAGTACTCATCCAACAAGATGTCCAGCATCCACAAGATCAACGACCGCGTGGTACACCGTGACAGCTTTGACGATGTGAAGAGCTCGTCCAGCGTGAACAGCTCCCTGATCACCAAGCGCGGGTTCAAACCCTCCGATATGTATGATCCGAAAAAAAAAGAATTTCTCACCAATTTGAGCTACAAATTATTTCCTGTAAGTTGGGTAAGTTGCTGTATTTTTAGTCGTAAGCTTCGATGGTCGCTTCGGGATATGGTATTTATTTATTATATGTATTAAAGTATATATTATTTATTTAATTTATTGTAGTTAGATTTACTAGATAACTAACTTTTTATATATTTTTATTATTATTTACTCAAGCGTTTTATGGGCTACAGGTTTCTTCAAATTAGGTGCAAGTTTTTTAAATATTTTCTTGAATCTCTACCTACGATTTTAACTTCTCAATTATTAGACGATTACATAAAGATTGGAATATTCATTTGATAGTGAGAAATAAGGTTTTTTTTTATTTTAAACCATAAATACTTAATATTTAAAGGCAATAAATTACTCCGTAGAAGATCAGATAAGGGTATCTACTTCGTAATGTTTTATAAACTTTTATATTTTAAATTTTGGGACATTTTGGAGCAGCTGCAACATGCAGCTGAACGTACATTGACGTTTTTATGAAACCCACTCAATATTTTACTACCTTTAAGTGAATAATAACTAAATATTAGTCGAAATTTTCGTAAAATCTGTAATTAAACATAATATTTACTGCTCTATCGCTCTATACGACTGCATTTAACGTATCTGGCTCCACTCCAGGTGGCTGTAGAAATAGATTGTTCCTTGAACGCGTTGGGATCGAACAATCGTTATATTATGTGGGCAGATTAATGACAAACTGACGTCTGGTCTGGAACTATGGCTCGTGATTTACCTCACCAGACGTATGCCTGATGAGTCCGACTGTTGAGTTTTTTGCCGGCTCTTCTCAGCAGAACTGCCTTCCACGCCAAGCGATTACTGGTCCACCCCTCAGAAATGTTATTCGTCGAAATTGCTAACGATCAAAGCAGCTCATCATCGAACGTACCCCTTACTTATCACGTATGGTGCCTGTCACTATTAGTGCCTATCACTTGGTTCTCTATTTGTTTTCAAGATGGATTGACCATATTTTATATGATTATTCGCACACACAGGATACATATTATGTGTGATGTGTTGAATTTGAATTCCACCACCTCAACACTCAACACGGAAAGTTTTACAAAATACGTGGGGAACGAAGAGCCTGGGTTCTGTGTCATGACGTCCTTATGTCTTACAATGTTGGTAACAAAATTATAATAGACAAATTTTCTTGAGACAATGTGTCGAAATATCGTGAAAATCTATATAATTTTGGCGAATATTCAAAATGTCACTGTACTTCCTCGTTCGGAAAATTGAAATAGCTCTTCTATATTCTGCTGCGTTATAAACTAAAGATATAAAAACTTTAACATTCCCCACGACAGATTAACCTAAAAATCAACAATTTTAATTGGTCAAATTCTTATATGATGCCAGAATATTCATGTAGAAATGACTTGAATTGCAAAAGAAATTAGTTGCCATAGTAAAATAAGGAATTTGTATGAAAGAACACTTACAAAAAACTGTTTATTCAAAACGAATATTTATTAAATTGTTAAAGCTACAGAACATCAGAACGAGGAAATGAAAAATTAACTCTAAAGAATAGAACCTACAACTATCGGGTTTAAATGCTGTGTCCCTACGCCTAGATGGTCTCAAAACGTCAGTTATCATATGAATTGAAAATCTAAAATAAATTATGACTAACCAAGCCAAATAAGTGTAATGGTTTTTAAATTCAAGTATCTCCTCTAAAGTCATCATTCTAATATAGCTTTGATTGATTTAGAAGCTCCAAATGGTAACGTAAGTGGACGGCCGTCGGCGGCGGTCTAACGTTCTCATTCCCGGCTGGGCGTTGAACCTGTGGCCGCCAACGCGACTTTGAAAAATACTGCAAAATATTTGCATATAATAATATGCTAATGTCAAGTGTATTTTTTTTTATTTAGGTACAATGACATGACGCGACTTGTTTGTTTTTTTTTGCGTTCATTTAAAACTTGTATATTAAGGTGCAATTAATAGTTACATTGGTTCATTACTGAGTTCAATTTTGTAAATATTACATACTAAATAGGTACTAACGTTTTTTTGGTAAGACAGATAAAAGATCAGAAGAAGTCAACTTATAGAAAGAAAGATCTCTATATATAATAAAAATAATCTAAATAGTTCTTTTCAGAAGTTCTGAGAAGAAATATTAGATTAAACCTTTATAATTTTCTTCCCATCATCCAATTAAAATAATAAATTCCATTACGTTAATGATCTAAGCGTATTTTTGTAAAGATTAATAGTTTTTCGTTATAATTTACCTCCAAATTGATAAATTTTATTGATTCATTTTAAGCTTACACTACCAAAAAAATAAGCAATCATTATTTCAAACACGGCTTAATGGATTTCGAGAACGTTCTCCTTTATCTTCGTTTAGGATTTTCCCATAACGTCGTAGCTGAAAATACATTAAAATTATATGTAGTTATTATATTAACTTCCTTTAAATATACCATGAATTTATCGTGTAAATAGAGATCTCCTTAAGATGTTATTGTTTTCGTTTCATTTCCAATTATTCAGGCACAAGCCTTCGCTAAAAATAGTGTTAAGAGAGTGAGTGAAATAGAGTGTTAGAGTCCGTACAGAGAGCAAAAATAAAACAATACGGACTCTTAGAAATCTGTATTGAATATTAAAAACCCTTTTGCCCTTTTGGAACTGAACCTATAACCTATAACCCCTCTGTTATATGTATATCATCATATGAGTTAAATTATAATGGAAGATTAATGAGTATCAAATGATACAGTCTCTTGGCTCAGCATCACTGGTGCCGTGTGATGAGGGATTACACTAATGGATTAGATATTTGTTTGCTTTTTGTTCTTCATTGCGTAAGTGTTCTGTTATATTTTAGTACTGAAATTTTAACGCGTTTATACTTTAATGAGGATTTTTTGTCCAGCTTCACGCTTTATTCTTTATATACAGGGTGGAATTGTCAGCGCCACTTTAAATGAAACCACAGTTTTAACTACTTTATAAAAGCCTAATATAATTTGGAAAAAAAATAATTCTCAAAAAGGAAAAAGTTTTTTTTTCAAACAAAATAAATAATAAAATTATCGTTTTAAAATAAAACGCCATTTGTAAAGTATAACATAGGCACGCACACACTTACCTGTCAAAGCGGCAACGTCGCATACGTATGTGTGCGTGACACGAAATACAGGTATGGATAAAAATCGTGAAATGAAAAAAAAATCCTACGTCCAAACCGTTGAGGTACCTTGATTATTTTTTTAAATTCTGGGTTTAAAATATTTTACCCTATATGCAGTTTCAGTAAAAGAAGCGCTGCCTCTTCCA
>JAKRZM010001292.1:252036-357991 GCA_036379175.1 Heliconius cydno galanthus | reverse complement strand
ATTGAATTCCTCCAAAGACAATTTATTTTCCTTTGTTCCATGTCCAAAACAAAAATAGAGATCGGCCTCTGGTGTATTGGCCACCGTCCGGTATCTTTTATGGATTTTTCAGTAACTATTTTACTGAAATGACATTACATCAAAACCTAGATTGTTTCTCAATATCGTTACTATTTTGTCTATTCTCTAACATAATCTCTGATCTCTGATGAAGTCGGGAGAGAACACACTGTAATGACCACCACAAGATATTATAGAGACGCGTGATATATATATATTTTAGCCACATAAGAATCTCGCTATCTATAGAAATTTCCTATTAGGGTATCGTCTAATATCACGTGTTGTCTTGCAAAAGTATCTTCATTCAAACGTTGTTTTTAATAAATTCACAAACATATTTATAATACATTTATTTTAATTATTTTAAATCAAATTTATAAGGACTCTGTTTAAGAATCAAGTGAGCAGTGTATATTGAGGAATTTGCCAACTAATTATTGAATTGGCTCATTTTTTTCCTACGTTCTCGCTACTTAGTGATTCCTATTAGTGACTCTAAGTTATTATTTATTGTTTATAAGTTAATAATCACTAGTAGTGATTCTTATATATTACTATTTAGTGCTCACTACGTACATTTCTGTATAAAACTCACATAAGTTTACTATAACAGAACGACGTGGAAGTCCCCAACACTACATCGCCTCCCCCGGACCTGCTTACTGTAAGAATATACTCGAAATGGAATATTTTCCTTTTAGTTTCATTTATATTTGTTTTTTATATCACCATAGATTAGTTTCTGAGTGATTTTCTGTTACTTTGTTTCAAATTAGTCTATATTATACTAACAATATCGCTTTTTAAATTAACTTTTCTGTATATATTTCATATCTAATTGGCTATATACTTACCTAGCTTTTGTATTTAAATCAAAACTTCAAGACATTTTGACAGCTTCGAGATAATTTGGGACAATTTTTCAAAAATCTTAGTGTTTTTTTAATATTTCTTGTCTCTCATTTTATTGTTTCACATATAGAAAGTTACATAGACACAGAAATGGGTTAACAGTGCGGCCGATGAGTCGTGGCCGCCTTAAAACTACATTTTGTGAACTTTTTCACCATACTGGGAAAGAAATTAATAAAAAATACCCTAACTAATTAAAGTGCGGCCATTGCTTTTCTGCTGTACTGTATTTTTGTATTGATGAACATAAAATTAATTATTATCATTTCATACATTTGTATATGATTTCAAAATTATATACATCGGTACAAATGTGCAAATATGGTTGTATCCTGTGGATCAATGAATTCCATTTTCTTTTTTTAGAAATGTGTAGAGTCAAAGAGGAGATAAAATGTAAATAAAAACTAAATGACACTTTCATCGAAATAACTGGCATTTTGTACGAAATAGTATCACTATTTTGATTAACTTTCGATATATGAAAAACATAGTAAATTAGTACATATAAAATATAATTAATAATACTTGCCATGATTTTGTATTACAGGAGGATTTGGAGAACAAACCTATCATCGTCGGTGATAAGGAGGTTGATTTGAACAAGATCTTCACTCCAGCATCTGATGCTGAAGAGCACATTATTAAGAAAGACCGCAAATTTGGTAAGGATAAATTTGAAAAGGCAATTGTTATTTTTATAGTCTTGTTGATTTATATTTTTTGGAATTAGACTTCTATGTGTTCTACGCAGAATTTTCAAGTAGTATCTAGAAATTATCCGTATCTACCATCTACTATGTATTGTCCGACGTAATGATTCTAAATAGTGCTCCAAGGAGAATAATTATAAGTGACTGCCATTTGCCAACTCTGTTGAATATCGAAGAGCAAGGCGAGTGTTGGACTGCATCACCGCGGTGGTATTAATAGATGAACTCTCTAACCTTCAAGGCTAGAAGTGACTCGAACATGCCTGACTAATAGGCAACATGCTATAACACTACGCGACGCGTCGCGTCCTAGCAAGCGCAAATAAAAACTAAAACTTTTTTTTATTGTTAATGATAGCAATCTAAATGAGCGATTTACAATTATTAATTGCCTATACTTTTCATAATGTCCGAAAAAGGATTTAGATATAATCCACTACACCACAGTGCAAATTGCAAAAAACTAGCACTGAGTCGAAGTACGAATTCCATATGGTCCAAATACAAATTCTCTCAATATAAAGTATATATGTTTATATTAAATATGTTTCCGCAATAATCAAAAATACTGCAGTTATGATATAAAACCTAGCATATAATATTTAATTTTTTTTACATCTCAGAAAAAACCTTCGCATCGTCAGCATTCTACGTGCCAGGAGTACACCCCACTGTGAAGGAGCAGATGGACCTAGCAAGAGCTATCTCCAAGTCGTTGTCAGATTCCAGTAACCACATGAGCAAGGGCCAGAGCATGTATGTGAACAGAAAGAAACGCTCCGTCAAATGGGTACATGAAGGAAGAGGTATGTGTAAGCCATAAGTTAAGATTTTATTAGAATAGTAATTGCTGAAAATGCTCCTTGTATTTTCAAAAATAACAACGTTGCCTGCATGAAATTTGCCAGTTCAATTTGAAGTTCAGTTCGAATCAAAGTCCAAAGACTAAACACATTATACAAAACAGGTTGTTGTGAACGAAAAGCAATATCCACCATTCAACACCTAGCAATGCCTTGAGCATTCAGTGAAAAGTGGAGAATCGAGTGTTTAAACAATACTATATTTAATAATAATACCTGGGAGGAATCCCTCCACCTACCCTATTTGCGGATCAGAAAAAAAGATCAGTCTTATTACTAAGTCTGTCAGAGATAATGTGTAGATTATCAAATATACGAAACATAAGGTTTAAACGTGTAAAAAACGATTTGATCACATTATAATGCAGACAGTGAATCCAGGACACCAACTACCTAAGTCTAACTACCAAGCGACAGCGCTCTCTTATCTCACCTGGTTTACTTTAGTAAAACTTAGCTCTTTTAATATTAGCTGTTTATATACAGATTTGTGTCACCTTCATTAATAAATTGATTAATTAATGATAAGTTCAATTAATAAGTGACGGACATTTTTTGTAAAATAAAAAGATTAATTAAATTTAAACAACGCTCTTTTTTTGCAAAGAAAATAATGATAATAATGAGTATTTATGTTTCTTATTTCAGGACGTAACACATCGAACACATGCACAACAGCAACTCCAGTGGCCAACCACGACACGCCATACCGCCCGCCGTCCAGCCTCCGAAACCAGAAGACGTATCCCAAATCGGCATTAAAACACACTTCCAATTTACCAAAAATGGAACCTTTTCCCGTCACCCCACCAACAATTACCGTACAGAACGTAGAAATGCCAGTGCCTTTGGCGCCTACAAAGTTAAATGATGTTTATGCTTCACCAAAAAGCCCGCGTATGCCGCTCGTCTGTGGTCCGAATTTCAATGTAGCGCCACGCGGTTGGGGTGAAATGAAAGATTACTACAGACCAGTCTCGCTAGATGGCGTTGGCGGCGCGACACCTTACACAGATTATTAATTACATAATATATTTTAAGATCAAGGCCTTACATAATGTGCCTTAATGGATACTCAGTGTAATATATTTTAGATTAATTCATAATGAATTCGAAATTTTTGAGAGTTTTATGTAAATAAAACAAATTTCGATTTTTGGTTGATCGCGTTTTATCAGAGGTATTTAAGATGAATAATTTATGTTTATAATTTATTATTAATTGTATCGTAAATGTTTGCTGTTTTAACATTTTAGTCCATTGACTAGTCATACTATTATTTATTGTATAAACGACATAATGGTTATTGAAAAACAAATATAAGGTAAATGAAGAATTAAAAATTTTGTTTCTTATACTATGAGGGAATAAAATGAAATTAAATTTTCATACACAATATCCATTGATAACTT
Organism: Heliconius cydno galanthus; assembly: GCA_036379175.1. Lineage (NCBI taxonomy): Eukaryota > Metazoa > Arthropoda > Insecta > Lepidoptera > Nymphalidae > Heliconius > Heliconius cydno. The sequence goes on along the minus strand of JAKRZM010001292.1, from coordinate 354,028 downwards.
ACCTTTTCAATTAAAATAGAAATAAACATTGGCCGTATTGTTTGTATTATTTTCAGAATAATATACGATTGTCTTAATATAACATTAATATAGTTTTTCCTAAATAACAAATAAGAATACTTGTTTCTATAGTTGTTGATAATTTTATCTGTGTACAATACTATCTATTTGATGTGTCTGTGGTATTTTTGTTAAAAAATAAATAAAATAAAGTTATTTTATGGATGAATTTGTTTTATTTGACTACAACTCTCAAAATATAACAAAAAAATGAAGCATATATCATCCAAGGATCCTTGCCATAAAATGTTCCAATGAAAATGGTAACATCACTCAAATTTCAAATTTATTGTGTTAATTGATACTGTATCTATAAAGTTTAAAATATTAGAGATAAAATAAAGGGCGATTCCCACTTGGAGAAATCAATTACTTAACATTTTTATTTCTTTGCTCTGCTAACAAGACAAAGTTCGGCGTTTATTTCCGGCGAATGGAAATGTCTTAATGGGAAACGGAGTGTCTTAGTTGTCTTAATACTAAGTTCCCTCTGCCTAAAAAAATGTATAGTTGTAGGCATTTCTCGCTACAGGTATAATTGTGGTAGCAGTTTCTTACTATGTTACATTGTAATCATATTTTTATAGGAGTTAGTTAATTATAATAAAAAAAATTAAATATATTTTTTTGAGATTTTAAAATATTGGGCCTTAAAGTTTCGAATGACTGCCGGTATCGCGACAAGATTACTACAAGTATTGATGCTATTATTATTTAATGCTGAATATTAAATAATTTTCCACTATCACAAGTAATTTGTAGGTATAATAATATACACTTTCGGCCCCACTCAGATAATGATTGTCTCTAATTTAAATAATTCATATACGATATGCAGTCACGACTCACGAATTTGACTGTTTATTTTGAAAGGTTACATTATTTCTCGCAAAACCGAGGTCACAACTGAATGTACTAGTATAAAGATGTATTGCAAAAGCTCTGCGATTAATCTACTTGCTAAATAATGTAACTTGTTCCTAACGAAGGCTTTTTGTCGACTAATTTTATTTTTAGAATCTCTTTGACGCCATTTTCGTGTGGGTTGAGTTTAACGATTTTAGGTGGTGGCGTTGCTGGACGTGGGCGAAGTAGGCAAGTAGTAGTGTAAGGACACTTATACCCTCTTTATAAGCTGCTTTCAACTGTAAAATGATATTGAGATGCAGTTTTTATTCATAAATTGTAATGTATGGATGAAAACGGCATCTCAAGATTGATCTCAGAACTGAGAGCGGTTCAAAAATTAAATTAAGAGTTAATGCGGCAAAATCTTGGGAGGAAAGAACGTGTAATCTATTCTTATAACATCTATCTATCATTTATGAAAAAGAATAATTAAAAAATAAACACCTGTAGATTTTTCCAACGGGATTTCGTATTATAAATCAATATTTATTTATATTCTTTAACGCTTATCAACATACAACATATTTTGTTCAGAAAGTGGATAACTAATACCACTAAACTAGCCTAATCGATTATCCATCCGAGGAAATAAAAATATTAAAATATTTCATTCCCCCTTGTGGGATTCGAACCCATAAGACTACTGTTAAAAGTCGCATACTTGAGCTCCTGCATTGCGACGGTGTCAATTTTATCTACCCCAGTTTATATTGTTTATTAGCGTCATATTTAATTCTTATTTAGACGTCAACATTCAGACAAATAAAACATATTATTGACCTGGTGATCCCTGTCATACAAGTATAACAAGTGCCTGGAGTACCTACGAGTATATACTGATTTATATTTATCAAACGATATTGAATTGCATCATGCGAATTTTACGACTCCGATAAGAATACAATTTGAAACTTCAATGCCTACAATTTCTTACCAATTGTGATAAGATTTTTATGGGATTTTAGGTATTTTTGTTGTTGAACTATGAATAGTTTGTTAGTGTTATATGTAGTTAGTTACTTAGCTTCACCTGTAACCCCCATATAGTAGAGTAAGTGAAGACAGTCCATTCCACATGTACGGCCTCATTTTTTTGAGACGTTGGTCATTGAATTGGATTGGTGGATTACCTTACTATTAAAATTAGATATAATAGTCTAATCTTGAAGTACTCATATAAAAGGCCCTCCTTCACGTTTACTTTTGTACTACTTAATTTAAATAAATAACACTGGTCTACAAAATTGATTTTTTTTGTTTACCTTTTAAAATAAATGCTTTATTATTTTACTAATTTATGGTCACTGAATACGAAAATATAAACTAACTTTTAAAGTTGGCTCTAATTTTACAAATATTGCTGGTATGAATAAATAAGATTTAAGAGTAAAATTTCATAGAATATAAATGATTTATTTAGATAATAATGATTCTGTTGAGTTTCGCCACTAAACGTAATGCCATCAAAATCATCAGACAGACTAGACGGTGTGGCGCTGTGCTGCAATGCACTCAAAATTAATAAGTTTATTTAACAATTCTTCTTCTTCTTCCTCCTGGCATGAATCCCGGCTATTGCCAGGGTCTGCCTTCTCTTTATTTAACAATTATATCTCAATAATATAATTGTAAAAATAAACTTATAAATAAAAAGCAAAGTATGTAATAAACTTCTCAGAATCTCCGCACGAACTTTCATCGGCAACTTGATTTCAGGGTTCCCTGTAAAATATGTAACTCTCCAAAATTAAAATATTTCCTGTAGCTTTACATAAGTCACTTAATTAACATATTGATATAATTCACAGCAGCACTTAGAGTCGACGACCTGCGTGTTATAAAAATTTATTCACTACAGATTACAAATATACCAATTTGCATATTTTATGTTATTTAATGATAATTCAATAANTTAGACTCTTAAAAATATTTCATTGAACACTTGTTTCATGGTTTATTAGAATTCACCCCTAAATACGTAAGCGAAGCTGCGCGCGTCCGCTAGTATAATTATAAAAATAAACTTATAAATAAAAAGCAAAGTAATAAACTTCTCAGAATCTCCGCACGAACTTTCATCGGCAACTTGATTTCAGGGTCCCCTGTAAAATATGTAAGACTCTCCAAAATTAAAATATTTCCTATAGCTTTACATAAGTCACTTAATTAACATATTGATATAATTCACATCAGCACTTAGAGTCGACAACCTGTGTGTAATAAAAATTAATACAGTACAGATTACAAATATACCAATTTGCATATTTTATGGAATTTAATGATAATTCATTAAGTATTTGAGTGAGAGACAAATATTATATAGTTAAAAAAATTAAAAAAAACTCTCTTTACTTTACTGGCTTAATCTAAAAAAGTCTTATAAGAGCGTGTTAATATATTTAGCTATATCACATAGTAGCGCAGGGGCATAAGCGGGTGACTGTAAACACTACAGGCCGTGGGTTCGATTGCCACTCGAGAAAATGAGGTATTTACTGTTTTCATTTCCTCGCTCTGGTAACGAGAGAAAGAGTGGGACGCGAAATGTCTTAATAGCAACAGAGTGTCTCGCTTCCTAGATTCCTTTTGCTAATCCTGCTTTGTGCAGAGAACAATGTAAGGTAATAAAATAAAATTATCAAAAAAGTTGTTTGACTCCTACGAAGGCAGAAAATGTTTTTACAATGTGCTCTTTTGTTCGTCTGTTCTTTGCTTTTTATCTACCTGGAGTGTTGAAGTACCTATACAGTACGAGTACCTAAATATATGATATATTTTTATCATATAAAATAATTGTCAGAATAATTTTAGTATTAATAACTTTTCTCGAAGGTATTGTATTTAACTAAAAAAATATGTATATCTTTTATACTTTATTAAGTTGAAATAGGTTTAATATTGAATTTATATAACTTTTTCTTCGAAGGTGTTGTTCTGTAAGAAAAACGCGATTAAATGAACCACTTTACGACCAAACTATTACATATATGGCATTAACTTACTAAATTTAAAATTTATCCCTAACAATGTATGCATAAATACATATATTGCATTTTTATGTATATTTTTTTATTGATATATAGAGAAACAGGAATTCTAGTATAAGCTATATCTATACTAATATAATAAACCTGACATTTCAGAGCTTGTTTGGTTAAATACGCAAATCTCGGGAACTACTGGTGTGACATTTTTTTATATAGTTCAGTTTATCGAGGAAGGAAATTTTTCAATGTATTACATCATGTTAACCGTTTTGATATAACCAAAGGAAACATAACTTTTAACTACTTTTATTTCACTATGGAGATGAAACTGCACCTAAAATATAGTAATATACTTCAGTTTTCTATTCATCCATCCACTTAGTTAAAGACTTATTGACCAGAATTTGAACCTACAATCACCAGATCAATAAGGCACGTGGTATTTGTTAAACAATGGCCTATGCTTAAATTAATAAGTTTTGATTTATTATGAATAGAATGTGGTCAAATATCAATGATTTCAAATAAACGCAGTACATTTATAGTCTTCATTGAAAGGCGGTCTTGTGATTCCGTTTTAATAATAATATGGTACAAAATTAGGGTTCACATATTATTAAACCATTTAGAGCTTAAGCTATGATGGAACATTTTATGTATTATGATCGCAAATATATTTTTATTATTATTTGATAATATGTAAAATTTCTGGTTATTAAATGAATATTTAAATTATTATTAAATAAGGAAAATCAGTCAATTAAAGTTTTAATGCTAATTCTAGTTAAACTATAAACAGAGCAGAATAATAATTATTTATAAAGTTAATTTTATTATGTATTATTAAGGTGAATGTTATTTAAGGTCGATGAAACCGTCGTAGCGCAAACTTGTAACTGTAAACGCGACAATTGTGGGTTCAAATCCCACTCGGAGAAATGAATTATTATTTATTCATAGTTTCATTTCTTCACTCTGGTAACAAGGCAAAGCGCGATATTGAGTTTCACCACTCAACAGGCACCACCTCTAAAATTTGTTGGAAAATGGACAACGGAATGTCTTAACACTAGTTTCCCCGTGATATAGCGTGAAGATGAAAAAATAAAATAATACATTTAATAACAATTTTGACCACATATTCAACGCGCTACGGAACACACCAAATCGATAACATAAAACGCTTCACCGTTTTTTGCTATAACCAACGCACACAAGCGCGTCCGCTACAGTGCCAGTGTGTCGTCGATCGCCGACCGCATGGGACGCGAATACAAAACTTATATTTTATAAATAACTTAGTGTTACCATACGTAAAGTGTTATTAATTATTATTAAATTAACATACTGGTTGCAAATTATATGTAAGTTATATTTTATCTGTAATTTATTGTTTGTTTTTTTTTCAAGTTATTATGCAGACGCTATATTTAATCAGAATTTTTTGCAAAAAAAAAGTGGAAGTTAATTCGTAGCAATGTGCAATGATAACGGGTATTGTGTGCGGAAATATTTGTCGATTGATAGTATTAATTTAATATTGTATTAATATAATATAGTAAGTATTCCGCCACTGAACACATAATGCCGCAAGAATTCAGGGGAAAGTGGGGAACCAATGTGTTTACACTAGGTTCCCCGTTCCCTATGCCTACCCTGCTATATACGAAATAGAATGGGAAGCTAAAAACTCAGTAAAAAAATAACAAGGCAGTCGTGGCGCAATGGGGCAGGCTCTGACTCTGACCGTAAACGCGATGGTTGTGGGTTCGATAATTAAAGTATATCACAAAAATATTCCTACGTACTAATTATTATACAAAACAATATTAACTTTGCCTAATGACCAAAATACCAGTTGTGATCAGTTCAAAAAACATTACTTAATTTGTGAATTTTTTCATAATATTTTACAGAAAAAACTAAGTGCATAAAAAATAATTGTTAAAACTAATTTGGAAAACAATATTTTGTGTTGTAATTCAGTGTTAGGAGTTGGCTTGTCTTCTTCCATAAAAAAAGTCGGCTCTCCGCAACTTTATTTATTGTTGTGAATCCTATGACCTTTATCATTTACCACTAGTTGTTATTAAAACTTACAGTAAGTAGACCAAAAGAACCAAGTGTCAGAACACTCCTCCACATTCTATCTAAATTCAGGACATCGGATATTTCTCCATGTAGGATCGATTAACAATCATTGAAAAAGATCAAAGTTTTAATTAAAACTGCCTACCATACTGAATTGTTGCTTAGACGGAGTTCCATTATTTCTTAAAGTCTTACTATGAACCTTCATCAAGTGTCCTTACATTAGCTTCGAAGACAAAAAGATTGAAAAAAAAATTAAAAAATCGTAGATCCGTGTTTTATTATTCTTAAATATACATAATGAAGAGACAATTTTTTCTACTGATTTATTATATTGTAGATACGTATAATGAAAATTAATACATAAGAATAATATATGTATGAGAATTTTAAATACAATTATAATCTAAGGCCAGTCATGGCGCAGGGGCACAAAGTGTGACTTTAAAAGCGACTGGTTGTGGGTTCGATCCCCACTCGAGGAAACGAAATATTTACTTAAATTTATATTTCCATTTAATCGTTCTGTTGTCGAGATAAAAGCGCGGCGTTGAGTTCCGCCACTCAACATTCGGCGGAAAGTGGGGAACCTATTTCTTTTATACTATAAAGTATGTCATTCAAATAATATTCCCGATCTATAAAATANAAGCGCGATATTGAGTTTCACCACTCAACAGGCACCACCTCTAAAATTTGTTGGAAAATGGACAACGGAATGTCTTAACACTAGTTTCCCCGTGATATAGCGTGAAGATGAAAAAATAAAATAATACATTTAATAACAATTTTGACCACATATTCAACGCGCTACGGAACACACCAAATCGATAACATAAAACGCTTCACCGTTTTTTGCTATAACCAACGCACACAAGCGCGTCCGCTACAGTGCCAGTGTGTCGTCGATCGCCGACCGCATGGGACGCGAATACAAAACTTATATTTTATAAATAACTTAGTGTTACCATACGTAAAGTGTTATTAATTATTATTAAATTAACATACTGGTTGCAAATAATCTGTAAGTTATATTTTATCTTTAATTTATTGTTTGGTTTTTTTTTTAAGTTATTATGCAGACGCTATATTTAATCAGAATTTTTTGCAAAAAAAAAAAACGTGGATGTTAATTCGTAGCAATGTGCAATGATAACGGGTATTGTGTGCGGAAATATTTGTCGATTGATAGTATTAATGTAATATTATATTAATAAAATATAGTAAGTATACCGCCACTGAACAGGAAAGTGGGGAACGGAAGTGTTTTGGGAACCAATGTGTTTACACTAGGTTCCCCGTTCCCTATGCCTACCCTGCTATATGCGAAATAGAGTGGTAAGCTAAAAACTCATTAAAAAAATAAAAAATCAGTCGTGGCGCAATGGGGCAGGCTCTGACTCTGACCGTAAACGCGATGGTTATGGGTTCGATAATTAAAGTATATCACAAAAATATTCCTACGTACTAATTATTATACAAAACAATATAAACTTTGGCTAAAATACCAGTGGATATCCATTATTCACATGGTCATTGTAAAAAAAAAACTAATTAATTTATGATTTTTTTTATAATATTTTACAGAAAAAACTAAGAGCATAAAAAATAATTGTTAAAACTGATTTGGAAAACAATATTTTGTGTTGTAATTCAGTGTTAGGAGTTGGCTTGTCTTTTTCCATAAAAAAAGTCGGCTCTCCGCAACTTTATTTATTGTTGTGAATCCTATGACCTTTATCATTTACCACTAGTTGTTATTAAAACTTACAGTAAGTAGACCATGACAACCAAGTGTCAGAACACTCCTGCACTTTCTATCTAAATTCAGGACATCGGATATTTCTCCATGTAGGATCGATTAACAATCATTGAAAAAGATCAAAGAAAAAAATTAATACATAAGAATAATATATGTATGAAAATTTAAATACAATTATAATCTAAGGCCAGTCATGGCGCAGGGGCCCAAAGTGCGACTGTAAAAGCGACTGGTTGTGGGTTCGATCCCCACTCGAGGAAACGAAGTATTTACTTAAATTTATATTTCCATTTAATCGTTCTGTTGTCGAGATAAAAGCGCGGCGTTGAGTTCCGCCACTCAACATTCGGCGGAAACCTATTTCTTTTATACTATAAAGTATTTCATTCAAATAATATTTTCCTTTTCCCGAATCATATGGAATATTTTCATAAGTATTACTTTAGCTTAAGTATGAGTTGTCATGTTTATTGCTTCTTAATCATTGTATATTCAAATCCGGATATAGCAGTGTAGGCAAAGAGAACCTAGTGTTAAGACACTCCATATTATGCGAGAAATGCTATAAGTACCAAATAAACCTAAAAGTAAAAAATTATACAGGTACTTTCCTATACCGGGTGCTCCAATTCATTCTTACTTGTAGCCATGCCTGGTCAAATAGAAAGAACTAAAAAATTTGTATGACTTTGTAACATCAAAACTAACCAAAAATAGCAGTTCCTGAGATAAATGCGGTCAAACAAACCAACTCTTTAGTAATATAATATTAGTATAGCTTAGATTACTTTATACCTTCAGTGTTATAGTTAAAAGGAAGCGGAATTCTGCCATTCTCCGCCGACACTTATCAACTGTAAAAACCTTGTTTGATACTGGTTATTGTATTGTTTTTGTTTAGGTGACAGGAAGTAGTCTTGTCTTTCCTATTTTAGTTTTAACTTAATAAATCTTCAAGTTTATTTTAGACTTAAAGATAGAGCTATTTGTCGATAAGTTTTTATAATCATTAATTAGACGCACTCATTGTCAGAGATATAATAAAGTAGCGTGAATAAAACTTAGACAAAACGCGACTCAACGTTTAGTATCTCGAAAATTGAGAGAAAGAGAAATTCTTAAAGTTAAAACTAAGAGTTCTTTACAGAAAAAGCGTTAAGCTGTTTTTAAAAATGTCTGCCAGTATTAACATAATCTAGGGCCTAAATTATAGGCTAAACTGTAATTTATATAAAAGAAAAAAAATACATCATTTTAAAATTCAGAATAAACTACGCGTCGAATAGAAAATTTCTACCGGTTGTTTCCTCGGTTAAAATAAATATTCCCTCGATCGGGAATTGAACCTGTGATCATATTGATTATACATTGTAGGTATCGGAAGGTAAATGAAGGTGCATCTTTTAAATAGAAACTTATGCAGTAATTATCTATATTATATTATGCTAACGATCAAAGACTAATTCAATTGGCTAATAATCGTATAGCAGTTGCTAATTCCAAAAATATATTAATGACCCTTAAAGACATTACTTTAATAATGTACCTTGTTTTAATATATCTAGTTCTAGACATATAAATAAAATTGGAAGTGTCTGTCTGTGATTTTAAAATAACCGTGTTTTTTTCGAGTGCACGGAGTTATTTACGCGATACTAAAAAAAAAACAAACAATTTTAAAATTTTATCTGTCTCTCTCTGTCTTTCTGTTAGTCCGGGCTAATCTCCGGAACAGCTCAACCGATTTTTGTGGGATTTTCACTGAAAGATAGAGAGGTTGTGGGGCAGCATATAAATGTTTGTCAGTCTATGTATGTATGTAATTATAAAAATTATTGTTATTACTATCTACGTTACTCTGTCAATATCATTTAATAAAGATTTCAAGGTTATTATATTTAAATATTATAAAATTCTATGTAACAAATATATTATATTTTTTGTTATATAAAATTTAAAATTAATAAGACATACTTAGAATGACAAGGACAGATACACCTTAAAAGGCTCTAATGTCATTATTTTTGGCGCAATTTTATGTTTGGAGTTAATCCTTTTTTATTTTGACTTCATGGTCAAAATTTACCTTAGCAGTAGTGAATCAGCAATTAATAATATTATCTTAATTAAGACATTTAGGTGTTTAAAGCAAAAAAGTCTTTAAAATCTATAAATAAGACGTTTAAATTAGACATGGGCTGTATAGATTTATACGCTTATCACGTAATTACGATATGGATATTAAAAAGTCAAATGTCACGAGACATGAGTGGACAGTTTAGTTTAAACATTTTTATGTATGGCCTTCAGTTTTTATATCTCGATTGTTTTATTTATACATATTACTAATTGTCGACCTCCGGCTTCCATTACTATAAGAATTTAATAATTAAATACTAAAACTGTTGAGGTATCTTGATTAATTTGAATTATGGGTTTGAAATATTTAGCCCTATATGCTGTTCCCGTAAAAGAAGCGCTAACGCTTCCAGGACTTGCCCTGTATAAATATTACATCGCAAATAACACGAAATTAAAAAAACCCTGAAGCAAAAAATAACTAAATTTTATGTCAAAAAAGCCTTTTGTTATTTTGGAAAAGATATGATATTCTTCATGCAGGTAGACCAATTTTTACCAAACACAGCTAAGAACGTTCCAAAGGATGGGCTTCCTAAAAAAACCACATCGAAATCGGTACATCCGTTTTCGAGCTACAATGCCACAAATAAACAGACAAACACACAGACGTCGTCGAGTTAAAAGTAACAGGAAAGTCAACAGGCACAATGAGGTTTAATCATTTCCTATACAAGATACCTAACAAAAAAAATCGAACCTACAACTAATTAATTGTTACGCCATCAAACATTACGTTATACACTTTAATTAGACTTCATTATAAACAATTTGTGACATTTAATTATACGGTCTATAGAACAAGATATATTTATTAAAAGTTATTGTGCAATATTCTGTTGCAACGTTTGTCAATAGTATATAATTGCAGATATATGTAATAAGATCCTTCAGATATAGCCTGTGGTAGAAAGAGAATTTAGTGTTAAGACACTTCGCCGTTCACTTAATTTGGCTTTTTGGGTTTTTCTTCAATGAAACGGGAAAATGGTAATAAATAACTTAAATTTGGCAACAGGGGTATGATGTATTAATAGGAACGGAGTGTCTTATCACTGGACAGACTGAAAACTATTTTATTAGAGAATATCCAGAGAGAGAGAGATATATCGAGAAAAAAAATTAGATCCTGTTTTGACAGTAAAAAAAAGTTAAGGATTACATTATAATGCAAAAACTGCTGAGCTCTTTAACTTTGACATAACTTACGTCAATCATATTTACCTATATATAAAGTGATTTAAATAATCATACTATATTTTAAAAGTAGTTACATACAGGCATGCAGAAGCACCTAGAATTGTGTTAATTTCAATACAATATAAGTTCAACGACTGATCCTTAAAGAACGGGTTAGACAAGTTTCTGCAAGCTCTGTAAGCTTCCTAATATTTAACGAACTGGGGCACATAGATACCAACCACAATGCATTTAGTCTTAGAAATGGTTTAAATTGAAACATTATTTTTGTGTTTGTTAGTCCATTTTTCGAGAATGGCTGTAACTCTCGAAGCTACCTCCTGCGCATAGGATGTGTCATGCCATGTGTCATAATATGTGTGTAAAACAACCCTTAATTATTTCCATTTTGACCACGCGGACGGAGCTGCGAGGAAAAGTTAGTGTGTATCTAATAGTGTAACATACAATTAGGGTAGGCAGAGGGAATATTGGAACCTAGTGTTAAGACACTCCGTTCTCCATAAGGAAATTCTGTCACGCACTTTCTGCTGAATTCTTAAGACAGTTCTTGAGGCTCTTCATATAAATACACATAAATACTTCATTCCCCCGTGTATAACTCGCGTTTACAGTAGCACCTTTGTGTATCTGTGCAACGAAGGTCTAAAGAAAATGCCTTTCTGTGACTTAAAATAAGTAAAACTTTTAACCTTTTACTTAATGGTAGTCAAGGTGGTGTAGGGTCTAATTTCACTGTATAAATTTTCAGTCCAGTTCAATTGCATAGTACTAAAGCCCAAGAATTCAACACCAACCTTTGTATCCCGTATTCCCGAGTGGGATTCAAACCTAAACCACTGCGTTGACACTTTCAGTCACATGAGCCGCTGCGCCATGACACGACGGCTGAGTAATTTAGTNCAGACCAATCCTATTAAATATGAAGATATGCGGAATAAACACTTACAAAGAATTAAACTTAATTCCCGTGATAACGATTCAAACTTTGATATATTTTAAAGTGGATTTAATTTTATCATTAACTTTGTGATCTCTAACTAGAAATATAAGTTTATTACGTTACGAACTAGCATTATTATATTGTTAATATTGTCACTTTGTTATGTTTTCTTACATTTATAATCTGTTAATTCAACGATTGAATCTTTAAAATTTTAATTTGTGTCTCATTAAATAAAAACAACAGTAGTTTTATTCGTATAATATTCTTATTTTGTTGTGTATAATGCCTTATGACATCAGTTTCGTAACAAACATTATCAGTGTTGTTACTTATCAGTTACGTTACGAATTCGAAAATGTCCACTTTTCTGATTATGACCCCTATATATCTTTTATATTTTTTACTTTGTATCTCGTCACTCCATTCTCCACTTTTCGAGTTGTAACTTAAGGCTACACTTGACCTTGCTAGCAGAGCGAATGAAAATAATTTAATCCCCTGAGTAAGAATCGAACCCACAACGCTGCTCCCCGATAGACTATGACTATATTTCAATATATAAAAGACTATATTTCAATTTAAAAAAACACTATCAGTATGTGATACTAATAATAAGAATTTGAACCTATTACGTTCCTGTAAACTAAGATATCTCACTACTGTGCCATTACCATACCATAATGTATATTTAAATAGTGAATGCAATCGGAACATGATATTTGATCTGCCTATAACATCAGTATAATTTATGACTACTGATGACAGCAATTATAAACGACAATTTATAGTTTAAAAAGTTGGTATTATATTGTTCTATGGAGATGGTAAGAACTAGGGTTCTAGGGTTACTAGGGCTACTAGGTTTTATCTAATTTACTTATTTCTTTACCCAACCCGCCGCTATAAACGCTAATACCGTTAACAGCATTACTATAAAGTTCGAAAATAAATCCGAGAATCGAATTCACAACCGTCACTTTGAGAGTCAACGGTGTGTCGCTCCAACATAGAGCGGGGAAATAATATTTTAATACAACAATTATTAAGACTTATTTCCCCGCTCTAGTAAGACAAATTGCAATGTTAAAATCCGCCGCTCATCACGTAATGTCTCGTATTTGGCCGGGGACAAGGGAACGGAATGTTTAGGCACTATTTAGGTTGGCTAGGTTATCTACCTTAGTAAAAAAGTGAACTTGAGTTCACTGCGACATTATAGATATAGTAAATAGGTGCATTAAACATTTAAATAGGTGCATTATGTTAATTTTTATGAATAATTCAAACACTTTGGCGATAAATTAAAAAAGCGACCTCAAAAATTAACTTGTTTTTTTACAAATTAATTCTATTGTATTGCTATTTTGGGTTGCAAAACAAGTTTTTATAACAAAATTTAGAATTTATGAGGCCGATTGACTGTAAACGCGACGGTTATGAGATCGATTCCCACTCTTGGAAATTAATTATTATTTCCTCGCTTTTGTGACAAGGCAAAGCGCGGCATTGAAATCCGCCACTCATAACTCAATGTCTCATGAAAATTGGATTGAAAATGGAGAGAGAAATGTGTTATCACTAGGTGCGTGAAGTTAAAAATATTCAAATCTGGCCAAGATTCCTGAATCCTAAAGTTCTGATAAAGCATGAAGATGAAAATAAAATGATTGTTGGTATTGTGTTTGTGTAATAATCGTTTGCGAAAAATCTTATTAATTATAAAAATATTTTCTTTTCAGAGGACATATTAAACAAAACATGTATTGATTAAGTCTAAATAAAATACAGAAAACCATAAATAGAAGAATGGCGGAGAAAAAATTGGAAATTGCGATGGGGGATATCGATGAGAAACAACGGTTTTCACCGTTCATGAGACAGGTTCGTAAGTCCTTCCTTAATAAGATACACTAGTGTTTGCAAATTCAAGTGACTAAGAATTGTTTATGACATGACACTTTAATTATTCACGCTGTATCCCGTGCATAGCGGGGTAGGCAGAGAGAACCTGGGGACCTGATGTTAAGGCAATTTGTTCTACCCTGCTATGTGCGGGATAGAACAGATTGCCTTAACATCAGGCAAAGCAATGCAAAGCTCGGAAAAAAAGAATAGGAGAAAAATCCACGGCCATCAGATAAACGGACACTGCCCTACTGACCGTTAAAAATACTTTATTTCCTTGAATGGGAATTGAACCCACAAAAATCGGGTTCAGGGCCTTATTATTACTTGATTATACTAACCCTTCCATCTATATTGTCCAGCTATTAGCAGTCAGTGGAATTGTAATGTATATGATCGGCACTGGAGCTAACATCGCATATCCAGGAGTTCTCCTCCAGCAGTTGAGGCAGCCGGATACCGCCGTGCGTATGACCGCAGAACATGAATCTTGGTTTGGTATGTTATTTATATTTAAACGACGCCATTTTTTTAAGGATTTCTCGAAATTTCTGCAAAATGGTGGTGGCGGTGTTAGTTTGTCCTTACCATTTTGGATCTTTAATTTTAATATATTGCCTCATGACTAAAATAATTTAGGAGACCTTCGAAATGTAAATCCCGATCTTCTTTCTTGTATGCTTGGTCCTTATTGATAGTTTTATACGTCATGTAAGCGAAGTTACGGGGATGACTAATATATTATATAACTAATTTTTTACTCCTTACATTTTTTATTTCAAGTAAAAAAATATTGTAAAATTACTATCATAAAAAACTATGAGATTTTCCGGTGTCATTATGTCGAGTCAATTCAAGTAATAATACATAATTGATACGCGACATGTAATATAAAATAATTTTATGTACTTATAAATGGTATATTAAACGCTTCTTGTTTACTTCTAGAAAAAATATATTTATTTATCGTATGTCTAATTACAAGAAAAAATACAATATTATATGAAATCGGCACTTTGGAAGAGTTACTCCTAAAAAAATTAGTTTTATTATGTATGACGTAAATAAATAGGTACACGTTATTTGTTGTTGTTGTTGATGTCGTTAATTATTGTATATATACCCATAGCGAAATCTGAAATATAAAACATACATAAATAGATATAATTAAAAAGATATATATAAGATAGAATACAAGTATAAATAACATTTATATTCAATAATATAAAGGAAAAACATAGTGAAAATTATAAAATGCAATATTACATAGATGTATGTACAAGGAAACTATATGTAAAGCAAGGAAAACACCGTCAATTTATAATTATAAATTATAATATATTTTAAATAATCTTCATACACTAGAAATGTTTATTTTATACTACCCTACTAATATTATAAAAAAAATTACACACGAGAAAAACACATTAGCTATACAATAACTTAACAAGTTGCTTGTTCTTAATATATACCCATAATTTTTTTCTATTCTAAAATATACGTATATTGTTTTATTTCAGCATCAATCCTAGGTCTAGCCCTAATCTCAGGTATCCTGGTAGCACCATTCTGTCTACAAAAGCTGGGACGTCGTATGACTAACCAACTGAGCACTCTTCCAGCAGTGGGCGGGTGGGCTCTCTTAGTAGCTGCTAAGGATCCTATCACTCTGCTTGTTAGCAGATCTTTGCAGGTGTGTATATGTGCTTAATAAGCTTTGACCGGCGCGGCGGCTTTGAACCCGTTGTCAAATGGATATTAATAACTAAGAGCTGTATATGAAACATAACACATTAGTGGTGTTATATGGTTATTACTGTGGGTTTCAAAGAAACTTTTAACGTGGTCGAACATAACCTATTACAACCTGTATAAATGGACTATCAAACTCAAAAATATATTTTCAATTCGAACCAGTACGTAGTTACTGAGATTAGCAAGTTCAACCCGATAAACTCTTCTTAATATTAGTCATAATTTCTCTAGTAGTAGCTTAAATAATCTACCTTGTTTTTTATGTTTTCTTGAAAATTAATAATTTGAAAATATCACATATTATTTTGACTATTTTGGCTGTACACTCAAATCCTATACAGTAGTTAGGCTATAAGTTTTTGGTTATTATAGCCTGTTTTTTGTTACGTAAAAAGGTAAACGTAAATGTTTTAGGTATAACTTAATGCCCGCTCAGGTGCTATAAATAAATATAATACAAGAAATATGGAAAGACTTATTATATGTATAAGTCATTTTTAAGTTTGAAATTATAAACCAATTTAAATTATTAGGTATGCTCTATAAAACCTATTTAAAATCAATAAAATATAAAGTATTGTATTTAAAGTAGGACACTTGAATAAATAATATAACCACCATTTAGAATATACCTAGCCTGCACTTAGAATTGCGGTTTTGGGTACCTCAGACTGTATCATACGAGCAGGCTTGTATTTGATTCTGTCACCTTATTATAATAATAGTTATTATTATTCCCTATAGATAGATTTATATACAAAAATATGTATGTTTGTATTACATGCATTATTCGGCATGTAGCAGGGTATGCAAAGAGTATTCTACAGTAACTCCGTTCCCCACTCTCTGCCGATTTTTTGGAAATTTCATGTTTAATGGTACACCATATATTAATTAATATACAAATGGAACCAGTCGTGGTGCAGGGGCACAAACGTGCGACTGTATTAGTTTGATTCAACGAGGCAAAACACGGTGTTGCGTTCCGCCACTCAACACGCCAGCCACCAGAATTCGGTGGAAAGTGGGGAATGGCAGTGCCTTAATGGGAACGGAGTGTCATACACTAGATTCCCATATTCCCCCTGTGAACCATGCTATCTGCGTAAAGGAAAAAAATATATATTTAATATAATATAGATATTTATTTCTTATTCCAGGGCTTCGCCATGGGCATCCAAGCGGCCTGCGCACCGGTTTCGATAGCTGAATACTCTGCTCCGAAATATCGTGGAGCTTTCCTCGCGACCATTGCATTTTCATTTGCAACTGGTATGTTGGTGGCTCATATCTTCGGTACTTTACTATATTGGAGACCAGCTGGTCTAGCCTGTGGGAGCTTCTATGTACTATCCCTAATTTTGATTTCTTTAACCCCCGAAACCCCACCGTATCTTGCATCTATTGGTAAATTTAATGAGTGTAGAAGCTCATTCCGTTGGTTAAGAGGCTACAATGAAGAATCTGAACGGGAATTGGAAATTCTTCTAAGTAGTCAAAAACGAAAGATGGTTACTACTAAAGTATCCAAACTTAAAATATTCACTGAAATCATCATGAAACCTGAATTCTATAAACCAACGGTGATTATGATGTTTATGTTTGTGCTCTTCCAAATTTCTGGTATGACGGTCGTTCCTTCATATACAGTGCCCATGATGGAGGAAGTCACGGGGAAAGGTATTGAGTCTTACACCAGCATGTTAATGGTCGACTTCGTGAGATTTGCGACAGCAATATTAGCATGCTATGTAGTGAATAAGTTTAAGAGACGAACTGTCCTATTTTTGGGCATCTATATTAGTGTGGTGTCTCTTTTCTTGACTTCATTTCTTTTATATTTACGAGACTTCGGTTACATACCCGATAAATATAAATGGACTCCGGTTATACCAACATTAATGTACATTTTTGGTAAAACGCTAGGCATTTTGCCTATACCTTGGGCAATCGCTGGTGAAGTATTTCCCTTAGCCTATAGATCTTTGGGAAGTGGAATTTCTGGAATGTTTTTATCTATAATGTTCTTCGTTGTTGTAAAAACTGCACCAACTTCGTTTAGGCAAATTGGTGTGAAGGGAACTTTTTGCGTATATGGGTTATGTATAGCAATTTGTGGGATCTTTTTATTCTTTCTCCTACCAGAGACTAAAGGCAAAACATTGTACGAAATAGAATGCCATTTTAAAGGCGTTAAGAATGACCAAAACCAAACTAAAGATACAGAAAAGGATAAAATGTTGGAGTTACAGAAAGTGGAGGAGGGATGATGGGACAGAATGAACACATAGGAAACGCCTTCCAGCTTTATAGAGCTGGCCCCGTAGTTAGGAGATCTTATGACGTTTAATATAAGCAAATATTATTGCGACACATTTCTGAAAGGATTTGTTGAAAGAATTGTAAACTTCAATAAAACTAGTAATACAAACATTGTTTTTATTTAAATCACATAAATACCTTGAGATATATTAAAACTATTATAAATTATTTCACACAATACGTTAATATCCTGTATCACAAACTTTTATCAGTACAATATATGTGAGCTACATCTACGCATTTCATTAACACTACCATTTAAAGGTGCCGTAAATTTTCGATCGGCGGATGAAATTCCGCGGAAACTATCTTCAATTTCTTGTAGGGTCCTATCTTTTGTTTCTGGCATCATGAAATATAATATAGATAAACATAGCACCACAGCGCCAGCATACATTAGATAAGTCAAAGGAAGACCAACAGCGGTCGTGAGTACGGGGAAACATTTGACTGCTATGAAAAAGTTCATTGATAATGCTAAAATACTCAATCCACCACCCAACCCTCTGTATTCCAATGGGAAAATTTCCCCTGAAATTGCGAATGGGATTGACGATATTCCAACTGTCAAAGACGCCATGTACAAGGAAATCAACGCGATAGGTATCAACGGGTGGTCGAAAGGCAGCATGTCATTTTGCCTACCATAAACGTATAAGCTTTTACCAATATACGATAAGACACAAACAGCTCCGCTGCTGAATAATAACGTCCGTCTTTTTAATGATCTCATAAGGAATACCGCGATAATATTACATACAACTCTCTCCACATCCAGCATCACCATCATAAACTTAGCATTAGCGTCAGGTCCAACTACTTTGTGAATAATATCCATAGCATATGAGCTTATAACGTTGATTCCTGCAAACTGGAACATCGTGTACAATAAGAACATTATGATAATCGGTTTGTAAAACTCAGGCTTTTTTCTAGTGCTGCTTAAATACTTGAAAAATCGTTTGATTTTCACGCCTAGGGGTATTTTTTGATCAGTTAAACTTGACTTTCTTAGCATTTTCTGAGCTGCTATCATGTCCTCTAATTCCGCTTCTTGCTCTGAGCCTTTACCGCGTAGCCATAAAAATATTTCTTCTCCTTCTTGATACCTGCCTTTGGAAATTAACCACGACGGTGACTCAGGGTTACAATATATTATAAGTACAAGACTTGTGAACGTAATAAAAGAACATATTAGACCATTTTGTTGCCAGCTAAAGTACGTGCCCAGGGCATGGGTGGTCATGACTCCCATTGTTAAAGATAGGGATACACTAGTTAGAAAAGCACCACGATTTTTAGGATCTGTCATTTCTCCTATAATAATTGAACCTAAGGGTCCAAGCATTCCCATGGAAATCCCTTGGAGAAACCTAGCGGCAATCAGTCCACCAACGGTATTTACGAGAAGGAGCATATACCATCCTATGAAAATTGGTAACATTGTTAGCAAATGTGACTTCCTTCTACCAATGGTGTCCATCAGGGGAGTGATGATGAAGTTCCCCACGATCAACGCGAATCCGACGATGGAAGCTGAAATTATTTATTTACATATTTATATTTAAAATACTTATTTAATTTACATATGCTTGATTTACATCTAGTCTTGATTGTATAATCGCTTTAATTCACAAATTTGTAATAATCTGAGTAAAACAATAATAATTTGAAAGGCTCTCACATAAAATATTGTAGATAAAATACCATAGAATGTTGTTTAGTTCAATTACCCAACCCATAATATCTTTTTATGAAAACTTTATAAGAAAAAATGGAGAACATCCATGCAATAAAAAATAATTTAATAATTTCTCTATGGCATGGATGTTCTCCATTTATTCTCATTAGAGCCAGATTTTTACCAATTAGAAATTAATAAAACTTCAAATAATACATAAACTCACCAATCCATGATTCCTCGCTAGTAGTGACTTGGATATGAGATTCAGGGCGTCGCAACGCTGGTATCAGTACAGCTGAGAACCCGATGACGCAGCCATGCGCTGTGATGTTGAGTGCCACACTTGCTGTTAGTAGACACTAGAAAATATGTATATAAAAATTATACTAAAGTCAATATTCAAAAGTAAATTTGTCTGACTGTAAACGCTTGTGGGTTCTATCCATAGGGAAGGAATTATTATGAGTACCTAGCTCTGGTGTCAAGACATTGAGGCGCGGCGTTAAGTTCCGCCACTCAACACGCAATGTTTCAAGAATTTGCCGAAAAATGGGGAACGGTTAAGTGTTAGGTACTAGATTCTCTATCTTAATAGATAATGTAATTGTTTAACACTACATTAGGAAATGTATCTTTATAGGGAATTGTTAAGATACAATATTTCTTATCTCTGTCTGTGCGCTTTGAGCGAAGAAATGAAAATATAAAGTTAAATACATATTTTGTTTTCTCGAGTGGAGTCGAACCCACAACCAGTCGCGTTTTTAGTCACAAACTTGTGCCTCTGTGTCATCATCACTGCCAACACGTGTACAAACAGACATTACTTCAATGTAAAGCGATAGAGTTTCAATTATTAAGTCATTTACAAATATTATATTCAAGATACGTTATCATAAATAATATAAATTACACAATTATAACCATTTAATAATATTCAATTAAAAAACGTGTAGATTTGTGACGTAGACATAACATGTGGCACCGAACGCCATTATTGTAGACATTAACTCCACTTGAGATGTAGGTACATATTAGGTTAGGTAAAAAGAACCTAGGGAGAATGGAGAAAAGAAAAGGTAAATGTTTTTAACATTTACCCTTCCCTGTCCCTATTTTCTTCCCAATTAGAGATATTACAAGTGGATTGGAGGAACTGAACGTTACTTTTTGTTTTATCATTATAGATATTTTTCTGGTCTAGTCAAAAACTTTTCTTACTTAGTCTACTTTTTTCGACTTGGCTTTATTGCTGTTAACCTGGACTGGTCTTGACAGTGTCACTGGGCGGGGAGCTACTCTCGCCCCTGAAGAAAAATTACGAGCTTTGATGTGCGCTCGTTAAGTAATTTATTATTTTCGATTCTTTGTTATTGAATTGGGAAGAAGACATAAAAAGCATGTCCAAAAAATGTTATAAAAAGAAATGTTTTAAGCTTAAATCGTTTTAATTCGTGGCGTAGCGTGTGACGCTACAGGCTGTTGGTTCGATTTACACTACAAAAAATGAAATACTTAATTTTAACGTTTAGTTTCGCCACTCACCTCTCAACTTCTCCAGAATTCGGAGGAACGGAAGTGTTCTAATGTGAAATGGGTGTTTTAACACTATTTCCCAGGCCTTCCCTGGTACATCCAGACATTACATAGCAGGGTAAACATAAAAAAAAGCATTTGCCAACAAAAAATAACACTTAAAAAGTATACACAAGTGTCAATTGAATACGTACTTAATAATTTAGAATAAATTGACAATCTTGATTGATATGCTACGATTTATTTTATAAATCCACATAGGTATAGATAACATCTTGAGACGTGTTCAACAGATATCTAATCTTGCCTACCAATTGTTAATTGTTATTTAAATTGATAATATAGGTAAAGCTGTTTAGTTGCAACTGGAAAATATATGAGACATATTTCTTTTCAATTAATTTAAAAAAGGAGGTTATCTGTGTGATCTCTATTTATGTTGTTGAAATTGGATAATAAGTATATGAGTATCATGATATATGTAGGCTACGAATGTATGGTTGTTAAAAAAATCTTGGAAACTAATTCTTATCGAAATGTTCCTTTTTGGGTTAAATGAGGAATCATTTTGAATAACGAGGTAAAAGTTTAGGCCCACTGTCATAATAATCATGTATTTAATGCTACCTCACAAACAGAGACTGTTAATAACACGTTATGAATCGTCGAATTCACATAAAGTTAACGGAAAAATGTTAAAAGGAGAAGAGCTTTATCTAAGACATCTATAGATATATTTACCAGTGGCGTAGCTAGGGTATTTGCTGCCCGATGCGGCTTAGGGGACTTGATGCCCTTTAAAATGGTCTAAGGTCTAAAAAAAANAGGTCTAAAAAACCAAAGTGTCTTCTACTCTCACGTAGATCAAGTGTCAGACACTAAAATGTGACATTGGCTACCTTTAAAAAAAAATAATCGTCGACTTTGAAGCCCCTTTCCTTTTGATGCCCGGTGCGACCGCACCGCTCGCACCCCCCTAGCTACGCCACTGATATTTACAGCTTATTATCGGTTGCTAGGTGGTTATGAACTAAATGTAAAAAACATGCTTATACGATAGCGAATTTCAATGAAAATAAGATTATAATGTCTACGTACTATTTCAACAGTAAAGTGCAATGAAAAATATATTTGTTTAAAAATAATTTAAAGTTAAATTAATAAAAAAAAATCTATTATTATTGTAGAAAGACGTTATTGATCATACTACAAAGTTATTAACATGAAAACGACGACACAAAAACAAGTCTAGCTTAATATCTTTTGAATTTAAATATTTCGTTTATTTAGAATACCTAGACTAAAACTGAAATACCTATACGGTTAGGTAAATTTGGGTAACACGTGTACTTACTATATATTATGAAATTGACAGCAGATAACAATAATTTACTAATGCAATATATGATATCAATATGTTAGTGTTGCCACTAAGCACTATATCTGTAGTCGAATTATAGAATAATACTTACTGACAATCTGCATCATAATACTGTAAGATAAGTGGCAATATCTTCTATTTTTTTTAACCGACTTCCATAAAAGAATCATTTTAATGTTTGACTATGACAATTGCTTAACGACAACGATCTTACGGTAGGTGGCGCAAATTCGCGGATAGCCTAAAAGATTTGCTCCTATTTTTTGTATCGTTCATTTGCTCCTAAAAATTAAAGAGTTCTGATACATTAAGCACGAGTCCAGTCGTCCACTAAGTGTTTCCTACCATTAGTGCTTCATAAAAAATGAATAAAATATGTTTTGCAATATGTGCACCAAGCCCTTTCATCTGATAGCTTATTTGAAGTAGCAGCTTTAATACCAAATTTTGCCCCCTTTTAAAGCTGTTATTTTTAGGATTTAATAACAAATGTATTGTTTACAGATTTCTTCTTGATCTAGTACTACCTGTGGATACCAGCTGCTAAATTTTATATTTCCAGGTCAACCGGAAGTACCCTATTAATTATTATTCTCTTTATAGTATCGAAATTCCTTTTTTAACCTAATATTAAAATAGTCCGTTCTCTATTAAAACACTTCCGTTACCCAATTTCTGCTGAATTTTTTGGGCACTGTGTGTTGAGTGGAGAAAATTCAACAACCATCGTGTTAATAATAAGACTGTACCATAACGCCAAGATGGCCTTCATAAGTATTTTAAAACTGTAAAAATGTTCTTTAAATAACTATCTATCAAGTGTACAATAACGCTCCATAAAAAAACCTCATATTGACATTTATTTTCTTTGTCTCTTTGTTTTGTATATCTATATATATAACGTTGTAATTAAACAATAAAACTTAGGATTCATAATTCACATAGGAACTCAATAAAGATAATTCTTAGTTTCTATTTATGTTTGGTTGAGAAACACTATTATAAATATTTTTATATATTTCTTGTAAGAAATTTAAATCAATAACCATATGTAGACTTTAGATTTTAGACATTGTACATTTGTACCTGCATAATTTACCTTTGCAAATATAAACGTACATGTATTTTTAGAAATTTAATAATCTTGTGTCCACATAACATAGCCCCGCTCAACCAGACAAAAAAAAAACAAAAAAAACATTCACCTAAGTGACGAATCTTTAACAATCGCTAATAAAATGTCTATTATCTATAATGTTAAATATTATACTTAGGTATACATAATTTTATACATACATAAAACATATGTGCAGTAATTAATATTTCACTATTAATATTAATAAATAACTTTAACATGAAATTATTAATAATATATTAAAATAGCCACGGACATACAGTCACCGAGAACCAAGTTTAAAGACACTCCGATCTCCACAAAACAATAAAAATAACCACTTTCAGTATTATAATAAAAATATAATATAAAAAAAATATTTCGTATTATATCACCTACTTTTGGAGGCGGATTTCGGATTTCTACTCGTCATCATCCAATTTCTACTCGTGGGAATGACTATATTAAAATTTTTAATATTTTCATTTCCCCAATATGGTACATAAAGAGCGGTGTTGAGTTCCACCACTCAACACTGTTTGTATAATGTCAAAAATTGAGCTAAAATAGGGAATGGACTCTAAAACTAGGTACCCTTTGCCTATCCTGCAACATGCGAGATATAGCGAGGAGGTAAAAAGAAAATACCTGTCGTAATAGAGGCACGTAACTCCTTTTCCCCTCCATCTCGAAGTACGATCACACGGCCAACATTGTTCCAAGATACAGTTTCTTCTACCGTATCCTTGCAAAGACTGAACATGTCAATGATATTGATAGAGTGATTAGATATAATATGTTATTATAATTTGTTGATTGTGTGTGCGTTTGATAGTGTTACTTTTTAATTTTTAATAGTTTACTTTTTTTAAATCCGGTGATAAAATAATTAATTGATAATTATCATGATAGTGATGACAATGCTGATATCACATTCGTTTAGCACCAATGAAAAGAAAGTGATTTAACTTAAAACTTTTTCTTCATTACTGATTTTACTAAAGCTGAGGAATTAAAAGCTTATAGAAAGTATTTCCATCCTCATTTATCCAACTATTTTCTAAATTATTATAATATGAAAAAGATGCACGACCGTGCGATTGTAAACGCGACAGGTTGTGGGTTCAATTTGAAAAGAAATATGTAATAATTTCATTTACTCGCTCTGGTAACGTGGTAAAGCGCAGCGTTGAGTTCTGCCACTCAACACGCAATACTTCCAGAATTCGACGAAAAGTGAGAAATGTAAGAATAAACATTCCTTCAATGCAGAAGAAAAAATCAGTGGTACTCGAAAAAACAGATGCTAGACTGATGATAGCTGCCTACAGCAGTCTTACTAGATTAATGAGGTATTTCTTTTTGTACGGTTACTTCTTTTTTTACGGCAGGCTATTAGGCAGCTAGCATCTACAGGTAGTACTTCCTAGGAGAAATATGAAAACTATACATTTATGGTTAAATTCTAAAAAATAATTACCTTACAAGGAGGCAACATTTGGTATTAAGCATTAAGTAGTATTAGTTTTAGTGAGATATCAGATGAAAGTGCTCTACCCTCCAATTTTTGTACGGAACCCTCAGTGGGCGAGCCCGACTCGCGCTTGTCCGGTTCGTTATTCTTGATTTTAACCGAATCCACAAATATAAATATTTTACAAATCGGTAACAGCGTCACATTTTAGCTATTATAATTTGAAATAATAAATAGCTGTATAGCAAAACCGCGCAATTTAATATGGCAACCACGGCGCGACGCGACGGTCATTTAAAAATGATTTTATCTCGTTGAAGATAATCTCACTTGTATAGTATGTATACACTTGTTTAACTGTCGAGAACAAAGAACGAGTAATCGTGACTCGTGTTGCTGAAATAGTACTACACGGTTAATATATGGAGCTGGAGAATATTAAGACTAGTTTTCACCTGCTACCTCGCTTGAGTTGTAGATTCGATATTGATTCCTATTATTTTGCTTCACAATCTTTTCTGTCTTCCAGTGAAAGTCCCGTATAAACGGTTTAACTGTTTAGGAGATTACCCCGTACAAACAAACAATAATTGACAGACAGACAATAATTGTAAAACTTTTGTTTCTGTTTTTCAGAAAGAAAAATTAACTGATGGTGGTATATTATTGGTTGTCATTGTCAAGGTTAATCTGTTATGACTGAAACGACTTAACTGTTTTATTTTTTAATTTATGTTTATTTTAGATATAAAGTGCAATTGGAATACGTGTTACTTTTTAACCTAAAATCTCATTTGGTTTAATAACGACGTAATTGCATATTACATGATGTACTTTTAAAAATTTTACAGAAGTAAATTTCTTCAGAGGTAAAGCTCCTAAATACGAACTTCAGTAGAATATCAAAAAGTAAATACTTTCTTGTTGATCCCAATGAGCCAAGTCATAAAATTAATTTGTAACAATCTTTGTATGAAGTTTGTATTAAATAATAATATTTAATTAAATCTCATGTGTATAGAATAATTTTATATTTGTATAGAAAATATTGACATTTTCTCCACAGTACTGTTGTACCTACTGTATACTAATTGT
The DNA here is from genome assembly GCA_036379175.1 of Heliconius cydno galanthus. Classification (NCBI taxonomy): domain Eukaryota; kingdom Metazoa; phylum Arthropoda; class Insecta; order Lepidoptera; family Nymphalidae; genus Heliconius; species Heliconius cydno. Next base: position 327,668 of record JAKRZM010001292.1, on the reverse strand, counting down.
TGGGAAATTATTAATATATTAGAAATCTTAGTGTCCTCCCCAGAAAAACCTGTACACGGCTAGATTTATCCAGGATAATATCCCAAAGTCAGGCGTAAATGCAAAAACAGAATAACTTTATAGTTGGTTCTCTCTGTACCTACCAATGAGTGGGAGATTCCATGAAACCAATAAAATTGGAAAAGCATTTTCACACTTTTACAACATGGCAAGTTAAGACAGAAAGAACATACCTAGTGTACCTAAGATCTATCAGGATTTACTCAACCCTTGTTGAACCCTTGTTGGGTAGCTCAAAGTAGATTTCATTATATTATTATTAGGCATCAAAGATTGGGCGCCGAGTCGGAAACAGAGTGTCTTAACACTTGGTTCCTTCTGCCTACCCTGCTAGATATAGAATACAGCTCACTAAGACTAAGTAATAGTGCATTTGTCCCTAATACCTTTGTTTGTTACGTAGTACTGGTCTAGGTCTGCTAATGTCCTCGAAATTCAAGCATGTATTGTAAGATAAGATAACTTATTTTAAGATTTAAATCAATATGTTTATCAGTTTACAAAGCAAGGGCTTTCATTGAGATTTATTAATAATAGCCACTTCGTCGAGTGCGAAATGTGTTTGAAATGTAGTGACATGATTAGATAAATAATTGACTTCGGTTTTATTTTTATAATAATGTACCTTAAAATTTAAGTAAAATATATTTTTTGTCTACCTGAGATGGTATGGCCTAGGAACTATGTCGGATGGAAGTGCCTTGCTGTCTGTCCCTGGAGTTAGACCTCCCGGACGCCCAGAATAAGGGAGCCAAAAGTCTAACCACCGAGGACGTAACAGACAGTGCAAAGTGGAATAGGTTAAGCAGGAAGGCACGTTTAAAATCTTCAGTATTCTGTATATTGCCGAGGTATTGTAATTTGTATCGATACCGAATGCAAATTGAACAGATTACCGGTAACGCATGGTATTTAAGTACATTTATATTAGTTTTGAAGTCACTTTTTTTGTTTTTTTTATAAAAGAACACCATCTATTATAATATAGCTAAACTGTATGTGAAAATACATTAGCTTTTCCTCACTAGGTGGCGCTCCATTTTAATCTGTATATATTATAACCGTACAAACTTTATGTTTACAATAGAACACTTTTTAATTTATATTTCTATCTTTTAAATTTATTTATTTATGTTTTTAATATCTTTTAGCTTTTTATTCTTTCGAATAGAAAGTAAAATAAGTATATTAAGCTAGTAGTGGATACTATTTATTATTGAATCATTAAAGAGTAGTTTTATATTGGTGAGCTGACGTCACACGTGAATCACGTCATTTGGCCGAGCTAGTAATTGCAAACAGGTATACTATATCTAAATGCACATTACAATTCTCAAACCACATAATAATCGCTAAAGAAATATTTTTAATAGATTTTATATTTATTGAACAGTAATTAAAAATATTTTATTTTTTATACTTCCACCCAAAAAAGATAAATCTTTGTTCTATTATTACTGTATTTAAAAATTCTCGCCTCACATCTTCAACCAGGCTGAAGTGTAATTTATCAGAACTAGGTATTCATACATATATTATTAAATAACAATAAATATTGTTATTAAATAATATATGAATGAATACATTTAAAAACATTACAATGAAAAGTATTAATTGTCATTCATATTTAAAATCTTCACTCATTATTTTAATACAAGACTTCTTTTCAGTCCTTAAAACTTCAAAGTAGGGACAAATATAATAAATTCAAAATTTACTTAAATAATAATTATTTATTATTGATGAATTCAACAGATGATATTTAAGAAAAATAAATCCAACAGATCATAAATTATCAGTCTTAACACATAATATCACAAAAATACTGGTAAATAAAGTAATTAAACAATAATTACAAATAAGATTAATCGACTTCTTCTACGGTTGGTCCATTAGCATGAGCTCCGGGGGTGGGGTTGGGGTTGCCGGCCCCATGGAGCTTGCTCATGATGGGGGAGCAGACACGCTGGATTTCCTTCAACTTGTGCTCATATTCTTCCTTTTCAGCTAAAGTATTGTTATCTAGCCAACGCAAGGCTTCATCGCATTCGCTTCTTGCACTACTTTTGTCTGCGTCAGATAGTTTGCTTCCAGCGTCGTCCAATGCTTGGCGAACACTGAAGATGTAGGACTCAAGTTGATTTCTCGCTGCTACTCGCTGACGCTGCTTCTCATCTTCTTCCTTATAACGCTCTGCTTCAGATAACATTCGGTCAATATCAGCCTGAGAAAGTCGACCTTTGTCGTTCTTTATGACAATGTTCTTGCTACGACCGGTGCTGTTCTCTTTAGCCGATACATTAAGGATGCCATTCGCGTCAAGATCAAATGTCACGTCAATCTTCGGCACTCCACGAGGTGCTGGTGGAATGCCAGTCAAGTCGAACGTGCCAAGCAGGTTGTTGTCCTTGGTCATGGCTCGCTCGCCCTCGTAAACTTGAATGGTCACGGCCGGCTGGTTGTCGGAGTAGGTAGTAAAGGTTTGCGATTGCTTGCACGGAATCTTGCTGTTGCGTTCAACGATCTTTGTCATCACTCCGCCCGCGGTCTCGATACCCAGGGATAGTGGAGCCACGTCGACGAGGAGGACGTCCTGGATTTTTGAGTCAGTTTCGCCACTCAAAATAGCCGCTTGTACAGCCGCTCCATACGCTACGGCTTCGTCAGGATTGATTGAAAGGTTAAGTTTCTTGCCGCCGAAGAAGTTCTGCAGTAGGTTCTGAACTTTTGGTATACGAGTAGACCCGCCCACGAGCACAACGTCATGAATTTGACTTTTATCCATTTTCGCATCTTTCAAAGCCTTTTCCACCGGTTCCAAAGTGCCACGGAAAAGATCGGAGTTAAGCTCTTCGAAACGAGCCCGTGATACTCTTGTGTAAAAGTCAATTCCTTCATATAATGCGTCAATTTCAATAGACGCCTCAGTGCTCGATGATAAAGTGCGTTTGGCACGCTCGGCGGCGGTGCGGAGGCGTCTCAACGCGCGTGGATTAGTTCTCAAATCTTTTTTATATTTACGCTGGAATTCCTCGGCTAGGTGATTTACGAGCCTGTTGTCGAAGTCCTCGCCTCCAAGGTGAGTATCTCCAGCGGTTGCCTTGACTTCGAAAAGGGAACCTTCGTCGATTGTTAAAATAGACACGTCAAAAGTGCCTCCTCCAAGATCGAAGATTAGTACATTTCTTTCGCCTTTTAAGTTCTTATCTAAGCCGTATGCCAAAGCTGCAGCGGTGGGTTCGTTGATGATTCTTAGGACGTTTAAGCCAGCTATGGCTCCAGCATCCTTGGTTGCCTGTCGCTGGGAGTCGTTGAAGTAAGCGGGAACTGTGATGACAGCATCGCGAACAGATGTGCCAAGATATGCCTCTGCGGTTTCCTTCATCTTTGTCAAAACCATGCTGCTGATCTCTTCAGGGGCAAATCGTTTGGCCTCGCCTTTGAATTCAACCTGGATTTTTGGTTTACTGCAATCATTGATTACCTTAAATGGCCAGTGTTTCATGTCCTGTTGAATCTTTTGGTCGTCGAATTTGCGTCCGATAAGCCTTTTCGCGTCGAAAACTGTGTTGTTGGGGTTCAAAGCCACTTGGCTTTTTGCCGCATCGCCAATCAAGCGCTCGGTGTCAGTAAAAGCGACGTATGACGGTGTTGTACGGTTACCTTGGTCATTGGCGATGATTTCCACGTTACCATGTTGCCACACACCAACACAGGAATATGTGGTGCCAAGATCAATTCCAATAGCAGGCATGTTGAAGTATTTGCTTATAAACACACTTGTATAAATAATACTCTTAGTTAAATAGCTTCGGTGTATACCGAACTCTCACGTCTTCACTGTATCGTATTTCAAATTATTCTGATTTTCCGCGCCAAGTCGGCCGCTTATATATTAAGCTAATGGGTGATCTCGAACATTCTACAAGTTACTAGAACTCACCAATCAGGTCACAGCAATCGCCGAATATTCTAGAATGTCATTCCAGTGACCAATAAAATCGCGGTAGAATGAGATAGCAATATTTTTTATCGCATTATAGAGCTACCAGCATAATATTTCTACCATGATTATAAGGAATGTAAAAATGGTTGTATTTTATTTGTGACAGCAAATTAATGTAATTTATTTATTTCATAGATTTTTTGTTTTTGGTTATAATCAGTAGTAGTTTATTTTCTTAAGATTTTTATTTAACCTCTAAATTACAAAATATTTTGAAAACTATATAGATTTTTTAAAATGTAAAGTATACTTTCACCTATATTAAATCAATTTATTATTAATTTTTATATATATAATAATTTTAATTAAAATAATTAACTTTAATAATTCAATGAACGCTTTAAATTATAATAATTTGTAATTATGTTAAAATCATAATAGCACCTGGCAACACCAAAGAAAACTCCAATCGTGACGTGAGTGTAAGAGCGAGACAGAAACATATTGCTTATACTCGAACGAGAAAAGGCGCGAAACATAACGTCTCTACTCTTTTATGGTAACAAACAAGGATTGAGGACTGGAAAATTCTAGATTTATCTTTATTTTGAATGAAATTACAAAAAAAAAGGATTTTTGTAGAGGTAAATTTATTTTCTTACAATTAGGAATAATTTAAAATAATGTCAGAAAACAATAAATAGTATCGCAATGAAAAATCAATGTTTTTACAATTGCGTATTATATTTTGAAAACCTTATGCAATGGGATCTTAGATCATTATTAAAATTTATTAATTTTAAAATATTCTTACGTGGAGTGTTATTTTGTGTATCTAATTAGTTTTTAAACTTCAGATAAACCTATGGCACAATTTTGTTTATTTTTTTAATAATATCTATCATCAAAGACTATTTTTTTTAAATATGTTCTTTTGTGTACAAAATGTAAATGAAACACACTTAAATATTTATTTATATGATGTAGATAGATATTATACGAATAATGCAAACATTTAATATATTTTTAACTTAGGCAATTTGTTGTTTTATAGTAAAACTAAAGTTACAAATACTTATTTATAACATATTTTTTTAAAAAAGACATCATAATTATTATTTATTGCAGTTTTTTAACAATATTAAAGAATATTAAAATGTAAATTATTGAAATATAAATTATTTTCGTCTTATTTATATTTGTGGCCAATCGTGGTTCATAAGCAAGCGACTGTGAACGCGACAGACAGGTCGTGGTTTCAATTTCCACTCAAGAAAAAAATTAAGTACAGATTTAATATTTTCTTTTCCTTGCTCTGGTAACGAGGCAAAACGGCATTGATTTTCGCCACTCAACACGCACCGCCTCCAGAATTCGGCAAAGTGAAAAACGTGACGGTCTCTACGGGAACGAAGTGTGTTAACACTAGGTTACCAGATTCCCTCTGCATGCTCTTGCAAATGATCTTATTTCTAATATGTCTAAATGGGTGGAAATTCCAGGTTTTTATTGTGTTACCAGTGTAATTCTTTAATCTAAATCTAGAAGATTCGAAGATTCGATACTTGCCCTTGAAATTTAAGTTAGGGTGAGGGGGATCGCTCTTGTAAGTAGGTACTGTAGGAACATGTTTACTCACGTTCAATAACGGTAAGGGTAGATTTTTCTAGAAATAGTGTAACAGTAGATCAGTTTTGCATCATACCTTAAATTATTTTTGTTACTTATAAAATAATCGTCTCCCATGTACTTTTGCCGTCATGACACATTCATACATTAAAGTGATGTTATATAACATTTAGCATTCATCGATATCGATATATAAATGGAGTGTCAAAGGCAAAAATTTTGCCTAAAATCCGACTACAAAAATCTGCAGATCCTTAAAAATAAAAACATATTTTAAATTATTATAATTTGCAGGTATTTATTTTAAAAAACAAATGCCTGCAAATTTTTGCAACGGGATCTCGAAGTAGTTACTTCCTGAGATTTACTCGTTCAACCGCATAGATTTTACTATATTATAAAATGTTCCAATAACACCAAAATATCATTTAATAAAAGAAAAACTTTAGCATTATTTATTTCTAACTTTATTCACGATTTTAAAATTGATACCTTTGTATCGTATATATAAAATATTAGATGTTTGTAAAGAAATCTCAACATATCGAAATAGGTCGTTTAAAATATAATTTAAGTAATAATAAACTTTATGTTTATAACCATAAGAATTCACACTAGTAGGACACAAATAGCTAGTAACGTGGGTGAATGAATCATAATGTTCTAAAAATATAAAGATTAAATTGATATTTCAAAACAACTCTATCTGTACATAGGTGCATATATGAATTATTTTCGTCGTCATCTATGGACTATGCCTGTATTTCGCCTCTTATAACGTATATACGCTTATAAAAATTATTCTGTTAATTTCTCCGTTTTCTCTCTAAATATTATTTTCGAGAATATGAACAAACTAGCGAGCTTGCGTGGTTTGCCAAATTATACAAAATCTTTACATAAACTGTATCCTATGTATTAATCTGATCTCTCTCTAACAAAAAGCAATTTTTCTGATAAAGAAATTTATCGAAAAAATTAGGGGGGTATAATTTTATTTATTGAGGCCGTCGTGGCATAGCGGTACAAGGGTGTGACTGTAACGCGACGGTTGTGGGTTCGATCCCCACTCGAGGAAGTGAAATATTTATTTACTTTTAATATTTCCATTTCTTCGCTCTGGTGTCGAGGCAAAGCGCGGCGTTGAGCTCTGCCACTGTTGTGTGACGCGTGGAAGGAAAAAAAGGAAGGCTTCCTACGAAACCGCACAGAAGTGGAAATATAGGTTATTTTATTAGCTTTAAATATTTACTAATTTAGCTATTTCAACATTTTATTAATATACTGTAACCACGAGTGAATTAGTTTGTCAAAATCACTGTTTGTAATAATTACAGTCATCTCCACATATAAATGTGGAGACTGGCCAGCTTTCTGAACATATTAATAATAATTATACTAATATACACCCACAAACGTCGTTCTAAACTCATTATTAATTAAAGGTGGGCAAGGACAGATGTACGTTTGTGTTTTATTGCAATAAATAATCATGAAAAAATGTTATCGAAGTATAGATACTTGTAGGTTCGATTCCTACTCGCGGTTATGGGTAATACTTAAGCATTTTAAATATATTCGTACTCCCTTGCATTTTGCCTAGCCGTGGTTAAACCGCCACCCAACACGTAATATCTCTAATGGGAAGATAGTTGGCAACGCAGTAATGCCTTACTACACCCTTTAAGGTTACACAGCGTTATGCAAGACAAATACAAATAAAAAATATTAGCATATTCCAACTTCGACTCCGACCAGTCGTGGCACAGGACCACAAAGTGAAAGACTGCTTGTGGGTTCGATCCCCACTCGAAGAAATGAAATATTTATTTATAGTTGTATTTTAATTTCTTCGCTGTGGCGTCGAGGCACAGCGCGGCGTTGAGTTCCGCAATGCCTCCAGAACAAGGCGGAGTGTTCGAAAAGTCGCATGATGTCCCACTGTGCCACAACCGCGTAATTTCTATTATAATTCATAATATATCACCTACAGAACCTACACAAGCCTATGAGAATCTACACGCATGGATAAGTACCTGTACCTTTGATTTGTTGGTTTAAATCAATTTCCTTTACAAATAGCTTTAATTAAGCGTTATAAAGCAATTCAATCAACTGGGAAGTTGCATGCTAAATGAATCTGGGCGGGCCCCGATCGATGGCCTGCATCTAGGTCAGACACGCGCAGTGCCTAGGTGATACTGATAGGTGGAACTCCCGAAAATATGGAGAATGTTCTAGAAGATTTAGCCTGTAAAGGCTATTTTTGTATGAAAAATAAATAATTAATTACATTATGGATATGAGATCGAGGCAAATTCGATTGTTTTGGATTTTGCTATTTTTTTTTAGTAGAGTTAACTTCGAAAGAAATCTATATTTTCATAATTCTCAGATCTTTTAATAGAAATAATAAAAATATCGAAAGTATATCCAACGAAAACGAACGAAGCTCAAAAGATATGATTGGAATATAACATATCAATACTTTATTATTATTTATTTATTTATTTATAAATAGAATCACAAAATCATTACAAACAATTCAGAGAAAAGGAAAGAGCAAGGCGATGCTTCTTTACCCTTTAAATACGATAACTAAAAATGTACGATTGATTGTAGATAAAACCGGACTGCATAAATGTTTTCATGACATGTGCTGCCACCTGTTGAGGCATGCACTGAACTACTGACAATGTTATATGTAAAATGCCAATTATAAGTTTATGTAGGTACCCATTTTAAAATATTAATTATGATAGGTTGGAAAGTTATTAAATTTTATAATATATATTATTTTATTTTTAGTTTATTTAAAAATGATATTGTTTTACAAATATCATTAAATATATAAAATACTGTCAAAAATTTTTACTAATAATTAAATTTTCATCAAGTATAATAATAAAAAACAAGTAAAACATGTTGATATACTCATATTTTAAAATTCTTTATTGATTTGAAATTCTAAGCAACAACAGCTAGACAATAACAGTTAAGGCTTAGTAGTTTACAGAGATATCTTAAATGAAATAAGGAAATAAAACTACAAAATTATTATTAGTTACATTAAATGTAATCCTTTATTAATTAAATGGAATTTGAACTAAAATCAGTCTTTGGCTGTACACCAGTGCACAAAAAAAACTTGCAATACACATAGATACCATTATAACATGGCTAGGAGTAGGCGGGGAACTTAATCTACTTCCTCCATGCGGGACGCATCATCAGCGTCTCCTTCTAGAGGGGGAACATCACCAGCGCTGGCTTCTTCAACTTGAATTGGCTCTTCCTCATCAATTCCGAGACCAAGCTTGATCATGCGGTAGATGCGAGAAGCATGCACTTGGGGCTCATCAAGGGTGAAGCCAGAGGACAATAAAGCAGTCTCGTATAATAGGATGACCAAGTCCTTGACAGCCTTGTCATTCTTGTCAGCATCGGCCTTTTGACGGAGTGTCTCTACAATGGAATGGTCAGGGTTGATCTCAAGGTGCTTCTTGGCCGCCATGTAGCCCATGGTGGATGTGTCACGGAGAGCCTGAGCCTTCATAATACGCTCCATATTGGCTGTCCAACCATATTGAGCAGTGACAATGCAGCAGGGTGACTCGACTAACCTGTTGGATACAACTACCTTCTCAACTTTGTTGTCTAGAATGTTCTTCATTACTTTGCATAGGCCTTCGAATTTGGCCTTGTCTTCCTCGCGCTTCTTCTTCTCTTCCTCATCTTCTGGGAGTTCCAAGCCTTCCTTGGTTACCGAGACTAGAGTTTTGCCATCATACTCTCTCATCTGTTGAACTACATACTCATCAATAGGCTCAGTCATGTAAACGACTTCATAACCACGTTTCTTAACCCTCTCTACAAAGGATGAGTTGGCCACCTGGTCTCTGTTTTCACCAGTGATGTAGTAAATGTGCTTCTGGTTCTCCTTCATGCGGGAAACATATTCCTTGAGAGAGCAAACTTCATCACCAGAGGCAGATGTGTGGTAGCGGAGCAGGTCAGCTATCTTGTTGCGGTTTTGAGAGTCCTCATGGATACCAAGCTTCAAGTTCTTGCTGAACTGTTCATAATACTTCTTGTAGTTTTCTTTGTCCTCAGCCAGCTCTTCAAAGAGCTCTAAGCATTTCTTAACCAAGTTCTTCCTAATTACTTTCAAGATCTTATTCTGTTGGAGCATCTCACGAGAAATGTTGAGGGGCAAGTCCTCGCTGTCAACAACACCCTTAATGAAATTCAGGTACTCAGGGATAAGGTCTTCACAGTTGTCCATGATGAACACCCTGCGTACATACAATTTGATATTGTTCTTGCGCTTCTTATTCTCGAAGAGGTCGAAGGGAGCGCGACGAGGAACGAACAAGAGGGCACGGAACTCAAGTTGACCCTCAACACTGAAGTGTTTGACAGCTAGATGGTCTTCCCAGTCATTGGTGAGAGATTTATAGAAGTCACCATACTCTTCCTGGGTAATGTCATCTGCATTGCGTGTCCAAATGGGCTTGGTCTTGTTCAGTTCCTCATCCTCAGTATACTTTTCTTTGATGGTTTTCTTCTTCTTCTTTTTGTCCTTGTTGTCCTCATCCTCGTCCTCACCTACATCCTCAATCTTGGGTTTCTCGTCCTCCTTCTCATCTTCCTTCTTTTCCTCCTCAGCTTCGTCATCAGAGAGCTCCTTCTCACGTTCCTTCTCAACTACAAGTTTGATTGGATAACCGATAAATTGAGAGTGCTTCTTGACGATCTCTTTAACCTTATGTTCCTCCATGAACTCGGCGAGGTCCTCTTTCACGTGAAGTACGATCTTTGTACCGCGACCCAGAGGTTCACCGGGGTCAGAGCGGACGGTGAAGGAACCACCAGCAGCAGACTCCCACATGTATTGTTCATCGTCATTGTGTTTTGAGTGTACTGTCACGCGGTCAGCGACTAAGTAGCAGGAGTAAAAACCTACACCAAACTGACCGATCATGCTAATGTCGGCGCCCGCCTGCAACGCCTCCATGAACGCCTTTGTGCCGGACTTCGCGATAGTACCGAGGTTGTTCACCAAGTCAGCCTTTGTCATACCGATACCGGTATCAATGATGGTGAGGGTACCCTCGCTCTTGTTGGGCACTATCTTGATGTACAGCTCCTTTCCACTGTCGAGCTTTGATGGATCAGTGAGAGATTCATATCGGATCTTGTCCAAAGCATCTGAAGAGTTGGATATCAACTCACGAAGAAAGATCTCCTTGTTAGAGTAGAATGTGTTGATGATCAATGACATAAGCTGGGCAATTTCCGCCTGGAAGGCGAAGGTTTCAACTTCACCGGATTGAGTCTCCATTTTTTCCTCTGGCATTTATAGAATAAAGAAATATATACCTTTCAACTGATTTGAAAATTGTATGAATTACTTCTTTGCTTCGTATCCGTAGCGTGGTTTATACTCGCACGTGTATAATTATCACAGAACACTTGAAACGCTGTTGCCGCAGTCCGATTTTACTCAATGACGCCGGCGCGATAAGTCATGGACTTATATACAGTGCGCATTAGTGCGACATCTGTGAACGAATAGAAATTTCTGGACTTGCCGCCCTTATTTACAGATGTATGCAACACTTTTAATAAGTATTTTAGTATTCTTTTTATGAATATATATATATTTTAATTTAACCACATTTTAATAGGTATATGTCTATTACAACAGATATCAGTAATTTTCGTGTCGTCTTAAATTGATATCTTTTGAAATTTATATTTTTAATGCTATAAAGTATAAATCATGAGTTAAAAAAAATCATAATTAGACTTACAAAAAAAATTTATGCATCTAACACACCATTTTATAGTATTTGTTTTACGATAATAGGTAAATTGTATAAGAAATAATATGCTGATGTTATACTATTCTCTCAAATCTCAATATTATATTTTTTGTACAAAATTTTCATTAAATTACCATACAGTGTAGTGATATAAAAAAATCATAACCATGTAATATTAATGTTCCAAAATATATATATTTTTTGAAAGCTAATACTTTTTAATATAATTATAAAGAATATAGAAAACAAAAACATATAATTCATTTTTGTGGATAAAAATACACATTTCTCTATTATAAAGGAAGTATTCAAAATGGATAAAAATACACATTTCTCTATTATAAAGGAACATAATTTCATCCTTATCAAAACATATTGAAATTTTAATCATTTAGAAAAAGGTTACTTACAACGAACACAATTTTATTAGTTCCGCTACTCGAAACCACGTAGCAGCACTAGCGTTCGCTTACAAATCTATGGAACATTCTAGAACATTCGAGATCTTTCCATGAATATTTTCTAAAAATACACTTCAACTACGAAATGTATTGATATTAATATACATATAAATAGATTTTAACATACACTTTTACTTTAAAATATAATATGGAGATACTTCATTTAGAATTATAATTTGAATAATAAAATAAGCATTCTTTCTAGAACATTCGGTCTATATCCGGTGAGTGTTGCGTCTTCCTGCCGCTTGGAGCGCTGGCGACTTCCTATTTCCTCTACTGTAACTACCAGCGTGAATCTTCTAGACTCTTATACCAAGATATTATTGATTTTTGTGCATAAAAGCCTAAAATGACTGTATGCACTTTATATATAATATATTATTAGCTATATTAACCATTTATACATTTATTTTGTCATATGAACCAATATTACCATGTTGTTGCATTAGACAAAGCTATTTACTGTAGACTCTACAGTGTAGAGTAAGCATTTGAAATATAAATATTCACATAATTTAGAATAAAAATGACAAAAATACTTTAATATAAGTTTATTAATTGATTTGTAACTGTATTTAACTTAAAACTATACTTTTATTATGAAAAAGAAAACCAAAGATTGTGCCGTGTCATTATTAGTTATTACTGAATGAAAATAGAGAGGAATATAAAAATATTCAAAGTACATAAAAAATATATTACATTATATAAATTAACTTTTGCTTATAATTATAATTAATAATCATCTTATGACTAAATATACGAAATAATTGTGCACATCTAACCTTAAATACTCTACAAGGCTTAAATTATACAAATATAATTCAAAAAAAGCGCCATTTTAATAATATTCTAAATGAATATCTCTCTTATTTTAATTTTACAGTATATTCTTTCGTAAATAGATATAATTATACATATATTTGATATTGATTTATCATTTGCCGGTGTGTGTAACATAACCTCAAAATGTACGTTTATCGTTGAAAAGATAAGGCAATCAAAAATTATAATTTTAACTTAGTTATTTTATATTTTCATTTGCAATTCTTATTATTATTATATAAATGATAAAACGTTATAATATCTATAATCTATATATATAAAAGGACTTGTCCTCACTGACTGAGGTAAGACGCACGCACAGCCGTAACCGCTGTGAGTAGAAACGTTAAATTTGGAAAGATGTTTACTTTTGTAATCTGGATATCCACTAAGAAGGGATTTTGAAAAATTTTAACCCTAAAAGGGTGAGATAGGGGTTGAAAGTTTGTATGGAAAAAAATTTAGATCAGCACCGATTTTTATAAAATTTGAAATTTAGATTTTTAAAAGTATTTAATTGAACACGTGTTTCATCGTTTTCTAGAATTCTCCCCCTAAGGGTGCAAATAAGGAGTTGAAAGTTTGTATGGAAACATCTTTAAAACGCCACGGATTGTTATAAAATTTTTAATTTAGACTCTTATAAATATTTAATTGAACATGTGTTTCATGGTTTTCTAGAATTCACCCCCTAAGGGTGCAAATAAAGGATTGAAAGTTTGTATGGAAAAATCTTTAAATCGCCACCGATTTTTATAAAATTTGAAATTTAGACTCTTAAAAATATTTCATTGAACACATGTTTAGTGGTTTTTTAGAATTCACCCCTAAATACGCAAGCGAAGCTGCGCGCGTCCGCTAGTGTGTTATAAGACATTACAAGACATAATATTACTACACATCATTTAAATTTTTTATTAGTAATAATTTTATTTGCAATTTATTTCATATTTTTTCCCATAGAATAGATCAAGTAGCAGTCTATTTTCCGTAATGAAATTATATAAATTAAATAAAATAAATACCTATATAAATTAATTAATTGATTAATTTACCTATATAAATTTGAAGAAATTAATTTTATTTTATATTATAAATGAAAAAAAATATTTATATATTTCTTTTAAATTTAAGATAAAACGTAGCGACTATTATCTTAGCTAGCGAAGAATAGTGTCTTGACTCTATCGTAGGTTCCTTCTGCCTACCCTGCTTCATGCGGGGTACTGACAGCTTAAAACTGAAAAAAAAAGTTCACACGAATTAAGTATAAAATATTGTATAACATATTGTATAAGTCAGACTTTAAATTACGGAAATAACAAATGAATAAATAATTATACTTAATGTGTACTTGAACTCCTTTATCGTAAGTCAAACTCAAAGTAAAGACAGTAAGTAAATCATTTAAGCTTACATTATTACAATTAAAAAGAAAAAATCAATCTATATTTTTATACTCTAAGTAAATACATAAATAATATCTTTAAAAACATTATTATTATTAGAAAATAATTTGTAAATTTGGGTTAATTTTAATAATAATATAAGTAGTTATTGTGATTAAAAAAAGAAGCCCAATACCCTATTTCATGTTATTTTTAACCAAGTCTTCCAACACTCCTAAAAATATCTGTTTACCTAAATTTAAATAGATATTTACGCAGTACTAGCACAAGGGATGAGTTTGTTCCAAATTAATTCTAATCATATACAAATATACCTAATTTGTATTATGATTATGAGGCCATCGTGGTGCAGTGACATTAGCGTATGACTATCAACATTACGATTGTAGGTTCGGTTCCCACTCAAAGAGGGAGTGAACTATTTAGTATTTTCACTTCTTCGCTCTGGTAACAAGGCAAAGCGCGGCATTGAGTCCCGCATGTCATAATAACTGAGTATCTTAACACTAGGTTCCCAGGTTCCCTTCTGCTTACTTTACTATATGCATGATTCTGCATGAAGCTTATGTTAAGAACTTATACATTACTTATAGCTACATAATTAAATTAGATAAAATCAAACAAATATACGAAAATTTATATTTTGAAGAGACTTGAAATAAAAACGATGTAGGTAAGTAAATATAAATGTAATAGATACTTGTATTTTTTTTAATTGCCTTAATTTTTTTTATCTATGCTATAATTATAAATTTAACATATTTGTTAAATAATCTACAGATGTGTCATTGCGCTTATGAATCATTTACTTAGTTTTATTTTTACCGTACGAGGAAGTTATAATACAAATGGTTTTAAATATAAGATTAAAGAACTAGTGCTACCATCTTTAATGTTATCAAGAAACTATATGCCTATTCATAACATAACATTACTTAAAAAGTTTAATAGATGGCGTTGTACTACATCTATATTATTAATATCATTATTTTATTTATAAAAGTACTTAAATTGGTTCTTAATAAAGTAATATTAATAAAAATATTTCTTAATAATATGTATACAAATTTAATAACGTTTGGAATTTAATTTATAACAAATTAATTTCATGTAATTTAATATGCCTTAATTATTAGTTAGGGCTACTGCTCACTAGATGTCGCTAATAAGGAATTTCACGAACATTCCACAAGTTTCTAGTGAAGTTCAGAATAATTTAGTTTAAGTATATAAGTGTCGCCCTCACGTCCAAGCTGCAGTTTTATACAAACTACGCTATAGTGAAGCGCTTTTCACGCAAATTCGACGAATAAAATAACAGCGTTTATACTAAAAATAATCAATCTTAATACACAAAATGGCCTTACTACCTTTGTTAATAGACTACGAAATGAGACCTAGGCGTTTACGCGACATGTACGGCCTAGATTTATCCCCTGAAGACTTCATAACCGATATATTCGACAGACCATCCCGCAACTATTTACGCTCCTGGAGAAACCTTGCTTCTTTAACAAAAGATGTAGGGTCTACTATCAAAACCGACAAAGATAAGTTCCAAGTAAGCTTAGACGTCCAGCATTTTGCTCCAGAGGAAATAATCGTAAAAACTGTCGACAACTACATAGTGGTTGAAGGAAAGCATGAAGAAAGGAAAGACGAGCACGGGTTCGTATCCAGGCAATTTAAACGCCGGTACGCTATACCAGAAGGCTTTAACCCTGAGATGGTAGAGTCAAAGCTTTCTTCTGATGGTGTATTAACTATATCTGCGCCTAAAAAATCAGAAGAAACAAGTGAAAGAATAGTACCTATTGCTCAAACTGGTCCGGTGAGAAGGAAAATCCAGGATACAGATGATCAAATTGTTGGACAGGTTGGACAGGATCAGCAAAATGCTCAGCCTGGAGTTAAAACACCTCAAAAGAAGAAACGACGTTGATTTTGTACTTATTAACTTCTAGGTTTAATTTTGGTAATTTAATGTTTAAGACTGATTTTTTTGTCAAGTATTATTTTATGAATAAATATGTATAAGTTTAGTGTTTTTTTTTAATTTGAGAATATTTATGGAACTGATTATAAAATATATTGTCTATGTAAGGATTCAAAATCAAAATCAATAACAAATCAGTATAATCTAAAAATATCTGAAAATGTGAAAAGCTGCTTTATTATGTTGAATAAAACATGATATTCTATATATAATAGTAGGGTCGGCAGAGAAAATCTAGTATTAAGACATTCCGTTCCCCATTTTCTATCGAACATTTCATAGCAAAAAATGGAAAATATTTAAATAATCCATTCCCTCGACTGAGAATAGTACCTACAATCGTCACATTTATAATCACACGCTGTGCCACTGCGCCACGACGGTCTCACTTTATATTTATATAATATAAAATATTATTGTATTAAAAGATATTAACGATTACAATATAAAACATTATTTAACATCTAATGCCATCTGCCGACGAGAATTAACATTAAGTAGTGCATGAATAGAACACAAGTAAAGTTAAATAATCTTGCTAATAGATGTCGCTGGTAAGAAAATAGTAAATTATACNTAGACTCTTAAAAATATTTCATTGAACACATGTTTCGTGGTTTATTAGAATTCGCCCCTAATTACGCAAGCGAAGCTGCGCGCGTCCGCTAGTATAATATAAAATATTATTGTATTAAAAGATATTAACGATTAATATATAAAACATTATTTAACATCTAATGCCATCTGCCGACGAGAATTAACATTAAGTAGTGCATGAATAGAAACTACACAAGTAAAGTTAAATAATCTTGCTAATAGATGTCGCTGGTAAGAAAATAGTAAATTATACACTCGCTATATGTCTACAATTTTAATACCGATACAAGCAATATTTAATACAATAAAATTACTATTTCATATAAGAAAACAATAATCATACAAAATATAATGAACAAAACATAATGTGAAGAAACCAGGGAATTAAAAAAAAAAATTGTTAATTAGCGCGGAATGCCCTACTTAGTTAGCTAGGTAGCTAGATGGAACGTATTTCTGAATACTTCTCTTGTCTCGTCCACTGTCACCTACTCACCCATACATGTCCTCCAGGTGGTCCTCATGCTGTTCATGTGGCCTTCCTCCCCAGTATCATCGATGTAAAGTTCGCGAAGGTCAATCAGTCTAACAAGAACCTAACAATAGGTTCCTTAAACCTCATTTAAAAACATAAAATATGTGAAACATGAATATACTTTATATGTAACAAGCCAAATATTTCAAACGATATGCCGAATTAATAAAAAGTTCGATAGCGAGTTATAAAGTTTGGCTTCCGTGCTCCCTCCTCCTTGAAATATGTACCTACATACATATACTACCCACATATTGCTTAAATATGTCTATAGATATATTTTTCTTCACACAAATACCGTTTTTAAGGCAATGAATGAAACATAGGAGTAAATAGGTAAATCCTAGTAAGATCCTACATTTCTTTAATTTTTATTTTTTGTTCTATATAAATCTGAATGTTTAATAACATAACTTCAATAAATTACAAATTATTTAAATAATTCAAATAGGAAAACGTATAGCAGATGTATACGTGTCTACTAGTAGAGTCGAGTTCATAAAGATCCTTGGCACAGCCTCCTTAAATCAGCCAAGTGCGAGTCGGGATATGACTTCACTTATGATCAGTTATAGCTTTGTCGTTCATCTTGCCTGCAACGTATATTGTTATTCTCCTCCCATAATTAAACTGAACATCTACAAAATGATCCTACTGTTAGCTTGAAAAGAACGTGAAGCTTAAATGGCTAGTAGAAGTGCTTCGTCGTCATCTAAGAGGTGCGGGTTCCGTACGTCTTTATAGGTTTATTAAAATATATTTCTTTTCTAGTCAAGAAACATTGTAAAAATGTTGCATAAAACAATACAAAGTTACGTTTTATTCAATTACCTAGAACCTAGTAGGTTAATTTTTTCATGTATTAATCTATACAGTTCAGTTTTTACATGTGAGATGGTACATTCAATGATTGTGAATTGTTATTCTCGTCCCAGAAATGTTTAAAGTTGAAACACTTTTACTTCTCTAATGTAATTTGAAAACAAATAGTACGCATTCACTACCACAGTTGAGTATATAGAGTGACTGGCATTATCTCTAGAATAAACAAAAAATACCAAAACAAAAATTCTTAAATCCCATACAATACATACGTCATACATACATATATATATATAAATACATGTATGATATTAGAAAACATAATAATACATCTCGAGCCCACCCTGTTTCTTATTAAGAAAATGTTTAATTGAACACACACACAGACAGCAGAGACAAACACTTTGTATGAATAGTTCAGTTATATAGTAATAAAGTATAAATGATGAAAGTTACATATAGGAAAATATTATATATTTGCTCGCATAGCTACAGCCTATATATCGCCGCTTGATAGAATACGAAATGTGTGGAGACTTCTCTGTTTAAAATACAAACAAGTACGAAATGCACGTAGTGTTTTTTTTTAACTTCATTCTATCTATACCTAACTCCTAACCTAGTGTTAATTATTAACATCTATTATCTATTCGTAGGATGAGAAATCAGATCAGGTAAACTAATAGGTACGGAAAAGGCTGACCGCAGTAGCTATTACTTATGAGTAACATAAGGAATATTTGTTATTTAATAGTCAAATGCATAAACTATGAGCTATGTATGACACATGATGACATGACACATAGCAAGTGCCCGAGAGAACTCTGACCGCAGGGATAGTGGGTTACAAAGAAAGGGATATAGCTTATCCTCCTCGATAATCTACAGCCTTCAATTAGACAAACTGTTCAGATTTTTAACATTAATATTATTATGGTTTTTGTGTCAAAATAAAAAGGGTGTGGCTACTACAACGTATAACAAAGTTATCTATCAATAGATCAAAAAAATATTAGGAACGTAGTTACTTGTAATAGTACGGTATTTTCATATAGGTATGTTAAGAATTTGTGAAATTAAAACTAGAAATACAGGATTTTAGCTACCCAAAATGATAACGATTTTCACCCACTGGAGGAAAGGTATTTTGATTTCCTTGTTCTGGTAACAAGAATGGTCTCATAAATTGGACGGTGCGTTAGAAACGGAGTGTCTTAACACTAGATTTTCTCTGCCTACCCTAGTACATACGGGATACACCGTAAAAAAAATATTCCAAAATCAAAACATCCAACCCTCACGACGTCTCCACACCACCCGAGTCCGGAACACACATACGCAGAGCGAGGCGTTCCGTCTTAAGGACGACATATGAAGTAATTTTTTTTCCAACTACCCTACATTGAAAATTGAACCTTATCTACACAATATACAACTTAAATTGCGTTTCAACGCGAAATATTTTTTCCATTTCATATTTACGAATATGCCCCAAATTCCCGAAAAATTAGAACCGTGAAAGCGGAGGGGGTCGGGTGGTAGAAGGGTGGGGGGAGGGAGATAGTTTTAGATATATGTGTTATCCGTCAGCGCTTTTATTTGATTTGTTTTAATTCTATACTGTAATGACGTTAATAACTTTAATTTTATATATTTTTTTGCTTAAATTGGTCTATGTTGTGTTTAATATCTGATGAATTTGAAGTAGACTTTATTATGGCATGGTGGAAGCAGGTTCATTTTTTGGTTGTTCCACTGTTGGTTTTTAATTTGACTTAAAATAGGTGCTAGAAGCTATTGTCGTATGATGATTTTCAATTTAAGTTTTAAAAAAAAGGAGAATAAGCACTTTACTTATTAAGGAAACGCATAAGAAATAAAGTAGCAGGCTTTGAACCTGTGTTTCTTTGAAACCACCCAAGATCTCTGAGCACTACATAATATGTTTTGAGAACGTATGGCTTAGTAGCGATTGGACGATTTTCAAGAGGCGCGGGTTCAATCCCGCTATATTAAAATTTTTATAACCTATAAATATTTACCTATTCTAAATAAATATTTTTCTTTTTTTGGCGTGGAATAAAACTTTAACAATGCTCCAAATAAGAAGCGCTTTTTTTCACAAACCATGGAAGGCAGAGGGAACATAGTGTTAGTACACTCGATGTCGATGACATTTGGTTTGCAGCGGCCAAAAAATATGTTCAAAATTATTGCTCTTTTAGAAATATATTCGTGCTGTAATGTATTTATTTCTATTCTTTTATTTAGGCCAATGATATAGTATTGTTAGAAATTGTGTGTATTATAAATTTATTTAATAAAATGTTTCTTGATTTATACTGCAAATCAAAACGGCACTTACCGTTTGAAACGCTTTATTTCCTTTCTTGTAGTCGGTTAAAAAATAATGTCAGTACAAATTTTATATTCACATAGGAAACATGTTTTCGTATATGTCTGTTTATTATGATGTTATACGTAAGTTTTTTCACAATACAAAATTTTTTATATTGTATGTTATGATATTTTGCAAGAATGAATGACCTTTCCCCTCACCCATTATAGGCAATGAATGATATGCGGCGTTAAGTTTCTCAATCAACACTTACGTGTTGCTGTCTCGAATTCATACGGAAAAAGTAAATTGAAGTGTCTTTACACTAAGTTCCCTCTGCCTACCTTACTATGCGGAATACAGAGTGAAGCTAAAAAAATGAATATGGAGAAAACGGAGTTGTGTTCCGCATCCAGCTTATCTTAAAGTCAGATAATGAAAATGGAGTGAATTGTCACTGGATTGTATGACTTTCGCAAAAGTGAAAAGCATTGAAAGTAAGTAGGCAACTAACATAATTTTAATTTAAGATTTTAATAAGGTCCATTAAAATTTGGTGATTCTTGGAAGACCTTGGTATATCTATTCGTGAGATAGATTTACACGTGCCATTTAATGATACTTTTTTTGTATTTCTGTTTTCTATCTTATATTTTAAAAAAGATATAGGCTTGAGACCTAATGTAAACTCAACGGCTGTAGGTTCAATTTCCTTGAGGGGAAATTAAATTACTTTACACTTTCATTACCTCACTCTGGTAACAAGGCAAAGCGCGGTGTTGAACTCTGGCGTTTAACATGCAATGCCTAGTGTTACGGCACTCTCTATACGTACGAAATAACACTTTAAAAATGTTGATATATTTTTTTTACATTTTTCTTGTTAACTTAATTTCAATTTCATTCCGGACTTAGGAACATCAAATGACTAAAATAACATTAGATAATACTTTTTAATAATAGCTATAAATAATAACACTCTACGTCATAGGTCTAAATAAACTATATTTAGAGACCTAGTGTTAAATCTGTCTTTCTATAGAAATGTACTAGAAAAGAAATTTTATTAGAAAACTCTAATGGCTCTATTGTCTAGTTTATAAAACAAATTATTACAATAATGACGTAGGAGGAAATAGTTATGGTATATTTTTTTTATATATTTTTAGTAGGTTAGACAGAGGCAACCTAGTGGCCAGACACTCCGTGGCGGGATACATTGCCGCGCATTTGTTTTGTTATCTAAACGGGGAAAGAAAATAAATCCTTCCTCTGCGAGGGAATCGAACCCACAGCTGTCGTGCATATCCTGTGCAATTAGGGTATAATATTTATATACTTATTCTTATAAAATTTTCTAAGGTTATTACAGAATAGCACTGTGTAAGCCTAGACGAGGCTTGTAAATAAAGGATGCTTGGGTCGTCACTGTGTATCTCATATTTTAGTCCTACCCTCATATTAAATATCTTTTTCATCAATCTTCTAAGGAATTGTCCTTCTTAGAAACTGACAGCCACTCTCAGATACTTCAGTTAACGTTTAACTGACATTAAATTTCTATATTGAGGCTATCGAGGGGCAGCGGTACAGCGCATGATTGTAAACGCGGTGGTGTGTAGGTTATATTCCCACTCGAGGAAGTAAATTATTGTCATCTTCTTGCTCTGGTAATAAGATAAGCGGTGTTGAGTTACGCCACACACAATATTTAAAAATTGGTAACTAAGAAACGGAGTGTCCTATCACTTCCCCTGCCAACCCTGCTATATAAGGGATATAGGGAGAACTCGTAAAAAAATCTTCCAAGAAATTCTAATAGTAAAGTAAGCTACATCACAATCGTCAAGCAATTTGTGAAGGAACATCGACACGAATATCAAAATGTGGGGCATGGGGATATTTTAAAGCGAGCAAAATAACCGCTCTGGGACGGGGTGGCGTTTATAGGGGTTAACTGGGGGTGGCCATTGAAATTATAATTTGTATACTAGTTTTAAAGGAAAAAATCTTAGTAAAGAAATAAATTCATGGGCGACGTCTAGTTTAGTTAGTTTTCCCTCTGCCTATCATGCTATGTGCGGGATATAGAGTGAAGTAAATAAAAAATAGAGTAATAAATAAGTAATAATAGAGTAATGGTACTTAAGTGACAATACGATATGGTATCATCGAATTGGTCTGATAATGGAGCCAGGACCTGAATAGTCGAAACCTTCAGAGGTTACTAGTACATACCTCCATTTTATACTTTTTAGTGTCCGATAAAAACTATTTAATTCTTTAACTATTTAAACTATTTATTTTTTAAACATAATTTATAAGGGTACCAATATTGTAAAGTAAGTTGACGCACCGCGTGGCCACAACCGGTCATATCTATTCGTTTGAAGATTGTAAACAGTCCATGGCTCTACATTTTTTACTTCAAGATTAAAAAATATATTATTATTTTCCCATACTAAAAGGTACGCATCTATATACCCTATATCAATAGGACAGTAGAAAAGGGAAAGGAAGCAGCTTCATAGGCAGAGGGAACCTAGTGTCAAAACACTCTGTTCCCCACTTTCCGCCGAATTCCCGAAATTTTTCAACAATTCTTCTAAATTCAAGGTCGCGCTTTGCCTCGTCAGATCTATGAAATAAAAATAAAGAAGGGTGAAATATATTTATACATAATTGAAGGAAATTATAAGTGTCCTGATTTCTTCTTTTCAGGTAGGAAATCCTAAAAAAAATATATGTAAGCACTTACCTGATTGAACCTGCTATCCTTCTGTACTACATATAAATACCAATAACATAATTCATATTCTAAAGAATTTAATATAAAAAAGTAATTATTATACGTAACAAAAGGGAATATTTTTTTATATGGAAAATGTCAAACAACGCGTAATCTATTTGATTACGAAGCCCTAAATAAAATAATTATTCTCCAACGAACAAATTATTGTATGGTAACGTATTTATATTAGAATCGACGAGACGAGATATTTCAAATTTTTTTTTAGAGTCAAGCTATATTCTGCAAATAGCAGAGTAGGAGGCAGAGGGAACCTACCTACTCCGTTCCCCCTGTCCTCCATTTTCCATTTTCAGTGGCGGAACTTAACGTTGCGCTTGGGCCTGACTTTTAATACTAATAAACTATTGGGCTTGTGTATTTTTTTGTTTTTTCAATTTTTTTTATTATTTTAGATTTAATATATAATGTGGAGTGTGTGAAAAGAACTAATTTTCTAGTTTGACTTATCTTAATATATGCAAAATTGATCCTTATTATAAATATATTAATATTACCCCCATTGTGCGATTGCGAGAATATTATTATGTTTTAAAATTTTTAAGTAATTTATAATTTACCACTGTATTTTTAATATATTAATTGATATTTGAATTGATAGAAGACTAGAAACATTAGGTTCCTTTTACAGAGGCTGTAGAGAAAGCCAAGTACTTATGTAATAATAACATTGATTATTTGATAATAATATAGTGTTAACGAGCTCAAGGTTATCTATCCACAATACCGAATGAAGCTACAAAACTTTTCAATTTAATTATACTTTTATATTAAAATTGCAATATAAATGCTAGAACTCAGATTACATATGGGAAAACGGTCATTTAAACGGGTAGTAAATGAAAATAATTTATTCCCTCGACTGAGAATCGAATCTAATAGGAATGTTGCAGTATTTACAATTAAGTACTTTTTAGTTTTTTCTTTTTCTTAGGTTTCTATCTACTGACTCAATAAGATCAATCAATGAAAATAAAAATATTAACAACTAATAACATTAGAAAAGTAATACACGAACACCACCACGGTATGTATAAGTTAAGTTATAATAAATTCAGACACGTGTACCTCTCTCTGTAAGAGATACTCTAAGCACAAAAATGTTTTCCTCCGCCTTGTTTTAGTGGAAAATTGAAATTGAAATTGTTATTAGGCAATCTGGCTTTAGACTTTGATATTAATGTTGTAAATGTATCAAATATTACACGGTTTTTTTTCACTTAAATCATTAATGTTTCAGTGCTTTGCTTTTAAATTATATAGCTATTTTAATTAAATTTGAATAATTATTAAGTACTTATATTTGATATATTTTTGACGTTATAAAACAGAAGCCGTCATTTTGAATTTAATGTAATGAGTACTGACATAGTATTCGTATATTACCATATTGATTTCTATTCTATTTCGGTCTATTTTTGAATATATGACAATATAATTGCCAATTTTATAAAATTTGCGAAGTTACAGCCGCTTCATGCTTTTTCCGCATAGCACGATGGAGGGAACCTAGTGTTAAGTCACTCCGTTTCCCACTTTTCGCTGTGCCACGGCGGCCTTGATACAGTCAAGTAATTCACATAACATCTCTTCTCCAACCGAGTACTAGAGGTATCATGTCCCGAGATGGAATTTAATTTACTAGAAATGTGTGTGATCCTGAGGTAAATTATATAACATTTTTTTTTAAGAATTTTCCACGAACTATTTAAAATTTTAACCATATTGCTAATCAAAATATTTAAGTATATTTACATTAACTGCCCACTAGGACATGGACAAAAACATATACCTAACTAAGTTTACGAACTTCCTATACTCTACATTAGTAGAAGAAATATTATTTTACCTTCACGCTGTCTTCCGTATATATAGTAGAGTAGAGGGTACTCGAAACACTCCATTTACCATGTTTCACCGAGTTTTCGAGACATTATAATTATGTTGAGAGATGGGTCTTAACACCGAGCTTTATCTTGGTAATAGGACGAGGAAAAGTCTTGGTAACAGAACGAAGAAATGATAATAGTTCTTTCCCCCAAATCCGATGAAACCTAAAACCTTTGCGATTATAGTCCTACACTGTGCCACTGCGTAATGAAGCCTCAACCCCAAGAAATATAGTGAAAATACATTATTTTATATAAAATTTGTAAACTGTCACAGCATATAATGTGACAGCTCCAGCTATTGTTGTAGTCTCAGGTGCGTAAAGGTAGTATTTGTGTTACCATAAATATGTTTATACCGACTCAGTAGGTAAGGTAGAGCACGAGGAAATAAGAAAAGAAATGAAAAGCGAAAAGATTCCTTTTTTTGAGTGTTAAGAATAAAAAACAAAAGAAAGAAAGTGAAGTGAAAGCGAAAGTGTTTAGTTTTTATTTTGTGGAAAAAATCATATTCTAAAGATTTTGAATGTCTGTTTTTAGTTTTAGGGAAACATTAACCTTTCTCTCGTAACTAACTTGCCTCGTAACCAGAGGGAGGAAATGAAAATATTAAATATTTCATTACTACAAGTAGGAATCGAACGATCTACCGTCGCGCTTACAGCAGCACGCTTGTGGTACCCTGCGTCATGCCATTCAATTTATTTTAAGGCTTTATTTTTGTTTCTTATTCAATATTTGGTTATAAAATTCGTATAAAATGATAATAAATAAGCATTTATTTTTTTATTTATGCTCTAAACTTATCATATTTTTCAGAATAATAATATGTTAAATTTTGTGTAAAAATATTTGTCCTCATCATAGAGGTGAACCTACTACCATCGTGTCTTATATAATTTCTTGTCAAAAATAGCAACACGAAAATGTTTAAATTATTTATTATGTTAATATAGAACATGGTTACTAGGTCAAATATGGAAATTGTGGTATATTCGTCTTCCCAGTTTCCCTCTGCCTATCCTGCTATATACAGGATACAGCGTGTAGCTATGTTTTTTAAATAAAAAAGTTGCAATATAATATTACAGCAGAATTGTTTCAGAAACAAGCGTTAGGTTTTTGTGAATTGTGACGCAAATATAGAGTAACTTTGAATGGGTTGTAAAGGTCATTCGCTCGATCTAAAAACTGATGGCCACGAAACAAGGACCTTGTTTATTTATTATTTTAAATACATCTTATATCTATATTTATATTACAAATCTGCCGAACTAAAGGTTCAAATCGAAAAATTATAAAGTTTGTGGCATAATAGTTCATTTATCGAGATCTACGATATATAAATGTAGATGTTAATCTTTCTCATGAAAATATTTCGATTCTTGTTGGTCTTGTCAGATACGTTTTTGGATTCAGAAATAAAACTTGGGTGGAAAGTGAAAAACTCTACCTACTTTATTAAATATGGGTTATGTATGAAAGCATAAATTGCGTTTTTTAATATTAATTAAATAAAGATTTCGGACCGTAATAGCGCGTTGGGAGTATCTAACTCTAAATATGACGTTTGTGAGTTCCATTCTCATTTCAGGGGGTGAATATTTATTTTCCCGTTTATTTTCCCGTTCTAGTTAGTCAAAACGTGAAGTTAAGTTCCACTTTTGTTGGTTTTCTCTGTTTACTCTGTGGAAAAGATCCTAAAGTTAAAAAAATAATAATTTATAAATTAAAACTGTAGTTAAGTTATGAAACTAGGAACTCTGTATTGTAAATGTCAAAAATAAATTACAACAGCTAAGTAGGTAGCCCCCCCCCCCCCAGTTTTTATACTCATCTACGATAAGATAAATAAGAATTGCGTCATATGGTTATATTCAT
This sequence comes from Heliconius cydno galanthus, assembly GCA_036379175.1. Taxonomy (NCBI): domain Eukaryota; kingdom Metazoa; phylum Arthropoda; class Insecta; order Lepidoptera; family Nymphalidae; genus Heliconius; species Heliconius cydno. Next base: position 300,640 of record JAKRZM010001292.1, on the reverse strand, counting down.
GTATTTAAAGTACTCGTATGTATAAAAGTGAGGCCGTTGTAACGCAGCAGCACGTCTAAATGGAAACACGATAGTTGTAGATTCGATTCCCATCCAGGAAAATTGCTCGCTCCAGTTAACAAGATAAGTCGTGGCGTTGTNAATCAATGAAAATAAAAATATTAACAACTAATAACATTAGAAAAGTAATACACGAACACCACCACGGTATGTATAAGTTAAGTTATAATAAATTCAGACACGTGTACCTCTCTCTGTAAGAGATACTCTAAGCACAAAAATGTTTTCCTCCGCCTTGTTTTAGTGGAAAATTGAAATTGAAATTGTTATTAGGCAATCTGGCTTTAGACTTGTATATTAATGTTGTAAATGTATCAAATATTACACGGTTTTTTTTCACTTAAATCATTAATGTTTCAGTGCTTTGCTTTTAAATTATATAGCTATTTTAATTAAATTTGAATAATTATTAAGTACTTATATTTGATATATTTTTGACGTTATAAAACAGAAGCCGTCATTTTGAATTTAATGTAATGAGTACTGAAATAGTATTCGTATATTACCATATTGATTTCTATTCTATTTCGGTCTATTTTTGAATATATGACAATATAATTGCCAATTTTATAAAATTTGCGAAGTTACAGCCGCTTCATGCTTTTTCCGCATAGCACGATGGAGGGAACCTAGTGTTAAGTCACTCCGTTTCTCATTTTTCGCTGTGCCACGGCGGCCTTGGTACAGTCAAGTAATTCACATAACATCTCTTCTCCAACCGAGGACTAGAAATCCCGAGATGGAATTTAATTTACTAGAAATGTATGTGATACTGAGTTAAATTATAAAACATTTTTTTTTAAAGAATTTACCACGAATTATTTAAAACTTTAACCACATCGCTAATCAAAATATTTAAGTATATTTTTATTAATTGTCCACGAGGACATGGACAAAAAAATATACTAGCTAAGTTTACGAACTTCCTATACGTAGAAGAAATATTATTATACCGTCACGCTCACTCCACTCCATTTCCCATGTTCCACCGAATTTTCGAGACTTTATAATTATAAAGATGACACTTTATAATTATAAAGATGACAATGCCGAGCTTTCATTCCCCCTAAATTCGAACGGAACCTAAAATTGTCGCGATTACAGTCCTACACTGTGCCACTGCGTAATGAAGCCTTAACCCGAAGAAATATAGTGAAAATACATTATTTTATATAAAATTTGTAAACTGTCACAGCATATAATGTGACAGCTCCAGCTATTGTTGTAGTCTCAGGTGCGTAGAGGTAGTATTTGTGTTATCATAAATATGTTTATACCGACTCAGTAGGTAAGGTAGAGCACGAGGAAATAAGAAAAGAAATGAAAAGCGAAAAGATTCTTCTTTTAAGTCTTAGGAATAAAAAACAAAAAAAATTTTTGAATGTTTCTTTTTAGTTTTAGGGCAAACTAAGGGAAACATTAACCTTTGTCTTGTAACTAACTTGCCTCGTAACCAGAGGGAGGAAATAAAATATTAAATATTTCATTACTACAAGTAGGAATCGATCGAACTACCATCGCGCTTACAGCAGCACGCTTGTGTTACCCTGCGCCATGCCAATTCAATTTATTTTAAGGCCTTATTTTTGTTTCTTATTCAATATTTGGTTATAAAATTCATATAAAATATTAATAAATAATCATAATTTTTTTTATTATGCTATATTTATGCTCTAAACTTATCATATTTTTCAGAATAATAATATGTTAAATTTTGTATAAAAATATTTGTCCTGATCATAGATGTGAACCTACTACCATCGTGTCTACAATTTCTTGTCAAAAATAGCATCACGAAAATATTTAAATTATTTATTATGTTAATATAGAACATGGTTACTAGGTCCGTTGTATACGGACCAAATATGGAAATTGTGTTATATTCGTCTTCCCAGTTTCCCTCTGCCTATCCTGCTATATACAGGATACAGCGTGTAGCTATGTTTTTTAAATAAAAAAAGTTCAATATTATAGCAGAGTTGTTTCAAACACAAGCGCTAGGTTTTTGTGAATTGTGACGCAAATATAGAGTAACTTTGAATGGGTTGTAAAGGTCATTCGCTCGATCTAAAAACTGATGGCCACGAAACAAGGAGCTTGTTTATTTATTATTTTATATACATCTTATATCTATATTTATATTATAAATCTACCGAATTTATTTGTTTGAACGCGAAAATCTCAGAAACTAATGGTTCAAATCGAAAAATTATGAAGTTTGTGGCATTATAGTCCATTTATCGAGAAAGACCGAACGAAATCTTTATATTCATTATATAAAGATTTCGGACGGTAGGAGCGCGTTGGGAGCGTCTAACTTGAAAAGTGATGGTTGTGAGTTCGATTCTCATTTCAGGGGGTGAATATTTAAATAATTTTCATTTTCCCGTTCTAGTTAGTCCAAAAGAGTTCGCTAGAGTTCCGCTTTTGTTGGTTCTCTGTGTTTACTCTGCGAAAAAGATCCTAAAGCTAAAAAATAATAAATAATAAATTAAAACTGTAGTTAAGTTATGAAACTAGGAACTCTGTATTGTAAATGTCAAAAATAAATTACAACAGCTAAGTAGGTAGCCCCCCCCCAGTTTTTATACTCATCTACGATAAAATAAATAAGAATTGCGTCATATGGTTATATTCATGTATTTAAAGTACTGGTATGTATAAAATTGAGGTGGTTATAGCGCAGTAGCACGTCTAAATGGAAACACGATAGTTGTAGATTCGATTCCCATCCAGGAAAATTCCTCGCTCCAGTTAACAAGATAATTCGTGGCGATAAGTTCTGCCATTCAAGACATGCCTTGAAAATTTGGCGGTGCGTGGTCCCACGTCTATTCTGCTATATGTAGACTTAGAATGATTATTGAATTTCATTGTTTGACATCAAATAACATTGATAGTTTATTATTATGTGGATTTTTATTATTTTCTCTTACAGTTGATGTGTTTTTTTTTTATTTTATATTCACATTTACATTTACAACTATATTACTTATTATAGTAATTAATGTACAACAATTTTAACATTTGCCATTTTTGGCATATTTTAAATTATACTTTTATAACAATTTCCCGTTCTTATAGTTAGTTATAAATAATTATAAAATTATACAGGCCGTTTTAAAAAACATAAACGAATAAATTATAATAAAAAAAACAATGAACTTTTTTTCGGTACAAAATGAAAAGGCGCTTTAAAAATCGAATCAGGCCCGTCCTTGAGCAAGAGAAAAGGAGGCGTTCTTGCCGTCAACATATAAATCATATTTCTGGAGAATTTTTAAAAGTCCTATTGCTTTCGCGTATTTGCGATGTACTCCCCTAGGGGTGGGGGTGTGTACTTACCCCCGCGTTTCCTAGTTCTGCTTGAGGATACAGGGTGCCGTGTGATTTGTGGCCTTGGAATGGTTTGCTTAATGATTAAATTTCATTTTTTTTTCTTTATATTAACAATCTGTTACACATTAATTTTAGTTATAATCATCATTTTCTTACATCCTATATAACGCTTAAACAAAAAATATGCTTAAAATGCACTTTTGTGTATTTATTTCTTAGCTTTAAATTCTGTATTTACTTAGACTTATCTCGTAGTGTTCAATTACGTATAGATTGTGTATATAAAATAATTATATATAGATAATTTTACAATATAAGCCATTCAAATATACTATATAAGTACATAAACACAAAAAAATATATAAGAAAAGAAATAAAAACAATAAAGCAACTAATCTCTTAAATCAACCGGACATGCTTACATATAAAACATAATAATATCTCCTAAAATAAAACTAAGAACTGAATAATCAATAAGATATTATATTTCTTGTAAAAATTATATATATTTTGTTGATATAATAAAACACAATTAACTTATACCCGAAGCACGCTGTATAGCGGTAAGGCGCTGGAGGAGGGGCGCTCGCACGCGTCGCGTAGAGCTTACGAAAGTTTAAGATGAAGATGCCATTTATTTTTTTGTAACATTTATAAAGATAAAAAAATGTATTTTCATATTTTATAAAGTTAAATTTAAAAAGAAATGCCATTAAAAATGTTTGTAAAAAGAAAAATTTTCTAAATATTTATATTTTTAACAATTTTTTTGTATTATTTTATACGAAAGATAATCCTAATTACATACATGATTTTACCGGCTTCCTTGAGAACTTTAAGTGCATTTTCCATTTTGTAATTTTTTCCATGTATTGCATTTTTGTGATAATTCCATTTTTGTTAGTTGTCAAAAAGGCTTAGGAGCTGGGTCCTGGATGACTTATATTTAGGTCCCAATTCTCCATTTATTTAGGGTTTTTATAAGAGAGAATTACATGACGAAACTAAACTGACATTAAGATTCGAGTTTATGATTTTCACATCTATTCTGAACATAACAATAACGCAAATATATGAAATCAAATCAAGCACTTTTTAAGTGCATATACGTGAAGTTACATATATCAAATTCTCTTTGTCTATGTAAGTCACATGAGGTTTTTATATACCACATGAAGTTTTACATAGTTTTATATGAACTTATCATATAGCACTATAACTTATCATAAATAAATTTAAAAAATAACCAAACCGGAAACACGTATTGATCTCAATCTTGTCGACAGCCTATACTTAGCACACATGTGGTGGGGCACTAGGAAGAAAGCCGAAGAAAAAATGAGGGAGAAGAAAAACTAGAGAGGGACGGAAAGTGGGTGAAAAACGAAAAATTTCACCCTCCACCCCACAGCCACCATGACTCCCCACGCACACACGCGTGCGTTACCCGGCTCGCGGACTCTTGATACTTACAAATACTTTCACTTTTTTTAGCTTAATGCTGTATCCCGGGAACATAGTGTTAAAACACTCCATTCTCCACGCTCTGCCAAATTTTTAAGAAATTTTATGTTAAGTAGCTCTCAACGACGTGCGACGCGCTTAATACTTACAAATACTTTCATTTGTTTAAAAATATATATGTCAATGTCTGGAATTCAGGCGGAAAGAGGAAAACGGTTCTCTCCATCTATTCTGCTATATGGGAAAGAAAATTTTTGTCTTGTGGTCTTATCATAGAGTGATTTTCAGTGTATATGAACAATGGGATGAAAATTCTGCTTGTAAACGCATTGGTTCTTGGTTCGCTTTACACTTAGAAGAATTAATTATATTCATAGTACCTCGGTAAACAGACAAAACGCGGCGTTGAGTATCGCCGTTTAATATCAGGTGAAAATAGATAACGGATTGTCCAGGTGGCTATCCTATAGAAGTATCAGGTGTATTATTTTTCCCTAATAGAAGACAAATATTGAAGACAAATATTTTTAATAGATAAATATTTTTTTTTTAATATTTTTAACATTTTTAATATGTTATTTCATATTTAGAGCAAAACTACTTGTATAACTTTGCAAGATTTAAGTTATACAATGAAATATTTGTATATACTCGTACAATTTGAAATTTCATTGAATCTCTGTCGTACTTTTATTATATACAATGATATAAAAAAATATCTAACATTTATATTTTAAATACGATGACTAGTTCATTGTGTACATATTTAATTAAAATAATAAGCGACGAATATACTTATAATTACATTTACTTAGTACGATTTTTTCTATTTACCTCAGGAAACAAATTTAAAAAAACAGGTTTTTATGACCATAATTATTTATGCATATGACGTCATATCTTTATATTTAAATACATTTAAATAATATTCGGGCATACAACGACTTATAATAAACCTGTCATAAGTTAAAAAATCATGCTTAATAGTATTTTTTGTGGTATATATTTTTCGTTGGTTTTACTTGTAAGTTAGGTTTCTGATCTAGATTTTCATTGTTTTTATTATTGTTGTGTAAAATTTTTTTGTGTAAGGCAATAGTATTAGACAGCTACCCTTATTAAAATAAATATTTTTTTCTAGAATCAATTGAATTTTATATAAAAGTAGTGTATTTTAAGTATAACATTTATGTTTATATATTTTTTTCTATGTAATATTTTTTTTCTGAAAGTGAAAGTGTTTCTAGTGAAACGTGAAAGTATCAAGAGGGCGCAATCCTCCAGGAGGCTATTGTAGCATGTTTTTATACCCAAAAATTTTAAGTCAGTAGGCGCTCGCACTCTGAGCGGCTTGAACGTTTTTATTATTAATATATATTTATATTTCGTTCCTTTACAAGTTTTCCATCGTTCATAATTTTAATATTTTTATACCGTTTTATACAAAAGTGTTTATAGATAGGCGTAATTACATTATACAACTTTCATTTGTCGGGTTGCGGAGTTTGACAGTTGGGATATAAAAAAAAATTCAAATTTGACGTTTGAGTAAAGATGGCCGACTGTGTGTCTGTCGGTGTGCTCGCCGGGTTCGTCGACCTACACTAGGATGCTAAACTTTCAAAATATTTGACGTTTACTCTACCCGTAAGTATAATTTTGATTATATACATACCCTACATTTGTATACAATATTATAATTTTTATTTTTTAATTTGTCCTTCCATGTGTACCTCCTTAATAGCAAAAGGGATTTAGTTCCAGTTTTTGAAGTTCAAGGCTAAGTACCTTAAGTAAGCTGGTTGGTGAAGTAATAAAACAATAAATGAAACAGATTAAAAAAGCTGCGACCACAGATCTTAAAATAAACTTCCTGTAAAGACTCTTTTATAAATAGATAAGAAAAGGTCATCAATTGCGCGGTCACGTGATACATGCGAATGAACGAACAAACATAATTTTTAATTAGCTAACATAATATTCTGATGCCGCCGAATGTGAACTGGTTGTGTCCGCTATTATTTTTATCGTATCGTAAATTAGAGGCCGATAGTGGCCGATAGTGGTATTGATTTTTTTCCCTCATTCTGTTAAATTTCATTTATTTGGGGGTGCGACCGAGGCGGTGACGTGGGGCTATAACTTAGCTGACCGCCAGTCTCCGGATAGACTTATAAAATATTGTGTTTATTCCATAAACTTTGTATACAGATACTAACTTTTGGTCACCCATCTTCTGTATTCTTTCTTTATTTATACTTCTATACTAATATATAATATTAAGTTGAAGAGTTTGTTTGCTTGAACACGGTAATCTCAGGAACTACTGGCCCAAATTGCAATAACATTTTATAGTCGATTTATCTAGGAAGTCTACAGGCTGTCGTAGCAATGTAACCATTACAGCTGCGGTCAGGTACAGTGGGCTACAGGTACCTAGGGCACTTAAAACATATCACGAGGGTAAAAGCTAGTTTATGTGTAGAGAATCATATAACGAATCACTCCGCTCTCTTTCTGAATGTATGTACATATATATTGCTTTTGGGTTTGATTGAAATGAAATATTTAATAATTTTATTTCTTCGCCCTGGCAACGAGGAGAAGTGCAGTGTTGCGCTCAATAGTGCCTCGAACTGCTTGGAATGCCAGAACTCGGCGTAAAGTAAGCTTGTTCCCAAATATAAGATTCGTACCCACATTTATCTCTACAGTCGACTTTACCGTAGGGACTTTACTCTTGGCTCTACCATATACAATTATGTATAGTTTTAAAGAACAATCGTATTTTTAGTTTATTATAATTGTTATAAAGTTGTATAATATGTTGAAATATTTGTAGTTCACTAGTTAGTGTCAGTGACGTTGTCTGCTTCTTTTTTTAATAATTTCAATTTTCAAATCGTGTCATTTGCTTTAACAAAGGAATAGTAACGCGTTAATCTAGTATGTAAACTATATGTTTTACAAATCTTATGCAATGGTTAGCCATTTTAAGCGATATCTAATCTTAATAATCTAAACTTTTACCGTTTCTAAGCAAAATTTTAAATTTTGTACTGGTCAAATGGAAATAACTATGAATATATATGATAATATATTATACCGAAACGATTAAAATTATAACCTTCATTGGTAGATGTACTATCCAATACAAATTAATTTTTCTATTAAAACTAGTAGTTCCTGAGGTTAGCGCGTTCAACTAAAACCATAATTCCCAATCGAGAGGATTTCCAAGCGGGGGAATGAATCTCTGTACCTATACTTATATTATTTATAACTTCATGACTAATTAAAAACCCCCCCTTAATTCTTAACACACAATGCCTTCAGAGTTAGAGAGCGGAGTGTCTTAACACTAGGCTTCATCTGCTTATTGATACATGGGTAATACAGCGTGAAACTGAAAAAAAAAGGGATACGACACCATAAAAGCTTCTATAGCATTTGCCTCGGCTTTTAAACTTTTAATTTATTAAGAAAAATTGTTTTTTTTATAAAATTTATAGCGATTTCGCGCGTCAGTGATCACAGAACTGTGACGTCACTTGAATGTGTACACCAAATATAAATGTCAACAATGCCGCAGTTAGGACTAGTTTAGCTATTAAACATGATGGGTGAGGATTTTTATCTATTTTTAATTATTTAAAGAGTTCCATACTATGGATAGGCAATTATTTTTTAAAAATCGTATGAAAAATGTGAAAGTCTCGAAAGCCGCCTCTTGGCCGCGTTTTCCAAGAGGCGTGGGTTTTTACATCTGTTACTTCCGGGCCACACGCGCCTGCGGTGCCAGCTGGTGAGCAGAAAAACGGTAGCCCTCAAGCCTACTTTTCACACCCTTAAATACTGATTTTACATACACAAATCTGTGGTATGACATTAAAAGTCATAGTGAATTATAGTCTATGAAAAAAAAAACAGTTTTTTTTCATAAAGAGCATAAGGCCTTGTGTGGCCATTAAAGTAAACGCGGCGTTGAGCACCGCCACTCAACCTGCAATACTCGCGAAGTCAGCGAAAAGTGAGGGAACATGTATTAATATTAAGTTCCCCTGCAAACCCGGAAACGGCTATTCGGAAAAAAGCGTGAATCTGTATAAATATTTTTTTAAGGAATGAAATAAAATAACTTTTGTATGACATATTGTCCTGTTGGCATGGCAACACTAACTCCATCTAGCCCCTACATGTTTCATATCAAAAGTAGGTTAATATGAAGCATTTTTTTTGATATCGCGCTTCTCTCACATTTCGCTGGGTGGTAAAAAGTTAATGTCATAATATTTATTTTAGAGATATTAGTGGCCCAATGGGACTTTATGTGACTGTAAAATTGATGGTTGCAAATTCGATTCTCACTAAATGCAGTGTCTAGAATTCGGGTCCTCGGGGGGAGATGGAGAGTGTGTTAACATGAGGTTCTCTCTGCCTACCCTGCTATATGGGGAATATAATGTGGAACTGAAAAAAAAACAAGTTTTAAATTATGAAAAAATTAAATTCAATTTCTCTCTTTTTGAATTATATATATATATATATATATTCTTTATTGCACATATAAGAAAAAAGTAAAAAACAGTTGAAAAATTATGTTTACAATGGCGGGCTTATTTCTGAAAGAAATCTCTTCCAGCCAACCTGTGGAAGTGGATGATTGCCAAACAGCGGAATAACAACAAAGTGTAATCAAAAAAAAAATTAAAATATCAGAAAAATAAATATATTAACTAATCCATTATATACATAATACATTATTAAAGTATTTGGTATTATTAAGGTATTTCTTGCTTTCTTATGCTTACAGTGATTGATATAGTTAAAAAAGTTATATAACTTGATGTATTATTATAAACATAGTGATAAAATATTGTAACTTTGCGGTTACATCAATATGTTAGCACTTCACGAATAATATGCTAATTAAATAATCGTGAGGCCAGTCGTGGCGCAGGGGCACAAGCGTGTGATTAAATTTTTCGCTATGGTGTCGAGGCAAAACGCGGCGTTAAATTTCACCATTCAACATGCAATGAATCCAGAATTAATTAATCCAGAATTAAAGGCTAATTGGTAACAGAGTGTCTAAACACTAAGTTCCCTCTGTCTACTCTACTGTGTGTGGGTTGATGGACGCATTGGTTGGACGCCATTAATTTGAGTTTAAATCTACAGTGAGTAGTGTACTGTAGTAAGAATACTTATGAAGAAAAAGTAAAAAGTAGAGAATAACATTTTAATTACTCTAAATATTAAAAGAGTTAAGGAAAAAATCATAGAGATTAAAAAACATAGTTACCGTATGGGTTCCCCCATTGCCAAATAATGAAATGTGAGGATGTTACGAACAAAAACGATTACTCAGACTATCGTTCAAGGTAAAAATGCGTAATCATGAATGAACTATTGAATACTTGTCTAGAATTAAATTTTAAATATATACCTAATTATAATATTAATGTGTGTTTGTATCACGTATGTACGCAGTCGAGACTTATTATTTTTTTTGTATTCTGGCTGAGCGATGATTGTGAATTCATATCTTAATAGAGGGAAGTATGTACTTACACCAATTTTGTTACCTAAGGCTATATTTTTTTATTTCATTTATTATTTTATTATTTTTTTTATTTCCCACCACATTTCATTATTTGTATTCTTTTTTTTCCCCAAATGCAAATTTTATACAAATCATATTTGAAAATGAAATATTAAATATTTCATTCCTCGAAAAGGGAATCGAACCCATAACCGTCGTGTTTACACGCACGCTTGTGCCCCTGCGCCACGACTGCTTCAATTATACTCGTATTATAGTTATTCATATTTTTTATAATAATTAAGCACTTCAGAAATAAGTCAGCTTTAAATGTTTGACCTTGTAAAGGTGTTTTTTTAAAGGCGGTTTTAATTATAATTAAACTTACACGCAAATGAAGGCAATTAGCTAATGATAACAAGTAGGGAAAAACAGTTTGTATTAATAAATATATGTATATTAAAAAATATATTGAATTTGTTTTTAAACTATATAATTTCTTGGATATAGGTAAAACCTTAGTGGAAATTGAAGTAGTGGAATGAAAAAAACGCTGTGCAAGATCACAAGTGTACGACTGTAAACGTGACGGCTAGAGGTTCAACACCCACTTGGAGACATGAAACATTGAATATTTTCATGTCTTCGCTATGGTACGAGGTAAAGCGCGGCGTTGAGATCCGCCACTCAACATGCAATGACTCCAGAATTCGGCAGAAAGTGGGGAAGGGAAGTGAAGGGAAGTGGGGACAGAGTCCTTAAATCCCTCTGCCTACCCTGCTATGAGCGGGATACAGCGTAAACCTAAAAATAAATAAATACAAATAACATTTAAATAATGCCACGTGATTTAACTAGAGTCGAGTTAAGTTTTTAATCTGTCTGTTTGCTCAATTATTAGAAACTTTGACAGGATGTGCGTACGTACATGTACGTATGTACCTTCATATATATATGTGTGTCTAAGTTCATTTTTTTATATTTATTTATACTATTTAAAGAACAAAAAAATTATGTCAAGATCTAATATTTAAAAGTAGTTAAAAGTGACATTTAAAAGATTCTATAATAATCCTACTAATATTATAAATTTGCAAGTTTATGAGGAATTTTAAAAAAATACATTTATCATGTGTATTTACTTATATTATATTTGGTCTATAATGACAATTGTTTAATAACAATTAAATAAGATACATATATTTGTTTACACTTTAGGCATTTTAATTTATTTGTCCGACTGAGAATCGAACCCACAATTTTCACGTTCACAGCCAGACCCTATGCATACGACGGTTTCAATCTAGTTTTAATCTAATATATATATATACTTGTGCCGGAGAGATGCGCATGCGCATATAGTAATAAAATCAAAATTTTACGATATAACGTCTAAACTACTCAAAAAGACCCAAGAATTTCCCTAAGTGTGAACAATAAGGAAAATAAGATGTTTTAAAAGGCGATATTATTACGAAATATGGGGCCAGTTGTGTTGCAGTGGCAACGTCTGGCTGTAAGCGCGATGGTTGCGATTTCCGTATTAGGGAATGTATTATTCTCATTTCCTCGCTCTAAGTAAGAATACCAAACTCGGCGTTGAGTTACGTCTCTCAATATACAATGTCTTGCAATTTGGGAATGTTGAGAACGGAGAATTCACAAAGTTGAGAACGGAGTGTCTTAACATTAGGTTTCTCTATCACATACAGAGTGTTGCAAAAAAAATTTGGTTATTATATATTTAGTTCAATATGCAATGTCTCAAAAATATGAAAGTAATTAAAGAATATAAAGTAAATGTCTGTAATAATAAAACTGTAAAAAAAGTAAATGTCACTGGAGTAATATGTACTTCTATCACTAGAATTTTTTTTCTTATCATAATGTTAAAATAATTAATTACTTTACGGTATTTGAACCTGTATACCAAAATACATATTTTTTACTTTGGTAAAATGTAGTCATTATATTACCAAGTGACAAATTACTTAATTTATTTGAGGAAACCGTGAAATTAAATTGAGAATACACTAAAGGTTTTTTCCAACGACATAAGGTATAAATTGCTATTTTTATACTTGAGAATTTGGAATTTGTGATAGACGATTTAGTTACGTTTTTGTCTATACGGGTAAACGATATTTTTTTATGTTTCCTCGTAATATCATGTAGCTCGGGTTTGGCGCGAATATGGAATTTTTGAAAATTTTATATAATACTAGCGGACGCGCGCAGCTTCGCTTGCGTATTTAGGGGTGAATTCTAATAACCCATGAAACATGTGTTCAATGAAANTATATGTGTAATGTAATGTTATATAGCCTATAGCACTTCTGAAGAATGCAGCTTTCATACAAAACAAAAACATGGTAAATAGGACCAGTAGATCTAGAGATCTTAGCGTTCAAACAAACAAACAAACAAACAAACAAACTCTTCCCCTTTATTATATTAGTATAGAAGTATAGATATATTTTTTCTAAGGCCGTAGTAGCGCAGGAGTACAAGCGACCGTTGTGGGTTCGATTTCCACCAGGGGAAGGAAATATTTAATACCTCGCTAGCTTTCCTCGCTCTGATAACGAGGCAAAGCGCGGTATCGAGTTCTGCCACTCAACACGCAATGCTTAAGTTTTCGGCAGAAAATGGAGAACGAAAGGGAACGAAGTGTCTAAACATACCTGTGTACTTATTGTTTTTATTAAGGTGTATGAGATATAGGTAGTCATAGTAGTTTACTAGTGCGAAACCTAAGTTGTGACAATTTCCTACGGACAATCGGCGTAACCCAAGGAGACACGAGTGTCTCTTGTGTTTGAAAAAAAAATCGCGATCGCAGTATTTAACTCTGATATAATTTTCCCCTTCTCCCTTAGTATAAAGATGGTAGTCATCAATTAGAATAAAACTGATTTATATGACTAAACAATGTTTATTAGAAATTACGTTGAGTTTCAAAACTATAAGTATATAATTATTAGCATAAAATCTTACTCGTATATACATATTTCTATAATAACAACAACAAAAACAAACTATATATTTTGTGCATTTTGCATTAGGTTCTATCCCTCTACCAGTTATAAACAGAAAAATATTGATTTGAACCCTCATCCTTTAGATAACACTTTCAAGATTTAGATCTTAGTCAGTATATTATTTAATATGTTTAAAACTTAGGTATTTAACAGTAGAAATACATTGTAAAGTACCTAATAAAAAAAATCTATGTATTTACTTTTTATACATGCGGCGTTAGGTTTCGCCACACAACACGCAATGTCTTGAAAATTGGGCGGAAAATGGGGGACACTAGGTTCCCTCTGCCTACCTTATTATTTACGAGAAACAGTGTAAAGCTGTATTTTTTATTGTATTCTATATCATATTTTTCACGCAAAGGATTTCATTTCAGGCATTCTTTGTAGCTACTCAGCGGTAGACAGAGGGAACATAAATAACTACATTTATAGTAAAAATTGTAGAAATTATTAATATAAATGAATATTATTTTATCAATTTTTATAGCCATGTTTAGCCATGTTTAGTTATATTGCATAAGGAAATTTCGGTATGGTTATTTTATCGCTTGCGCAAGCGCATACCGTCTTACGTCAATTATAAGGACAATATCCCACCTCATTAGAAGACCATCTGGATGGAATGATTGCGTAATGTTACGATTGGTTTTTATTATGGGAATATGGTTTTTATTAATATTTTTTTATATCAGTTTCACGCTGTTTCCCGCACACAGTAGTGTAGGCAGAAGGAACCTAGCTTTAAGACATTCCATTCCCCAGTTTGTTGTGTGTTGAATGGCGTAACTCAACACTGCGCTTTGCCTCGGAACCAGAGCGAAGAAATGAAAATATAAATTCAAATAAATATTTTATTTCATCGAGTGGGGATCGAACCCACAACCAGTGACTGTAAAAGTCACACTTTGTGCCACTGCGCCACGACTGGCTTCAATATACAATATTTTTTATATTTTTTTAATACAATGTTTAAATCTTGGAAATTAAATTAATGAAATCTCGAAAATTTTGGAAAATGTCCCAAATCCCAAAGAAATGGGGGACTTTTTCCAAAATTTGGCAACGGAATTCGGAACGGAATTTACAAGTTCGAACTTGTAACCATTTATACAAATTATTAATATATCATTATCATTAAGTACGTCATACTATTATTAATTAAAATTTATTAAACGTATATTACGCGGTATATTAATAAATAATAATTAGTTCTCTTGCTACTGATATGATATTACGTACGACTACAAGTGTATTTAAATTAATGATGCAATGACGAATCAACGATGGGTTAGTCCAATTCCAATAATATGGTTTTATAGCTTGTTTATTAGATTTTATTGTGAACGGTTCCTTTTAATATATTTTTTTTATGCGATTCGAACCCGCGCCTCTATGACGTTTAAGTTTTTTTTTAAGTTATTTTTTAAATTTTATTTTCTTTTTAAATATATTTTATTACATCCGTATAATTGTGATATAAGCAGAAACAACCCAGACAGAAATAACTGTTTTTTCTCAATTTTTGTCTCATGGGGCTTATCAAGTTTTTCATCAGAGCATATAGCAGGGTAGGCGGGGGAATCTAGTCTTAGACACTTTGTTCCCTACGCGCCTCCCAATTTTTGAGACACTGAGTGGCAGATCTTAACGCCGCTACTCGTTTTGTTACCAGGGCGAAGAAATATAAATAATCCATTCTCTCGTATGGAAATCGGGCCCACAATCGTCGCTTCTTTCGACTTCGTCGCAGTTACACACTGCTACGATGGTCTATAAATTATTATTTTTGTATTATGATTATTAAATTGATTTAGGTACTTTTAAATTAACATTCATAATTAATAATAGGTACACTTTGTGTAGTATTCTTTCTTTTTAACTTACGTTAAATTTTAATTTACGTTTAATTATAATTATTTAATAATAAAAATATAATTAACTTATATATAAAGGTACATAACTATTTAGTTCTGCTTTGCGCTGTATCCCGCGTATAGCAGAGTGGGCAGAGGGAACCTAGTGTTAAGATACTCCGTTCCCCATGCACTACCCAATTCGACAAGACACTGCCTGTTGAGAGGTGGAATTATTCTTATAAATTATAGTTTTTTTGTACCTTTACGCCGTATCCCGCACATAGCAGGGTAGGCAGTGGAAACCTAGTGTTAAGACACTCAATTCCTCATTAAACCACTTGCGTTCCCCACTCTCCGCCAAATTCCTGAGACTTATTTCTTCTAAGGCTTTTATGTTGGTTACACTTTGCAAGCAACATATAGCATTGATGAAAGAAAAATACTTATAACAGTGTGCAATTTTAAAACGAGATTGAAAAGAAAGCTTAAAGCTCATAATATGTTAAAAAAATATTCAAATTATAGTAAATTAATTAAAATGAAAATACACAATAGTTGCAAGTGATCTTAATTATAATTTAACATTAACATACATTAAAATATAGTGACATAATTATAGCGATTTAATGTCAATTAAAAAGTAAATAATGTCTCTGGCAGGAAGTATTGCTAGTAAGTGATTTTGTTTAAAATCACAGTACCTATTGGAATAGATAATTTATATTTATTTATTAGTGCGCAATTTAAGTGGAAGTTTATATTATGAGTTCCTGATTTTTTTTATTCCAAAAATTATTATATGAAGGTCAAGTAAAAGAAGTCATATAAAAGTTGGTCAGTCAAAAACTTTTACGTTTTAAATAAATGTATATACTCACAATATACATAGGATCATAGATCGAAGAAAAATTTAATTAAAACAACAAAATATATAATTTAAATTAATAATTTATTTATAATACTATTAAAGCTTCTCATGGCGTTTGAACACACACTTAACTTAAACTTAAACTATAAACTAATAAACAATCACTATACCATTTTGACACATCTAAATGCTAACCTATAATATCCAAGAGGACACTTATTTCTTCGCCAAACAGTCGAAAAGCCATTGTGTCTCTTCTTTCTGCTCTGAATTTGGCACGGCACCAGAGGTGACAACTCTCCAGGTATAACAGGGAATTTGGACTCATTTTCCATCTTGCTTGGTAAATTCTCTAGGAATTTACGTAAATCTTCTACATCTCGTTTAGTTTTCTCGTCACCGTTGGAACAGAGAGGATTGGCCGCTATAACGGCGAGTATTGACAGGATTATAACAGCTTTTACAAAGGCCATGTTGATGCGATCGTGATCAGCGGACGACAGTGTAGAGGTTCCCACCGTAGCGCCTTAAATACGACGCGTGAGTCACTGTGATTCACCCAACGCTAGTGGTCTAATATATTTTAATAATAACGAGTGTCGCTCTGACGTATTGTATTATGGTTTTGTTATCTGTTGTTTATTTTTTTTTTCATTTACCGCCTAAATGGACGTCAGTTGGACATTTTGTGATTAATTAAATAATTAACTAATTAGCATATGTTTGCTTGGTTATTAATTTTACGCTTATTTTGTAGATATTATATTAATACCAGTTATGGCCAGCAACTTTGTTGCGTGGAATTTAAGACGTAAAAACGGGAAATCTCCTTTTACCGTTCTGATAGGAATTTCCAGAATTCCTATCTTAATTTTTCCCTACACTTTCTAACCTATCTCCAATCTAACATTTCAACTTTCTAAGTCAAGAAGTACTGTCTGTGCGTAGTCGGTCATTCACCAGTATCAGTAAAATTGTAGTAGAAAAAATATTTCGTATGGCGAAACCCAAAAAAACTGGCATGCCGCTCTACCTAATCACACTGGAAAAACACGTCTAAATAAAAAACAAATACATCTCTTCCTATAGTGCATAATAGCGAACCGCTCGCGGCTTCGCCCGCTTGAACTACACAATTATTTGTTTACTAATGTGAATTATTTTCGTGCTCCAATATTATCATAATTTTAACTACGATATCTACATATTGAAAACTAAAGTTTCAGCTAATTTAATAAAATAATTATTTTATAGCAATTTTGTCGAACAATATATTTAGTTTCTGCAGAAATTTCAAAATTTCGAAAAAATCTCCCAATCTCCCTACATGCTAAATTTCAACTTTCTAAGTCCGGTAGTTTAGTTTTATACACATAGGTATAAACATTTTTAATTGTAGGTAAGTATATTTTTTTCGTATTTTCGCCAAATCAGTGTTTTGTTCACTTACAATTTTCTAGCTAATTAGGATAATTATATTGTTTGGCGAAACCCAAAAAAGTATCGCGACGCTATGTCTTATCACACCGGGAAAACACGTCCAATGTCCATATAAAACAAACAAGAATACTTTTTTCTATACGTTATATTTATAAAAAAGCCGTAAACGTTTTTTAAGCCTAGTGTTAAGACACTCTGTTCTCCAATTTTCAAGACATTGTGTGTTGGCGCAACTCAACGCTGCGCTTTATCTTACCAGATTCACATAGGTATATATACATGCATATGTGTAATAATAATTAACGTTTAGCGCCCCGCCCATTCTATAAAATTTAAATAAAGATAATTTAAAAAGTAGGCGGCCATAAAAGTGATAATGGCAAGTAAACAGCCTAGTTCGGATATTAGCCCCGTATGAATAAAGCAATAAAAATACAATTCTATTTATTATGGGAGGAAATTGGGCTTGGTCGGACTACGAAAATAAACGTTTTTTGGCGAATAATCATCATCTAGTGCTAGATTACTATTATCAAGACCTCTTGTAAGTGTTTAGGTATCTGGTATCTACATACCCTGTTCAATTGAGGTGGCAGTGATAATTTTAGTGATATCATGATTTTTTTTAGTTCCGTTACAAACGGAATCTTAAAAGAACTTAAAATATTTCTTAAATTCTTTCAAGCTGCTTATGTCGATCCTGTCCCAGCGGCAGTGTCTCCCGATAAGCGGCGAATGTGAGCTTGGTTTCCGCTCGGATATTTATTTTCAAAGCGCGGCGTTGAGTTCCGCCATTCAACACACAATGCCTTCAGAATTTGGCGGAAGTTGGGGGGCCGGAGTGTCTTAACACTAGGCTCCCTCTATTTAACCTGCTAAGTGCTACCTGCTACCTGATACAGAGTGAAGCTAAAATGAAAAAAAAAAGAAAAAAAATCTTCGCTTGGTAACAAAATGGTAACAAAACGTGGCGTTGAATTCCTCGAAATTTAGGCTGCGCTGGTAAAGGGGGTTTCTTGCTACTAGGTTGCGTTAGCCCACCCTCATGCTAAAAAAATAGACATAAAGATAAGATATAAAAAAATGGATATAAATTATTTATAATTGACAAACTCCTCGAATGAAATCGAGATCAAGAAAAGCTATACTAAAAATTCTAAAAACCATCCACTCGAATCACTAAAAATAGTCAACGTTGGACACCAAAACACCAAACCTACCAAACTAAATACATTTCCTTCCACTGAAAAGAGCTATATAGATGAAAAAAAATCCTACGAAATGCCCCCACAATAATTAGTTTAACAGTATTCACCCTGGCCCACCCCTTGCCCCCGGATTATATGCTACTCCCACTATTGAGAAAAATATACCGGAAAATTGCCTCAGCATTAAGAGTTTATACATATACGAGTATGTATGAAACAAGTGCATGTATTGTTTTATTCTATTACAATTTATTATGAGATAAGAAGAATGGCTTATTTTGCTGTTTTAGTTGTTATAGATATATGTTTTGTATTACGGATTTTCCAGTGTAATAGATATGATATAAAAAAGTAGCTGTGGTGGTCCAATTGCACAGTGTTTGCCTGTAACCGCGACGGGTGTGGGTTCAGTTGCCACTCGGGGGATTGAATTGTTTTCGTTTTATACATTTATTGGGTAGAAAATTTGGACTGGACTGTCTTAAGATAAGAAATTACATCTTTTGTATAGTGCACATTATATTTATAACAATACCATAAGAAATAATTATAATGATATGTTGAAGGAGAACGCTATTCATTCTTCAATTTCACGCTTCCACGCGCATATAATACATTGCGTTCTCCACTCTCCGTCCGAAACTGAGAAATTGTTTGTTGAGTGTTGAAACGTCGCGCTTACAGTGGAGAATTGAAAGAATTCGTAACATCGAGTGCGAATCGAACCTACAAACAACCCATTCCGCAACAATATAATTGATATACAAAATGAAATTTCAAAATTTCAGAACTAATAATAATATAGGGCTCAGCAACGTTCACTGTCTTGATTTGAGTTCTCAAACGACCTTGTTCCAGTGGATACTATGTAGAGTCAATTGATATCAGTTACAGTTGTTTACTAAATGTTTCGTTACTCATAACTCATAAACGTCATCTGCTATTAGGATTTAGACCTATGAGACTTCCTTTTAATTAAATCTTGGAAGTAAGACGAAAACATAGTGTTTTAATTTTATTTTGAATTGTTACCAAAATGAAAAATTAAAAAAAATTAAAGTTATTTTATCGTCAAATTGCTAATCTTTTTTTTTTTTTTTTTTTTTTTTTTTTTTTTTNGCAATTATTGTAAAAATTAAGCAATTTATGAGATCGATCTTGAGATACTGTTTTCATTCTTTCAATACTATTATTAAACTGTCAAGATCGATCTCAGAATTGAGAGCGGCTTAATACTTGCCTACAAAACGTTTATATCCTGGATTAAAAAGCTATGCTATGAGCTATAAATTATACGAGCTTAAACTCGAGTGGTTTATTAGTAGTTTCATTATCCATGTCCTAGCTCCATCGTCAGACCGACTTGATAATACTAATTATTATATTGCCACCTAAGCTATCTATAACTGCTAAGATTCACGATGACACAATTAATAAAAGTGGACTCTGAGATCAATCTTGAGATGCATAAATGATATGACATATGTAAAAACGGAAACTCAAGATCGATCTCGATGGCAACGCAGATCTAAAGATCGAGACTTGAGAGTGATTTATAAATAGGGACCGGAAACGAGACCGGGAACCTAATAAGCCATAAGATTCTATTGCTTAGTTGCAAAGTTACCTAATTACAAATCAATCCAATAAAAACATGTTAAAAATTAACTTAAATAATATATATATTTTTATTTAATTTAATTAAGCACAGACTTCTGAGAAGGCTTAAAAAGGTATCGAAAATAGATATTAAGCCATTTTTACACATTTTACAATATATGTAAATCAAATGCGAAATTCTTAAATGGTTAGAGATCGTCGTGACGCTGGGACACATGTACGGAAGTGTCTTAATGAGAACCAAGAGAGGAGAATTGGGTAGAAAATAGAAAAAATAGAAAAAAAATGGATGTGTGCTGTGGGGAATATCTGAAAAAAATTAAAAAAAAATCATAACCATGTAAACAAACTTATACTTTTACACAACATTTTTCATTTATCAACAGATCAACATCAACAGTTCCTCATCTCCACTCAACTTTAATCAAAGTCTTCAAACATGATGATTTATTCAATGCAGACCTATAAATATTTATACGGAGAGACCTCAGATTTACGTGTGTGATAAATTAGGGGTCTAGAGAGGGATACTTTTAAATGAACGCGCTAGTCTTATTGTTAGTTACCCCCTACGATAGAGACACGTACAGTTTTACTTCTTCTGTTCTTGGTTTGTATATACGTACTAATGATTGAAATATTTTTTTTAAGTATATAATTTCCTTCTTTTACCGATAAAACTCGATTCTCTATTTTATGACTATTTCATTTGAGACACTGAGACACTGTGCCGGGAGATCTTGTTTTTTTTTAAGATTCGCGACGTATCCCGAACAGAGTAGGGTAGGCAGGTAAAATTACTTAAATTATTGTAGCGTCTGATGTGGTTTATAATATAAAAAGCTTATAGAGACCGTCTACTCGTCTCCGTCTACTCTAAGAGAACATATAAAATACACATATAGTAAACGTCACAGCAAAAAGACGATTTAGATTTGTCTTTTCCTAGAAGAACTGTTATGTCATTTCATCCAGAATTTAATGCAAGTTATTTCTGAAAAAATGGTGTTGCCGCCTGTATAGGTATTATAAACTCCCCGATAAAATTCATTAAAATTTTTAAACTGTGGGGTCTCTAATCAAAATTCCTTCAACGAACAATGTTTTCAGTTACACGCAGTATAATAGACTTATTGTATTTTTTGCTCTTATGCAATTATAAAAAAATATAAATTGTATTATTTATTTATTATTTGTTATATTTTTATGCTAATGCTATTTTTATGTAATTCTGATTGTATGTGTTTGTAAGTTCAGTTTTACAGTAGATTCTGTGATAATTTCTCTTATTGAAAATATTTAAGTTATAAGAAACTAACTACCAAATCATCACCAAACTGTCTAACATGGTTAGAATTATTCGACAAATATACAAGAATTATATATAAAATTCTAAGTTAAAGTAAAAATAATAAATATTAAAACCAAAATGACGCAGTGGTTCTGAGTATAATATTAAAGAGGTCACAGTTACAATTAATTACGAGGTAAATCTAAGAAAATTAACTTACAATATTCTTTATGACCTACTACTAACATACCTTAGAAACATTTTTTTATTATACCTAGATTCGAACGAAACGTACAATCTATAGATTCATAGACCGAGTGTCTGAATGAATCTAGTTCTTACTGCCAAAGGCTGTACTGTCTTGTTTTATATTTTTAAAGCTAAAGAACATGTTGAACATGGTGACGGCTCAGTGGAACGACGGAAGCATTTGACTGTAAAAGCGACAGTTGTGGGTTCGATCGCCACTCGGAGGAATGACTATATTTAATTTATTGTCATTTCCTCGCTCTGGTAGACAAAGCGTAACGTTGAGTTTCTCCACTCAATAAGCAGTGTCTCGAAAATTTTGCGCAAAAAGAGAAACGCAGTGTTTTAAACTCTTAACACTATGTTCCCTGCTGTGCTATGGGGGGAAAATCGTGAAGCTGCTTTAATTCTAAAATGAAGTATCTACTTAAAGAGTTTGTTTGCTTAAATACGCTAATCTCAGAAACTATTAGTTCAAATTTTAATATAATTTTTGTGATTTATCCATCTATTAAGGAAGCCTATTAATATAAGCCTTCGTAGTAGTCTCTTAATTATTTATTGATTTAAAATTGATTATGATTGATTTAAAATTTGATTTTTTCCGCCTACCATGCTTAATATACATATATGCAATCGTGAAAATAAAAGTACATCAAAAATAACATTATATACCTATAGTATCCCACAAAATTGGATTTTCTTCATAAATTTCCTATAATAAAGTTAAATTTCATTAAAACCTCATCGTATACAAAATTATCGCTAGTAGAATGTAAGGAAAAAAAGTAAGTATTCCGTAAATATTGTATAAAGCTTACACGTGTCGTTAAATAAGGAGACGCGAAGTATTAAAGATTTTATGTCCGACAGAAATTGTGAGTACTTAAGAGCTTAAAGAAAGTGGGTGGAATATATAATTTTTGGTTATTATTTTATTGTAAATTTCCTGTTACTATGTATTTAAAAAATCGATGATACTGGAGGAGGTCACGTGAAGGCATGAGGAACCCCGAGGGGTGTGTACGAAGAGGAGGATGATAGTGGACGAGTCCAAGAGGTATGCAGAGACCGTAGCGTTTGACCCTACCCCTCTAGTCAGTATATTTTTTAGGATTTATACTGTATCCTGTATATAGAAACCAATATAACTCATAACACTTATAATTATATAGCTTTCAAATATGATTTATACTCAGAAGCACAGACCACCGCGTACATCAAATAATTAATTTTGATGATTAATATTCTCCAATACGTCAAATTGTTTATTCAAACGTGAACATTCAACATCTTCGATCGACCCAAAGAGTATTAGAAGACAAAAATCCTCAAGAAAGTCCATGTATCATATAAAACTAACAATAAATAACATATAACTGAGTTCTTCATTAGAATTAACTTCCCCGCATCCGAATCCACATACACATAGCCATATATTGATTTTTCCACCCCATGCTGTCGCGAAATTATCGAAATCTAACAAAAACATCCCACCGAAACTCGCAAGAAAACTAATAACTGGCCTTACACCGCACCACCCTGTATAGCGTGTGTACACGGACGGCACGCACACACGCGCGCGTCAACAACACACACATACGCACAACTCCCTAATTATATACGTCTACAAAGAAAATAAAGATCGGGAAAAATTTTACAAGAACAAGTGAGCCGGACGTCGGGCGGGGCGTTGACCGCTCTCGTCATTACCCCCCGACCAGGGGGTTCCTCCCTGGATGTTTAATAATATGAAGAATTGGAGATAATTTGCGCGAAACTAAATAAGAAATGGTGGACGAAAATTGAAAGCTCGTGAGGGCTTGGCGAACTTTTGGAATATTGCTATAGTGCGTATTTTATGTATGTATGGATGGGTGTGCGTTTCTAGTGAATACTTCCTCCTGTTTTATGGATAGAGCGTGTATAGAATTGTAAGTGATGGCTTATTGGGATTTAGTTTTAATTTCGTCTTAGACAGTTATTTACGTTTAGTTTTACAAAAGAAACGAGATAGTACATCTATTTCCGTTTCCTTGAATTATCAAAAGAGATTTATAAGATCTTGTTAATTATTAAATAATAATACTTTTCTATTTAGGCGTCTAGGCGCTTTATCTTTTGACTATACCTACTTACTTCCTTACTTCCTTTTGACCCATTGCTTTAAGATGGATGCAGGTTCGATCTCCTTGAGGAAATGATTTATTTCCATTTCCTCACTATGGTCCCAAGCGCGGCGTTGAATTCCGTCAGTAACACACCATGTGGGTGGAACAAACAAACAAAATGCAAAATAATTAAAAATAATAACAATTAAAAAATTGTTAATAATAAACTCCCTCAAGTAGGAATCGATCTCACAACAGTCGTGTTAGTCAGATACTTTGGCCAAGAAGGCCCCAATATAAAAGATGTTATACAATAAGAACTTTTGAATGTCCATACGTATAAATAATTTATATAAATACCAAACTATTTCTATTCTTTCACGGATCGTTTTACTTTGTATAGATTTATANTACGTCTACAAAGAAAATAAAGATCGGGAAAAATTTTACAAGAACAAGTGAGCCGGACGTCGGGCGGGGCGTTGACCGCTCTCGTCATTACCCCCCGACCAGGGGGTTCCTCCCTGGATGTTTAATAATATGAAGAATTGGAGATAATTTGCGCGAAACTAAATAAGAAATGGTGGACGAAAATTGAAAGCTCGTGAGGGCTTGGCGAACTTTTGGAATATTGCTATAGTGCGTATTTTATGTATGTATGGATGGGTGTGCGTTTCTAGTGAATACTTCCTCCTGTTTTATGGATAGAGCGTGTATAGAATTGTAAGTGATGGCTTATTGGGATTTAGTTTTAATTTCGTCTTAGACAGTTATTTACGTTTAGTTTTACAAAAGAAACGAGATAGTACACTATTTATATAAAAGTTCCGGTCTCCTTGATAATAATAATAATACTTTTCTGTTTAGGCGTCTAAGCGCTTTATCTTTTGACTGATAGAAAATTAAAAACCGCCGACCGCTTTCCCATTGCTCTAAGATGGATGCAGGTTCAATCTCCTTGAGGAAATGAATTATTTCCATCCATTCCATATTCCAAGTGTGGGGCAATCAAAACATATACCCGAAACGAAATGTAAAATAATTAATAATTAAAAAATGTTATATAATAAATTCCCTCAAATAGGAATCGAACTCACAACAGTCGTGTTAGTCAGACACTTTGCCGCGAAGGCTCCAATATAAAAGATGTTATACAAAAAGAACTTTTGAATGTCCATATATACGTATAAATAATTTATATAAATACCAAACTATTTCTATTCTTTCACGGATCGTTTTACTTTGTATAGATTTATATAATTCTGTATTTTATTCTTTCTGTATTTAGAATGACTCCTAGGTCTAATTGCAAACTTGTCTTTTGTGATGAAGGTGCTGGTAATTTTTAGATACGGTTTTATATATAGAAGTCTAAGAACTGTTATATCATAATAAAAAGATGTTAGCAGATTTGATTATGGCGTTAATAGGTAAATGTAGGTGGAAAATGAGTATATCTTATAATTATATAATATAATTTTAAAATCAAATCAGCTGTATTCTGTATCAATTGCTGTATCCCACACACAGCAGTGTAGGCAGAGGGAACATAGTGTTAAGACACTATGTTATATTAATTTAAAATATAAAATAATAAATACATTTTCTGGACCTGGCCATGACAAAGTGTTGCTTTTGATGAATGTGTTGGTGAAGTGTAGCTGATGATAAGATCTTCCTGTTCTCTACCCCAGAGTAGTGAATTATTTTCATTTTCTCTTTGTGGTGACAACACTTCTCAAGTATAAGCAGTGTCTTAACACTACCCCCTTCTCTATATGTAGGAACAGCGTGAAGCTCTTTTATTTTATCTTATGAAGAAAATTTATTGTAATTACATACATTGTAGTGTACTTTGTCATATTATTTGTTTTATGTTATTGTTATTTTTAAAAACAGTAAAATTGATCCTGATTATTACTTCTTATTTATAAACGCAATTATCGAATCTGAGCACAAATTCTTTAAAATTAAGTACTTTAAAAGTTTTTTTTTGTAATAAATTAGTAAACAATTGAAGAGATTTTGCGGTTTATATTGTTTAGTATTCAATTCAGGCATTCTTTAGTGTAGTGAGTAATGACCTTGGAATTTCCGGCGAAGGTAGAAAAAAAAGTAATAATTTATTTTGCGACATCCTTATAAAGCTAAGTAAAAAAAGTAGATCATTCTCTAGCAGGTATTCAATTAGTCATGTTTTAATGGAAATGAGTACAAATAATAATATATGCTTAAATAAATTGTTTTAATTATTAAAAGGTAAATCCAAATTCCAAGTAAATGTTTTATATTCTAATTTCTTTTTATTTACTTTCATAATATATTCTGAACATTGCAGTATAGTTCTGAATATGGCGAGTAGGAGGTCTACCTCCTCTCTGCTATTAGTTTCCATTTGGAGACACGAGCCATGGCTCGTTAGCCATGCCATTAGCTACTTAACACGCCATGGCGTGTTAAGTAGCTAATATAACGAAGAAATGCTTCTTGACTTAACAAGAAAATGAAAATAAAATAATGCATTTCTTCGAGTGGAGATCGAACCCACAACTATTCAGCTTACGGCCTGAGTTTGTCCTATTGCGCCACATTGGTCTCATATCCAATGAAAACATAATATAGGTTTAGTTGGCGAACTTTTTGCCTTTTTTCTATGAAATAAGAATATATATATACTTATTACTAAAAAATAATTAAGCCTAAATTTTTATCATATGATAGCTCTAATGAGGACCCCCAGCAACGTACAATGTTTTTATTTCGGGTGGAAATCGAAGAACGGTTCGTCATGACATTAAGTTTTCTCTGCCTATCCTGCTATAAAGCTCAAATCAAACAAAGCCTTTTATTTTTATATAGAAAAGTTTCTAGTGTATAACATAATAATAATAATAATAATATTCTTTATTGTACACCCAAAAATATAACACAAGAAAAGGAAACAAGATCAGAAAGAANGGGTCGTAGATCTGGTTTGAATTTCAAGGCTTTATATTGTACGTTTGTCGGAAACGGGCTCAGGAAATTTTAACTAATATTTCCCATTTACTCCCTAACTTTTGAGTTATGATTTGTAAGTAAAAACGCATAATATTTAAAAACAATATTATACGCCAATAAAAAAAAACAGCGGCGAAAACGCGTTCAATCTGTACACCACTTAACAACATGTAAACAGCACTAGCGGCGCCCCGTCCATCCATCTCTATCACAATTTATACGTCTGTCGGAACTGGCTCAGAAGATTTTAACTAACATTTCTTATTGCCTGTTTCCAAGAAACTATGTTATTTATTTTCATTTATATATTCTTAAATAAGGAATACATATATTAGTTTGCGAAACTTTTGCCTCCTTTAATTTGTATTTTATTGGAAAGTCTTTATAGACTTTGCTATGAGTACCTACTCATAGCAAAGTCATATAATATTAATTAAAGTTGAGATAAGACAGCTTCTTTCGAGACAACGAATTAATTATTGTAATTTCTCTCGCTTGCTTAGGAGCGGAAGGTGGAGAACAAAGTATTTTGACACTAGGTATTCTACTTACCCTTATATACGGGCTACAATTTTGCCTTAGCCAGTCCGTTCCCATTATGACATTTCTGTTTCTTCTCAACGAAGGTTTTGCGTGTTGATTGACGGTTTTAACGCCGCTATGATTTTCACTCAAAACAATATATAAGCCTTGGAATCTATTAAGTAACGTGTTCTGAACCACTGAGTTTCATCATCTAGTGATTATTTATTCCGTTGTTTCTCTCTCAGTTAGTCAATTGCGTGTATTTTTTTTATTCATACCACCAATACACGCCATTACTTAGTCAAAGAATTCATATAATTTTTTAATAACTTAATACTTCAAATATACTCGATATTTGGACCAAATATTTGTAGTTCATTTCACATTTTTTATGTAAAACTATTTGGTGGAACTATAATCTGTATGTTAATGAATTTAATTAATTATAATGGCTGTTATAAATAATATCCTATAGGCCATGTATGAGGAGGTCGATGACAATGGACGAGGTGAAAGAGGTATGCAGAGTCCATGCAGAGAGTATGACTTCTACCCTTTCCTAGAGGAATAAAGAATGAAGTGAAAAAAATATTTGATAGTATATGAGATGCTTTTAGTTTCATGATCATCATGAAAATATGGCGATGATGATGACAAACGATGATAACATTTTGTCCAATTATTTTTAATGTTGTTCATATTATGGCGTCACTTAGTATATTTTACTTAATATAAAATAAAATGGCTACGAAACGAATTCGAATGTGGTTTTCATTAACAAATAAGTAAAAAATTCGTCAAAATTTGAACATAAAAAAAATAATTTTCTAGCTGAAGCAAAACTTTAATATAATTTCACTTTCTGTGAGTAGAATTTTAATAAAGCTTCTTAGAATGTTGTTATCATATACATATACAGTTATAGGTCACTTGGACTACAAACAGAAAATTATACTAAAGTTGTTTGTTTTCCATTAACCGCTCCTTTTCTAAAAGATGTCCGATATTATACAGTCTAAGCGCGACATTATAATCAAATATATGGTGTTGCTATCGTGGTGCATGGCCACAAGGTGGCTGTTATAGGTTCTATTCCCACTAAGGGGAAATAAATCTTGAATATTTTCCTTTCTTCGCTCTCTCTGGTAACGAAGCAAAGTGTGGCCTAGAGTTAATGAGGAATGTAGTATCTTAGGATTAAGACCCCAGATTCTCGTTATTATTCGCAAAATGTTTAATATACAGTTTTTAATATTATAATTTTCGCAGTTCAGCCATAGGTATTTAATTCCATGGTCCCCTCAGTCTCACAGCAAAAATCAAGGTCTTACTTTTTTATCTTCATGAAGTTTCCGGTATATAGCAGGGTGAGCAACAAACGAATATAGAGTTAAGACACTCCGTTCCCCATTTTCCACTGAATTTTAGAGACATTGCATGTTGAGTAGCGGAACTCAACAGAGCGCTTTGTTTTTTACCAGAGCAAGAAAGTAATAAAATTAATTAATTTAAATTCCCGAGTGAGAATCGAACCTAGAACCGTCGCGTCTACAGTCATAGTGTAACACAGCGTCGCCACATCGTCTTATTATCATCATTTCGTACTTAAAAAACCTTAAAACAAAATATCATAAGAAAAAGATATTTCAAAACAAAAAATACAATTAAAAAGGAACGTCCAAATCGACCAAGAAACGCCATATTAATCTAATCACACTCCAAGGATGTGTGTGTACGTCTTTAATAATAACCGGGGGGGTAACTCCCCAGGGAGGCGGGGGTAGGGGTAGAGGAGGGAGGGGGTGGACACCCTACACTAGTGAAAAAATATATCCGTAGGAAAACAATATTATAAATTGCGCTCTGTGCCGTATTTCGGCTCTATTTTACGTTATTCGTGATGTATTTTGCAGTTTTATTATACGATTTAAAAAAATAGGCTTCTTTCTTGTTTTCTTTCTTGTTATAGTGTCTTGTGGATGGTATTTGTAAATTTATAGCAGCAGATTCGATTTTTAATTTATATAAAACACTTTTTTTTTAATGGAAAACTGTAAAAATGAATGAATCTTAAGTTTCATTATATGGTGTAAAAAAAATAGAACGTCATGTTCTTGTTATAGTTAATGGCCCTCGTCGTCGAAACGCAGCAGCTTAGCTTCTGACTGTAAATACAATGGTCATGGCTCGATTTCCACCTGGGAGTATGAATTATTTTCATAATTTAGCAGAGCCAGGACTCTGGTAAAAAGACAAAGCGCGACGTTGAGTTACGCAACAAGATACGCAATGTGTCAACCATTGGACGGTTACGTGCATACGTGCATACTCGTATTACTTTTATTTTTTTTACTCTAACTTCACGTTCGCCTATCCTAGTATACGCGGGATACGACGTAAGCTAAAAAGAAAATTTCATGTATTTTACGGGATAGGTAGAGACAATTTTGCCGGTAAGTGCTAGATCACTCTATTCTCTCTGCGTTTCTATCAAAAATAAAAAAATCATTCTAAAATCTAATATTATGGATTTCACGTAATGGGACTCGAACCCACAACGCAGATACAGGAACCAGGAACAAGATATCTATGCCTCTCGGTGTCATTATAACATTATATATTCCCATAAATATGTATATGAAACAATATTATTTTGTAATGTAAATCCATATTTATAATAAGACTGATTCTACTTTCGTTTTTATTATTCAACATTTTTCCGATAAAATTATGTTTTTCACGTGTAAGAGATGACCTTGTACAGTACACCGACTGTAGGTGCGCTCGTTATTTAGGAAACTTTTAATATTTTTTAATAATTATGTTTATATAAATATCTAATATAATGAATAATAAAATTTATAATTTAATTTATAATAAACGTTAAGATTTAACTTTTATTTTTAATAGACTCGAATATATGACTCTACAAAGTTAGAATTCATATTCGTACCTTTTGTTTATTTAGATTTTTTTAGCTTGATACTCTACCCCGCAGAATAGGCAGAGGAGTTGAGACACTAACGACATTTCGTGATGAGTGGTGGGGTTCAACACCGCGCTTTGCCTTATTTGAGTGTAGAAATAAAAATGTCCACTTCCCCGAGTAGGGATCGATCATTGAACCCACCAAACCAATTTGAACAATTGACTTTACAGTCATTGGCTGTCCATTATCCTGACCAGACGGCGCCATGAAATGATTATAATTTTTAATATGGATAATTGTTATTATGAATATTTTATATTTTTTTTATTATAATTCAACTATTAAATTAAAATGATGCTATTCTTCATCTAAGATTTTATTTTTTAATATTATCATCTACAGTAAATTAAAAAAATAGTTGAATCCATTTCACGTCTTAAGCCAGTCTTAAAATTATAAAAGAAAGCCTACAATCGAGTCGGTTTTAAAACTGTCATACATTTATAATGCGATTTTGAGAATCGTTTTACATTTATTGTGGGGCTTCTATTAATCGCTTACAATATGCTGCTACTATGTTAGTTTGTAAATTAGGATTGTAAGTAATAATTATATACACAGATTTATAAGCTATATAAGCTAGCATTGGATATATAAGCTCTTCATTCGTACAAACATACAGATTAGAAAAAGCACGGCGTTGAGTTCCGATATTCAACATGAAATGTCTCGAAAATTGTGTCGAAAGTGGAGAACGGAGTGTTTTGCCACTAGATTTCCTCTGCCTACTCTGCTTTATGCGGGATACAGCGTGTTAAACCAAAACAATTTAATTTAAATTATACCTACATACTTCCTCCTCAGCAAACTCACTGGGCCATAAAAAAATTAATGTTAATATATGTAAAAAATTGTCTTCTACACAAAATAATATATGTATGTATATAATGAGAACAGAAATATATTAAAAAAGATTAAACTTTCAGTAAATTTACATAATTTTGCGCTGAGTATGAGGTGCCCTATTACAGGGTTCAGTGGCCCGCAGATGATAAATGTTTTAAGAAAAAAGAGAAAACATCCTTTCATAATATAATATTTTATGATTTTTTTGATTTTTTTTATAATTTGGTTGGTAAATTAAAGCTGGTAAAAAAAAATTCTTGTACTATTTTTTTTATTTAATACATAATTATGAAATTCAATTTGTTGTTATTATCTGGGAAATTAGTTCTACTGCGTGCCATAATTAGGACGAGAAATAAATCAGCTTCAAGCTGTATCCCGCACACAGCAGGGTAGGTAGAGGGAAGTTAGTGTTCAAACACTCTGTTTCCCGAAGAAATGAAAATATAAATTTGAATAAATATTTCATTTCCTCGAGTGGATATCGAACTCACAACCAGTTACGTTTACAGTCACACACTTGTGCCCCACGACCGGCTTCACTGTATATTGGAAGAATCTGCAAATTAAATTGAAGTAATGTCCATATTTAAATCATGAGTTCCCCGTCTACATTTACGAAATACGTTGAGTGCCGTCACCGTTACAGCACTCATTGAATTTCAACGGCGCTCTTCGCACAAGCGATAATCGTAGGTTCGATTTCATTCGATTATGAATTATTTTAATTTTCTCGATCTGGTAACAAGACAAAGCGCGGCGTTGAGTTCCGCCACTCAATATGCAATGAACCGGAATTTTTCCGTGCGCGGTGAACTCAGTGTTTTAGCTACGTTCCATCTTTTATCCCTTTTATATATAGTTCTACCCTATTATATATGGACGTGGGATACGTTTATAAGTGAAAAACGAGAAAATATTTTTACACGATTAGATTTATTAACAAAACTTCACAAAAAAAATAAGAAAATTCTTTTTAAGCATATAACATGAATATCATCTATTAATAATTAATTTCTAGATTCTATATATAAACATAGTTACTTTACAAGCAAACAGTACATATAAAGACATATAAATACATATAGGTAGATATATACATATAAAGGTAGATATTTCCTACCTACCTACCTCTTATATGAAATAATAATGTCATATAGCATATACGCATATATGAATGTAACATGAAGGACGGCACGGATGTGTTACGCGGTATTGATTTCCCACAAAAATATATTTTTTATTTTTATCACTCACTGCCTTAAAGATAATGTTAGATAAGGTTAAATTAAAAACTCACAAAATCGACTATCGATTGACTTATCGTTGTAATGGGGAGAGTACTGTCAAAACAACTAGGTATGTGTTATTGCCGGTTTTTGTTTACTTTTAGGTTCATTTATAACTTTTAATTAGTTCGTTTTTTTTAAATATTTATGTATAATTGCGGCCGTCGTGTCGCAGTGGTTTAGTGTCTGATTGAAAACGCTACGGGTTCGATTTCAACTTGGGGTAATGAATTATTTTCATTTTCTCGCTCTGGTGGCGAGATAAAGCTTGGTCTTGAGTTCTTCCACTTAACACACATTATCACT
This sequence comes from Heliconius cydno galanthus, assembly GCA_036379175.1. NCBI lineage: Eukaryota > Metazoa > Arthropoda > Insecta > Lepidoptera > Nymphalidae > Heliconius > Heliconius cydno. The sequence continues at coordinate 267,590 of JAKRZM010001292.1, read as the reverse complement.
AAAACTAACCAGTGCATGGGACACAGAGTGTCTCAACATTAGGTTCCCTGTGCCTACCTCGCTTTTTCCCCCCATTGCTATGGGGGGAAAAGCGTGGAGTTCACAAAAAAATATTAAAGTAATAAAATATAAATCTTCAACTTCCCACATATTTCATATTTGCGAGTTACGTAGGGAGGTGGTAGTCACACGTATTACATTTTTTCCACCCATTTTATTGGCATAGTCTGTAATATAAGGGAGGATTCACACTATAGTGTCAGAGACGGTACGCTCTCGGTCCGACCTCAGTCTGTTAATTTTTTTTTTAAATAGGAAACAACGAGAACATTTACACTATCGTTCCGGTCCAATCACGCATATAAGAATCCCCTGCAAGAATATGACATCAGACCGAAAACGTGAACCATCCCCTAATATGCCTTCTGGATCGAACTTCTTCTTCTGGAATCGAACTTACATAAGTTAAAGCAATAACTTAGAGATATACACACGTCTTCTAGTAGTATCATTTGTAAAAAGGAAAAGCTAGGTAAAATTGGGAAAAAAAATCGTATATTTCTTTAAATATACACTGTGTGTTATATGATACTTATATGGTAGGCCTTATAATGTTGTTTAAATATAAGCATTTCCTTCAACGGGAACTGAATCCACAACCACTGTAGTCCACATCTAACAATATCACAGTGCCAACGTACAGACAGACACCCAATTCACAATTTTATATATATACAAAATATATTTAAAACGCGGTAGGTATGTATACAAAACGTTATTTAGGTTACACGTGCTATGTGTCACGATGAAAAAATTCAGATTATTTTTATAATATACATTTGTACTGGAAATTATTATTTTCACAGGTTTTAATGTAACATTAACACTTCATAGGTGGACGAGATTTTGGAATTTTTGTCGTTACTGACTTTTATTTATTGGCGTAGATAGTTTAAAGAACTTATTTTGTGGTGGTGGTTTAGAGTTCGATAGCTTTCTTATATTAGTTTAGCTTAATATTATTTATATTAGGTATTTTTCATTTAATGTTTCAGTCAGGGCTTCGTGCTTGGTCTCTCCTTTTTTTCATGCAGTATTCCACATATAGCAGGGTAGGCAGCGGGTCTGCCCGCAGCGTACCGTCCAATTTTTGAGACATCACGTTGAATAGCAGACGGCAGCACCGCGCCCTGTCTTGTACGAAACCGATAAAAAAATACGCTTTTCTACTCCAAATGCTATCTGTACCTACTATAGAGAGTGCTCCAAGCTTTAAATTATATGAGCCTTAACTCAAGGGCTTTCTAGTAAACTCTAAACAGTTCCACTACTCGGATCCTAGCTCCATCATCAGACCCGCTATTGTATTTTCTATAACTGCCAGGATAATACACCTTCTACAAGTAGATCACATTCAATTTCTTAAATTTTATTAAATCGTCCTGATAAAGCTATGTTAATAATAAGTATATTTAATAAGAAAACGCCCCAACCGAGTACCAAATTATCGATCCAATCCACAATTTATCAAAAAAATTATAACCAAAATTCTAAAATTGACAGCGTGTCAACAAAATATAATGCCAGGGAGTTCACCCCCATTAAAATTACAATTGTCAATGATAATTATAAAATCACCTGGCGGTCGTGGGTTCGATGCCGATCGTATGATTGAAAGTAAACATTCGTGTGGCTCGCGGTGGCGTGGAGTGGCCATTATGCGTTGGTCGTTATTTTTATGATTTTATGAATACTTACTCACATCGCCATTTTCGTTTTGTATATTGATTTTGTGTTGAAAATAGATTTTGATTCGACTGTCTTTTTGTGGAGTTTATGTTTCATATTTTTGGTAACGGTGATGCTGTTAATATATTACCTGACCAGTCCTCGGGACTAAACTGACCTTCAGAAAGAAAAAAACTTTTAAAAATAAAGATTATTAATAGAAATCAATAAAAAAGTCCAAAATAAAATAAATGTATTAGTTCTTTTATGCTTGCCATTGCATCTTTATAATTTTCAGTGTCCTCTGATGTGTCGTTTGAGTTTATAATTAATCTTCCGCTGTATCATCAAGAACAGCGTGGTGTGTATGTATATTTTTACCCTTTACTTTACTAATATTATAAGAGAGAGTTTATTTGGTTCAATGTACTAAGTTTAGGATCTTCTAACTGAACAAAATATTTTTGAGTTTGACAGTCTATCTATCGTGGAAGGCTATATATATTACATCACAAGAATTGTTTCGATGCCGACAGTGGTTCTTCTTCTTCGAATATTGACAATTACATTCCATTCCATATTTTTCAAATAAAGAGAGTCCTGCTAAGTTTGCGAAAGTTTTTATTTCACGCTTCACCTACATGTTGTCTTAAAGACACAAAAAACGTAGAAATTGATCACTTTGACTTGATTTAGAACAACTACTTGGTTGAAACGACCAGATTGGGTCGACAGACTATGAATATAAAAAAAGCTCTTCCTTTACAAAGTAACTGACAGACTAAAGTACTGGACCTAGAAATTTTAAATTTGGCTTGTACATAAGTTAGGCAGTATAAGGAGCACTAAGAGAGGTTTTTTCGAAATTGCTAGGAGGACGAGTTTTAATAAAAAATCTTCCAAGCCCGATCCGAATCCATATATATACATTTAAATAGAAGATACTGACAAACAAATCAATATCCAATATCAAAAAACACTCCCTTACACACAGTATAATAAAATATAATAGCAAAACTGAATATGTATCTAAATTTTAAGGAAAAAAAATGTTTGTAACATTGCGTAAGTTGCGACTCCACGCATCCCGACAAAGCGGCGCCCGCATGTCATTGCCGGGGCTTTAAAATGTGCCTTTTTTATTTCGTGGGGGGTGTATTTAGGGTGGTATAGGGGTGGGGGATGGGGGGTAGCCCGATATTTCAAACTTAACGACTACGCAGAAATATATATAGCACTCGAAATTCGGATGTTTCGATGCTTATGCTTATGTAATATAATTGTGGGAATGTAAATAGTTTATTATGGCCTCTTTCTTTAGTATTTAATAATGTTTTAATTTGTTATTTAATATCTAGGGAGATCGTGGTATGGTGAGATAGCATCTGATTATAAACGACGGCGCCGGGTTCAATTTTCACTCAGGGGAATGATATATTTAATATTTTCATTTGCTCGCTCTGGTAACGAGGTAAAGCGTGGCGTTGAGTTACGCTACTCAACACACTACACCTCAAGAATTTGGCGGAGAGGGAGGAATGGATTTTCTTAATGCGTAACGGAGTGCCGTAACTCTAAATATCCAGGTTCACTCTGCCTCTACTATGTCCGGGATACAGCGTAAATAAAAAAGATATTTGTATATTTCATGTTTCATCTTCACGCTGTACCTATACTGAATTTAGCAGGTTAGGCAGAGAGAGCCTTGCGTTAAGATACTCCACTCTACACTTCTGCCGAATTCTGGTGGCATTGCGTGTTAAGTGGCGGAACTCAATACCGTGCTTTGGCTGGATACCAGAGCGAAGAAATGAAAATATTAAATATTCGTTTCCTCGAATGGGAATCGAACCCACAACCTGTCACGTGTAGAGTCACAAGTTTGTGCTCCTGCGCCACCTTTGGTGTCATCCTGTATTCCGCACAAAGCAGGATGACTACCTAGCGTTAAGACACTTACGTTCACCACTTTCCGCAGCCATTGCGTGTTGAGTAGCGGAACTCAAGGACATCTTCAACAACGTACTTACTACATTGAAACGAAATAAAAAAATAAGTATGGCGAAAAAAACTTTTTTCTAAAGCTCACTCTCGATATAACGATATTCTTAAAAAGCGCCATCTATTAACAATCTATTGTAGTAACAAGTACATTGTACGTATTACGACAATTTTTTTACTGTCCACAATCAAATGTAATTTATCATTGAAATATATCCACGTAATGTTTTATAAATTTTCATATTGTCTTTTTATAGAATATTTCTTACTCTCCGTAGAAGCCGTCATGGCGCAGGGACGTAAGCTTGCAAACCTAACGCGACCATTGGGGGTTTGATTCTCACTCGAGACAATGAAATATTTTATATTTCCATTTCCTCGCTCTGGCAACGAATGGCAACGCGGGACGTTCAGTGAACACGCAATGCCTCGAGAATTGGAAGTGGAATGTTTATGTTTTTTGCATGGTCACGGAATACTTCTTCTTCACTTTTCTATATAAACCAAACTGATAAAATCATAATAATATACTATAGTTTCTTATATTCTCGGTTCAGATTAGACAAAGAAATCCATACTAAAGAAAAAAAATGTTAGAAAAAGTTGAAATTCGTCTTTATATTTAATAAGATAAGAGATTTAGAGTTTTTAAGCTAGATACTACTAGCTACAAGCTACTTGGGCCAATTGAGAGAAACGACTATTGTAGCCTGTTTAAAGAACAAGTAAAAAAACTAAAAAAGTAACAAAAAAAATATAAAAAGCTCGATTAAACTTAAACTGTTCGTGTAACATACAACCAGTTAGGTAATTTAAAGTTTATCGGCTAACGAGTTACTAGAAATTAAATAACAATATATAGTACAAGCCATTATGAACCATTTATGAACCAAAGGTTAAAACAATCGATAGTCAGGTGTTTAATTTATTTCGGCCTGGGTTAGTTAGAATTTTTCACGCTTTATCCCGTAAATAGCAGGGTATGCTGAGATAATATAGACTACAAGACGTTTAGACTAATTTTCGAGATATTGTGTTGAGTGGCGAAACTCAACGCCGCACAATAGACTAATTTTCAAGAAAATACAACCATATTTATTCTCTCAGATGAGAAACGAACCCATTATCATCATCGTTTTTATATAGACACCGTACCACTGCGGCACAATGACCTCAATTAATAAAATAGGCTGAAATATAACTGAAATACTCTATATTAGGTATTATTGTAGATATCTAGATGCGTGTATACATTTTAGTATTTATTTTTTTATTATAATATAGGAATATGGGTCTCATTATATTTTCTGAGAAAGTAATATTAATATTGTTGAGAATTATGTGCTAATTGTTATTATTTTCATATGTAATTTCTCGTCAGATTTCTGCTTATTATTGACTAGCTTTTACCGGCGGCTTAGTTTTTATTCGTCTGCGTAGTATATAATAAAATTTACCTGTGGTAGCTTTTCTTACAAAATTGACAATCCCAAATACACAGTTCCTGAGATAAGAGCGTTGAACCAAACAAACTTACAAAATAGAAATTGAACGTAGCAGTTTCCGAACTAGATCCTAGAGGTAATATAAAATATCTATCTATTAAATAGAATACATATGTTCTTTATTTTACAAATTGCAACTTGTAAACAACGCGCGACATTTATGAAGTCCGCGGGGTGTTGTAAATGTCAAACGTAAACCTTTATTAGACCCTTGTTATTGGATATTGAAAACTATTATGTCATTTGCTGGGTTTTTTTTAGCTGTGGTCTTTAATTTTTCAGAATAAAGCCTAGTATTATAATATAACGTATTTAGACTTTTTTAAATATTGCAAGAGACTTTAGAAAGTTTAGTTATTCTGTATAGATTGAAGAATAGTCGATATTCGAAGCCAGTTGTAGCGCAAGTAACTATGGATGCGACAGGTTTAAGGTTCGATTCCCTTTCGAGGAAATTAAATGTTTAATATTTTCATGTCCTCGCTCCGGTAACGAGGCAGAGCGCGGCTTTGAGTTCAGCACGCAATGCCTTCAGAATTGGGCGGAAAGTGGGGAAAGGAAGTGTCATAATGGAAATGGAATATCTTAGGACTAAGTTCCCAAGTCATTTCTTAACTGAAAATTTAGTTTATTTATGCACAGTTTTTCAGCTTAAATCTTAAACTTTTCACATACAGAAGAACATACACGCATCTAATAAACCCACCGATAGCATTCCACCGACGTAATTAAACTTGTTTTTTTGGAACTTAACAACTGAAAACTTTTTACTCGAGCGGGAAAAAAACATCACTAATGAAAAAAGGGCGCCAACGGGCTCGCCACAGTTTGTTTATAAACCAAATAATAATATGAAAACTTTTCCCGTATTTTTCGTTACAAAAAAAACGTGAAAAAATATTTTTTTGGTAAGAAAGCTGAACTTAAATTTATTATGCCATTACTCTTAATCATAATTGTGAGAAAGAGAAGAAAGACGTGTGTGCTAGAGTAAGGCAGAGGTATGGATTTTGTGTGGGCGGGAGAGAGATAGCGATATTTACAAAGCGCCTCGCCCTTTCGATAGTGTTTCCAAATTTTAGGAAAGCCATGTATTGTTTGCTGTAAAGTCGGGGTTACATGTTGCCGGTTGAATATTTTTTTGCCTATTTTATAAAAAGAGTAAAGAAGATTGTTATTTAGATGCACGATCTAATGTCTTATACTAGGTAAAAACAAAATTATCGGCAAATATTTTGTAAATGTTTTTAAGAAAATCTAATTTCGTCGAATTTAACAGAAGTCAAACGAACGAACGAAGGAAGCGTCAAACTCAGCTGTAATGCAAGAGAAAAGATAGTTATGTACCTTTTTAAAATGAAATAATAAAATTATAGTCCATAAAGTTTATAAATATTTAGCAGCCTTACATAAAAAAAAAAATAGTATTGTACCTCTTAACGTACATACTACATATATAGAAATTAAAAAAAACAGCTTACATTAGTAAAAATTAATATTAACGCATGATCAAAAATAACAACTTAAACAAAAACAACAGAAATAAAAATAACTAAAATTCCTATTACACACAAAATAAACTGACGAATTATAACCGCCATGTAACCCCAACGCTATTTAATGCACCGGCCCCTAATCAAACGTATGTAGGGGTGGCCGGGTGGGGTGGAAGACAGATTTTTGCTTATTTTCCCCAAAAAAATCATATTATACACGTTTTTACCTAAAATACAGTATATTTGAGCGCACGCGCAGGCAGCACGTGCCACAGATCGTTCAAAATAGAATTTAAATCGCGATAGATTAAAAAGTTACATTAGAAAATATATTTAAAAAATATTTATAATAAATTATTAAATAAATATTTGATTTCTCATAGTGAAATTTTTAAAATTTTATTAGACATATAAGTTTTTAAACGATGGTGATAAGATAAGTGTTGTGGACAAATGGATTTTGCAGATAACGAAAGGTGAATTATTCTTATTGGAATCTTTTTTCTTTTTTTTATTTTATTTTCTTTTTACATGCGTAGGTATGCATTTAGGCAGTGGAACTTACTGAATAAAAAATATTTTTTAAAACTAATATAAGTATTTATTTTACATAGTATTTCTTAATTTTTTATTAGTTAGTTCTTTATTCTTTACATATACAATATACAAAAAGACAAAATATGAGTTACAAGCTTTTTTTTATAGAGTGCATTGTTCATAATACGTGTAAATAAGAAGGCATTAAGTATTTTTAGGAAACTTATAAATATTTAAACGTAACGGGACTCGAACTCACGCTTCTCTTAAATCTTCCAGGCGCTTTGACCACTAAGCCATACGTTTTAATCGAGCTACTTTGAAATTTATTTATGTGGTTAGCATGGCTGCAGGAAGATTTTTACAAACTACCCAAAGATTATTGCAAAGAATTGGCAAACTTGTCTAGCGAAAATGCTATTTATTTAATATTTTATTATTTTTAGTGTTAGTGTGGAAACATTAAGGATACAAAAATATTTTTTGAAAATTTCTCTCTTGGCCAAATGACTTTTTACGCCTTGACTTTTTCTTTAGCTTTGACGTTGCTAAAAATAATTTGCCCTCTTTTGGAATAATAAAAAAATTGAAACAAGTAGGAGTAAATGAGTAAGTCTAAAGCTTATTAGTATTTTTCTGCATCGCGCACATAGCAGGGTAGGCAGAGGGAACCTGAGTACCTCGCGTTAAGGCACTCCATTCACATTAAGACGCTTCTGTTTCCCACTTTCTGCCGAATTGTCCACTCAACACAACACAACAACACAAGAACTCAATACCGAGCTTTGACTTTTTACTAGATATTTCCTTCCCTTAAGTGGGAATCGAACCCATAACCATCCCGTTTACAGTCACATTCTTTCGCTACTAGGCCACGGTTGTCTTGGGCGCTACAAGTTCGAATTGAAAAAATATTTTTGTCTTCAATACCTAAATAGTCCATTTAATTTTAATTAGAAAGGTATAACGCTATATATACTACATCACGTTAATAGTTCCGAAGTAGCCATTTTTCAATTTTAGTTATTTTCATTTGACCAGGCAGCCTCAGCTGCAGGAAAAGCTAGATTCATAAGTAAATCTAAGAAAATAACGTATTCTGTCAAATCTATAGCTAATAAAACAAAATTAATTTGGAATTTTACTTTCCTTATATAACTCCTACCTGCTAGCCATTTTGCTTTAAATATAATTGAGAACTTAAAATAATTTTATAAATTACGAGGTCCGCCTCAGGCGTCCTGTGGGCTTTGAATAATGGTTGCTTTACCTGGATTTTGTAACATTTTTCCTCGTTACGCTTAAAATTGTTATAAAAATTAATAGATAGGAACTGTATATTATATATATAAAATATATGTCTGAAATAAAAGTAAGGGTTCATAATTAGTTCACATCAGGATCAATTAAAGGCTATTAAAAAGATGGCTTTTTTATTCATTCAATATGAGACAACCAATATGGTGACCTTAAAATTAATCAAATAACAATATTTTAGAAAACCAACTTTAATAATAAACTTTTTCATATTTTTGGTAAAATATTATGGGAGAAATAAATAACTTAATTTAACGCTTTATCCCTGCGGGTTAGTCAGAGAGCGGAGCGGGGCTAGAAAACTAATGGACGACGGAGAAACAAATGTTATAGTTATAAAATTATAAGCGTTCTAGTTTTAAATTTAGTAATTTGGTTGTGGCCAGTAATTTAACATAATATATATCTCAATTCCAGATGCGGCGGTGACGCGATGTCGGTGGCGCCGGCGGTTAAGCGCGAGCGCGACTGTGCGAGCGGAGGCGGCGGCGTGGGCGTCGGCGGAGGAGTCCCGGGTGGGGGCGGCGCAGGGGAGAGCGACGGTGGAGGAAGTCCTGGTCGCAAGCGCCGCAAGCAGGCAGCACCAGCTCGAGCACAGCCACCGCCACTGGACCTCCACGCCAAAATGGCAGACATCTACAAGAGCGCACTCGCCTTCGGGGAACTCACTCTGCCAACGTTTGATCCTCTGGCCGCCTTCCGTCTTCTACCCAGACACGATCCTCCGCGCATTTTCAACCCGGAAGCCTACTGCGATCTTTGCTGCAAGGAGTTCTGTAACAAATATTTTCTGAAGACTCATCGGGCGAACAAACATGGTATCTATGACGGCGAGCAGCAGCCGCATCTCAATCTTCCGAGCCAGCCGCAGCCGTCGCCGCCGCGACGCGGCTCCGACGATGATTCCGGTGGCACGCCACGACGACTCTCACCAGATTCAGCAAGACGTGCTCGTGAAGCGGCTTTCCAACCGGACGTTCTCCGCCGACTGGGGGTAATAAATCCGGAAGCTTTTTGTGAAATATGCTGTAAGGAATATTGCAACAAATATTTTTTGAGAACACATCGTGAGAGAAGGCACGGCGTCCCAGTACAAAGGTCCCCAGTACCAGAAAGATCACCGGTGGCGGCGACTCCTCCGATGATCACGCCACATTCCTCATCACCGTCAGCGCCAACACCACCGAGGTCGCTCTCTCTACCTCCACCTTTTGACACAGAAGAACATCTCGAAGTAAAACAAGAAAGAGAAGATCGAGATGAATTTGAAACTGTACTGCGTGAAGGTCAAACGAGCCCTTTAAATTTGATTGTTGAAGAGCGCGGCGCCGCGTCCCCTGGTTCAGCGAGCGAGGAACTTCGAAAGCTCCAGACGATGATATCGCAGCTTAATGAACTCGCAGCTGAACGCCTGGCGGAAGAACCCAACGAGGTCCCCCGGCCGCCTTCCTCCTCACCACCACCTCAAGACGAACGAAGATCGAGCGGCGGCGCCGGATCAAGTTTTTGTGAAATCTGCAACAAGGAGCTCTGTAATAAATATTTTATGCGAACACACATGCAGCGGATGCACGGTATATCATTGGAGAGCGGAACACAACTGGGCGGCGTCACGTGCGACATCTGCCACAAGGAGCTCTGTAGTAAGTACTTCCTCCGAGTCCACAAGCACAACACCCACGGCATCCCCGCGCCGCCAGCGCCCACCAACGCCGCGCCCGCAGAGCCCTGCCCGCTGTGCGCGCGTCGCTTCCGGGGACCGCGCGCGCTCCGGGCGCACCTACTGGCCGAGCACGCGCCGCCCGCGCGGCCCCCACCGCCGCCGCTCGCGCCTCCCGCTCCACCACGTGCCCTGGACCTGCTGGCGCGAGACAAGCCCTACGCCTGTGCCTACTGCCCCTTTACCACCGACGTGCTGGCCTTCCTGTTTGCCCACGAGCGCGCACACGTGCAGAGCGCCAGCGAGCACGCTGAGGCGGGTGAGGGCGAGAGTGAGCTGCCCGCCGACGAGAGCGAGGGCGGGGAGGTCGCGGGCGAGGCGGAAGGTGAGGACGCGTACTCGTGCTCGCGTTGCGAGTTCCGCGCGGAGAGCTTCGCGGCGCTGGAGGCGCACGTGCGTGCAGTGCACGGCGGCGCGGGCGCGCTGCTAGCAGTGCCGCGCGCTCCACGGGCGCCGCTCACCATGCAGCCCTTCGTGCTGGAGGAGGCGGGCGGCGCGCTCAGCCTGCTGCCCGCGTTGGTGTTCCTGCCCGTGCGCCGCCGTGCGACGCGCCGCGCCACCGTGACGCTGACGCTGACGCCGGCTTAGCGCGCCCCCTGGGCCCCCAGTGCGCCCCCCGGGCCCCCAGCGCGCCCGCGGCTGTCGACGACATCGCCCGCGGGCGCGCCCGATCGCCGTACTGACTACATGTAACGCTGTGTGCCTTCGAGCGATCGCCGAGACAGGAGGATCGTTCCCGAGGAGCTGTCCGCGGCCGCCCGCCCGAGCGCTCCACCGCGCGGCGGCCCCCGCCCTCTTTTTTTTGACAGAGTCTAACTTCGTATATTGAGAATTATATTCACGGGTGATATATGAAACGTTGCCGCTTATGAATCGGTTTATTTATTATCTCCTCGACGTTGGGTCGATCCGAGACGAGTTTTTGAAACGTCGATTTCGATCGGGAGAAGAAATACACCCTAGGATTAGTTATTATTATTTAAAGGATACGTATTGGAGTGGTGGTGCGATGTTGGTCACCGCCCGCGCCCGCACTCACCTAGCTGCGACAACCGCTCTACCTCACGCTAGCTCGAGTAAGTCCTTATTGTATACATACGTACGTACATATACATTATACATTCATATATATATTACAGTTCACTATAGTACAAATGTCGCGACGCGGACGGAGCCCGCGCGACTGTATGATATATCGTTGTTAGGAGTGACTTAGCACAAAGATACGTACTAGAGTCTAGAGGGCAGTGATCAACATTCAACGTAACTTAGTATAATCAGATAGCCGTGTTACCGTGTTACCGCGTAGTGACACGTCACTGCGAGGGCGCGTGACGCCCGGCCGCGTGTTGTTGCGTCAGTCAGTCATACGGGTCATTGTTAGGCGGCTCGAGCTCAGCTTCGCGCCGCCGCCAGTCGCTGGTCGGGCTTCACGTTTTATATTTATTTCTAGTGATTTATAACCTAATGTGTTACAGCGGGCGTGTCTTGTTTGTCTTTGAAGCCATTTACTCAATCCGCCTTGAAGATGCACCAATATTATTTAAGTCACATATTTTCGAATCTATGTCCTTAAACGTTATTATATTAGAGAAATTGTTACATATTTGCGAAATAAATTTTAAGGACAAAGTTTTTTAGAAAAAAATTTGGAAAGGAAATTATGTTTTATTCTTGAAATAATTAAGGTACAATAATTAACATAAAATTATATAGCAAGAATTGTAAAATACTTAAGTCTCAACTATCAACAAATGTAGTAATCTAAATGGCTTTAAAGACAAAAAAGGCATTGTCCAAAATTTATTATTATATTATATTGATAAAAGAAGTAATTATTTAAAGACAGGTTTATTTAAATTCATAATTGGTAGTTACATTGTGGAGGTTAGCTTGTATAAACCATGCAGCTTCTAAAGAAAGTTCCTATGTATGTAAGTAAGAAGTAATTTAATGAATAGAGGACGCGCGCCTGACCGCTCTCGACGGAGCATTGCCACCTGATAGTTAAAATGTGATCGATGATCAGGGTAACGGTATCTAATAATATAATAGATCTAAATATAATTCAAAGTGTAGATAAATACAATGTTCCTATATCAGTTCCTTAGACAGTTCCTCGGTTAAGTTTAACGCAGGACTTCCTACTCGTCTTCCTCCCACCACGCCCCGTCGACAGCGGAAACGCGCGCGCGCGGTACAACAAATTATATTAATAATGTTTTAAAATAATAACAAAATTAATAAAAATGTACGCGTGGTCACGATCTTGAATGCTATTTAAATTCCAATTGTTACGCGCTCAATGTGGAGGTAGCGCGAAATTTTTACTGTTTTGGTTAATTTGTTTTTAATTATGCGATAATTTTTTGAAATATTGCTTATCCAATATCCATTATTTTTGGATAAATTATTTATGCTTGTTATGTTCAGAAGTAAGTGCAACATTTAGCTTTCATCAAAAATCATCTAGAAAAAAACACTCTTGACAGTTGATAGGTGTTATGTCACTGTCATTAAAACATTTCTTTATACGTAACTAAAAACCAAAATTACCTCAAACAAAATTGTCGCATAAATAAGAATAGATACCCCGGAGTTTAAATAGTCATATTGATCGTAATGAATGTAGTCAAATAACTTGTGTTCAAGATTGTTTTATCTTAGCGTTGTACGCCGAGGGTGTTAAAAAATAGTTTATATAGATATAATTGCAGTACAAATTTAGTCAGAAGTACAACGGTGATATAACTACAAGTACAAATTAATTTTAAGACGGAGTAACTACAACTTTAGACATAGTGACACTCGGGTACAACGCCTCTACGCAGGTTTACAGTCGCACTCATTTTATTGTTCGTTTTGTTTAGTGTGTGTTTCCGAACGCTATTCCTTTTAATGTGAAATTGTCAATTGTCAACTCTTTATGTCATTTCTAAGCATTTGATTTCTCTTTTTTTATTATTCTGCTATTTTATTGATCTTGAAACTAATATTATGTATTTTTTATCTTTTTCTTATTTAGATACCTATTATAGTAATTAATGTTTTCTATCAAAAAGGTTTATTTAATTTTTTTAAAATCATTTTAAAATGAAGAGTTGACAGATTAAAAAAGCGAATAGAATATATATTAATAAAAAATATCTATTTTCTCATGTCAATTTTCAGAACAGAAGTTCATGTAGTGCTCAGTGGAAATATATCGTTGTAATACATTTATATTGTATAGTGGGTAAAATAGATATGTTTTTACTAAGCACTAGGAACGAACGAAAATTTACGCAACAGGACGTCGCGTTCTTAAACACCAATATGGTATATTTTAATTTAAGTTTTATACAAATTTATAATAAAAAATATAATAATATACAAAATGAACTGAACTATTCGAAAATGTATCTTTATTTAATAAAATAATGTAAATAAATACAAACTAAATACGTAAAGAAACTTGGTAACGTCATAATGACGGTAATAGAACTATTGTTTTGACAGACAAGTACTGTCAAATTATATATAGATTATAATTAAAATTCGCTTAATGTCAAAATTTAAATGTTTTAGAGGTTAATTATTATAAATTACAATGGTTTTGACATTAATCGAATTTAACTTTAATTCCAGTGACATTCCAAATATTAGGTTTTTATTTATTTGTAAGTGTACTCTAGTCATAATATTATGTTTTGATTTTCGTGCGACTGTATATAATAAATGGGAATATTTTTTCATTTTTATGAAAACTGTGTTGTTTCTAGTCAAAATTATTTTGATTTCGCCGATCGTGGATGTCCTTGGCCTAAGCACTGGGTGTTGCCATAAAATTTAAAGGAGGGTAACACTATTTAATATTTTTAGATAAAATAGAATAAAAATTTTCGAAAACTATGTACAAATTTGAAAATTCTTTGAGACAAAATGGTAGACGTCCACGTTGGTTATATTTAAAAAAATTAAAGAAAATTATATAATGGCTTTGGGTGGAAGCCAAATCTTAAACCGTAACTTTGCTTATTACTTGCTACAATATGAAATTAATATTAAAAAATAACTGCTAATGAAGAAGAAGAATGTTATTAAAATCCTTATATTTATGTATATTTTACGTTTCATCATATAAAATACACAAAATTCCTTATAAAAAATATAGCTCTTTATTTCTTATAATGTCCAAGTGATAAGCAAAGTTGTCGATCGGTATATGTTCCTAGATCAGTCTGTTTGTTATTTGTTTTCCATTACTACTAAACATTTCTACCGTATTCAATAAATTAAATATACAAATGTGTTGTACTTATTTTACACAACCCCTCTTATTTGTATTCAAATGTAATATTATGAGAAGAAGTAAAAGAGAAATATAAAGAAACGTATAAAAATTTAACGCCGCGGGATTTGAACTTGCGTCTCCTGCCTGCGTTGTAAGCCGTCTAAGGACTCTAGCCAACTAACTCATTCGTTCCTGTCGAGCTACGTTGAAATTATAATTGTTGTAAACGTGAAGATTATTACTAATAAATAATAATTATTATCATTTGGCAAGAGTTACAACTTAGTATAATAAAAACGCATTATACTCGAAATACAAGAAATTTTTCAATTAGCATTATTTAAATAGATAATCACTTTCTAGAAAACCCCTTTATTACGATTTATGACACATAGCTTGGAATATATGCGTGTATATTCCAAGTTTCGACGTATTTATACAATGCTTTACCCACTTTCCTTGTAATATTGACTGACCCATGGCCTGACCTACCTCACGTACAACTTTATAGGTACTTGTATTATGATATTACAGGCCATCTTCCCGCGGCGGAACAGTGCCTGTAAACGTGATGGGTGTGGACTCGGACCTCACGAGGAATGTCTTTTTCAACCTCACGCTCCTCTCCGCAGAACTGCCTTCTGAGCCGGTGGTGGTTTTATGTTCATTCGACGATTCAAAAGTCAATTTGAATAAAGAATATTTTGAATTTGAAATTAAAGTACCGAATGATATACTTTCTCTCTTCCTATTCTGTCTATAGTCTAGTGTTGCCCAAATTCAGTCTTGGTCTTGCAGTCTTGGTCTTGTTCTTGCGTTTTTGCAAGACCAAGACCAAGAACAAGACCGCGTATTTTTAGCAAGACCAAGACCAAGACTGACCGTGCAAGATTTGAGCAAGAACAAGACATAGCCTGCAAGGCTCTTGCGTCTTGCAGCTAGGACTTAGCGCTATTTCACTGAGTAGTTAGGTGTAA
>JAKRZM010001292.1:222022-251808 GCA_036379175.1 Heliconius cydno galanthus | reverse complement strand
TTTTTTTTATTTTTTTAGGGAATTATAGAAAAATGGGTTAAATGTGAGAGTATAATGGCAAAACATTCAGCGACACGGTTAGTTCGGTGTCAACACTGAGTTAACCCGGTCGGAGGGCGACACGCGTTTTTGAACTTTGAAAAGCTTAATTTTTATATAGGTTTTTTTGGATAGCTTTTCAATTTCAATTTCAATTAATATCTTTTTATTGTATTAAATTTTTTGCTAGATGTTTTGCAATATTATGGAAATTTATATTTATCTATATATGTAATCATAAATTTATTCAAAACTATTACTAGGTACTACTATACACAGACTCCTAAGCAAAATGTTAGTTTTGGGGAAATTTCATTCTGTTCATGCCACTAAAACTTAAAAGAATAAAAGTAAAGTGACGTAACATCATAAAAATTAAAACAAACGCAAACAGAGTGATTCACTTTGTAGAGTAATAATTGAATTAATGTTACTAAATAACTAGAGTTAACGTCATGCACGCATCACAATAAATTGCGCATTCATTCCTGTCGTAAGAGACTTCAAATTTTCCTTATAAAAGTATTGTTAGCGGTATTAGTATATGATTCCTAAACGTCTGCCTGTCTCACTATTAATGAAATACACATTCTTAGAAAATTATTTTATTCCTTAAAACTCAAGTTTGAATAAACAACATTGAGTTGATTCAATTTGAGTTGATATTAAAAAAACAATAATATTATTAAGCTGAATATATAGTTGGTTTGGCTTAATGCGCTAACCTCAGCAACTACTGATTAGACATTTAAGATTGTTTGTATTTGATGGTCCATTTAACGGAAAACATATAGGCGAGCCATAGGTTATATAACACCACGGTAATCGTTTCGATGTAAGCCACTATATCTGCAGTCAGAGTTATCTAATACATTCAGAACGATCATATAACAACTCTTACGAGGCGAAGCCGCAGGTGCAAGGTTAGTATACAGAATAAAAGTCTATAAAAATAACAATGAGCGATCAATCACAAAATAATTCACGTTCTTGACATTGCAATTTTTTATTACTCAAAAATAAAGTTTTATACAAAAAACTTAATGCGTTACGAGATTAACCCAAAAAAAACTCTAAATCATTTTATAAAACACCATTGTGTAAACCCTTGCTTTTTCCTTGCTTTCCGACAAACGCGCGCCACGTTTCACAAAAAATACAAAAACTATTTAATTCACTAAACACCCACTGACCTAAATAAGGCGAATCCCTTATTTTCCAAAATTCTGTAAAAAACTACCCTTCTATTACAAGTTTTTTCGTCACTATAATGTAATTGAATTCAATCCTTTGGAAAAGGGGTAAAATTATCCGATTTTTTTATCTATGGCTGTCATTGTCAAAAATTTTACGTACTGTCAAAATTTCGCGCCATTTACTTTGGACATCTGCTGACGAAAAAAGTTTAAACACAATGCAAATAGGGGCGCAGGACATTAATTTTTAAGGGGAAATAACAGTTTTTGTGTAAAAACGAAAAGTGCATTTAAAATATGTCCCCTCATTTCAATATGTCCGTGTATTTTAATGGATTATAAACTGTATTGGAGGAGGGTAAGCTGCGCTCTATAATGTTATACATTTTCTATTTTAGTATCGTTTTGATTTTTATTATTTCTTTTATGGCCATTATTTATAACGATCTTTGCGAAATTGCCGTTTTGTAAGGTTTTTGTTGTTTTACAAGTACTATATTAGATTTTATGTTATATTCACAATTTGTAATTTTTGTGTTTCAAATGTTTATTACTACTAATATTATGTATATATATTCTGCTTAATTAAAACCACATATAATTACTATCTATTTTAAAGC
The DNA here is from genome assembly GCA_036379175.1 of Heliconius cydno galanthus. Lineage (NCBI taxonomy): Eukaryota > Metazoa > Arthropoda > Insecta > Lepidoptera > Nymphalidae > Heliconius > Heliconius cydno. The sequence goes on along the minus strand of JAKRZM010001292.1, from coordinate 249,953 downwards.
CAGCCGCTTTCAGGTTCTTCGAAATTAATTTGTGTAAACACGTGAGCTGTTTTCGTTTATTTATTACTTGACTAATTACAATAAATAATATAATATGTATATATTAGGAAATTTTAAACAAATTTAAATTGATCTAGGGTAATCTCGCGCAATAAAATTTCTTTGGTATTTATAATTTTAATGTTATATTAGGTATAACACTTTATATAAATGTAGTCTGGGTATGGTATACCGAGGCAGCGTTTTGCAAATTTGATATATATCATCGCTCAAGACACTCCGTTCTCCACACATTGTCCAATTTTCGAAACATTGCGTGTTGAGTAATGAAACTTAAGGCCGCGTTTTTGTCTTGTTCTCAGAGCGAGGAAATGAAACTAATATAATTCCCCGAATAGGAATCGAATTCACAACCATCGCGTTTTCAGTGAGAATAATACGACTTGCACAAAAAATCAAACAAAAGAGTAAATAAGCTACATATATAAATAATTTATTGATATTAATTTTAATAAATCATACATCATAATACATGTAGTCGAGGATTATAGTTGTAGCAAGTAACAATGCCTTCTCCGTGACAGAAAGATCTCTTTCGAAAGCCACGCCGAACCTAAAACCAATAATATAATAAGCTACAGCTACAGGTTGTAGGTTCAATTCCCATGCGAACAAATTAAATATTTAATATTTTCAATTCCTCGCTCTGGTAACGGTATTTTTTAGCCTCACGCTGTATTCAGCATATCGCAGAGTAGGCAAAAGGAACCTGAAAACGTAGTGTCAAGACACTCCGTTCCCATTAAGACACTTCTGTTACCCACTTTGCGCCAAATTCTTGCTTGTCGAGTGGCGGAATTATACAACGCGCTTTTCCTCGTTACCAGAGCGAGTTAACGAAAATATTAAATATATTATTCCCTCGAGTGGGAATCGAACCTAAAACTATCACGTTTATAGTAGCTCGCTTATGCCACTGCGCCACGAAGGCCTCATCTTTTTCATAATAAGAAATGTAAGACCTATCAGTAATAGGTGCTAAGAACATGGCGTGCACGAGGCCCTGCCAGCGCTTGCAGGTGCTGCCGACAGTGGTACCGTCCCTCTTGTATATGTGGAACTGAATGTCGTTGAAACAACTGATTGTTACGAATGGACCTAAGATATATGAAGGATTGATTGTATTATAACTTATTATATGAATACTAAGGTAAATCTATATATCTATGTAGTTTTTTTATTTCATGCTGTATCCCGCATATAGTAGAGTGGGCTGAGAGAATCTAGTGTTAAAACTCTACGTACCATACGCGCCGAATAATTTTCAAAACATTATGTGTTTGCATTCATTGGCAAAATTCACCGCCGCACTCCGTCTTGTTAGAGAGCAATAGAAAATAATTTATTTTTCGCGAACGATCATCGAATCAACTACAGTTACGCTTACAGTCACACGCAATGACGTTGCGACGACAACGGCTTCGAGTTATCATTTTTTGAATTAAAATATTTATTTAAAACTAAGAGAAACCTTTACTATAAAATCAGTTTTTATATTCAACTATATAAACTATTTTGTTATTGTTATTACATAACTTGCAAATTAAACCAAAAACTAAGAAATTTACCTTTTACCCAAAATATTTGTTCGCCGTCTTCTCGTTTCACGATATACTCGGGCCGCACCGGCGTCCACAGCTGCTCAATGCTACCTATAGGAGTTCCTAGCGGAGCGAACACCTACAATATCATATAAATCGAAAATTCAGAATTATATATTTTATTTTTTAATGAAGTTCTTAGATATCATAATTGAAATGTATAAACCACCAGAAACATTTTTATGTAAAACGTTTTCAAGACTCGCTTTCAACAAGGTACGTATCGGATATCATGGTAGAGCCAAGTTTATAACTCTACACGCCCTAATTCTATGCAGAATATGTTTATTGCATTAAATTTGAAACCGTATTATTACCTTTAAATTTGAACGTTAACTATTATTATGCCAAAATATGAGACATTGGTTTCCTATATCAATATAAAGGAATCAAAATACTACTGCGCAATAAATGAAATTAAATGATTAAACTAATCGTATCGGGTATTGGAGGCCCGGCAAGTGTAAAGATTAAATCATTTTCTTAGCAATACCTGTATCCTCTGCAACTGGCAGGGTAGTATGCGAGACGTGCAGGCGAAAGGCCGGTCGATTCTCATCACTTCAACCCCTTCATTATCCTTCACGTGTAGCTGTAGTGGTCGTAGTCCGTAACAAAAGTATCCCATCCACCAACTAAAATAAAAGTTGCTAACACTTTTGAATCAAGCAGGTTGGGAGAGAGAATCTAGTGTGTATTGACTTTGCTTGAACGTGCAAATCTCATAAACTATTCAGAAATTGAAATGATTGAAAAAATATTTTTGTGTATGAATTGATTAAAAAATATTTTTGCAGGCTACATTTTAATGTCCATGAGCGCCGAAGTTAAAAGCTAGTGAAAAATGCATTTGTATAAATAATCCAAATAATTTCTAAGAAGGCGCCAATAACAGAGTGTTGTACCACTACGTTGTAATAGATAGCTTTAAGAAAGTCAGATAATAATTTTCTTAAAGATGAGACGGAAGATCTTTAGAAGCTTGCGTAGCTGGAAAAATTGGTTCAATAGGCATAAGACGTTGAATGTAATTCAATAATTATTAAAATTTTCATCCGTTCTAAAAACCGCAATTGTGTATATAAACAAAATTTACCTATAGCCTTCTACGTTATGTCAATAAATAAATTTATAATTAATTAATACAGTACATTGCTCTTTGCATGAAATAAACAAATGCGTCAAAAGAGAGATAAGTAACATTAATAAAATTTTAAAAATTAATTTATATATTTTTTGCATTCAGTATGAACAGTGAAAACCTCATGATAATTCTCGCTTTTATATTAATAAACAGTTAGCCATTCAGATTTGAATTCACTATTACTAGATTTTAATGAAACGAAATTTAAGGTAAAAAAAGACAAATACCTATTCTGTTCCTCAATCGTATAAATCAGGTTCTGTTCAGGTGTTCTAACAAAAAATCTATTTTTCTTTCCTCGAAGGAATACTAAGTTCCGTACTGTCGATCGTTTGGTGATCAGTAGACGGTCCGTTGATGACAGCTCTTCAAGTACATGGTGTTCTTGAACCAGTGGTGTCTGTAGGTATAGTGGTTAATGATTGTAAAGGTGCACGTTCAATTACAGCCTCAGTGCAGTTTTAAAACTTACATCTATAATTTTAGTAAGATTATTAGACATGGCGAGTTTATTAGTATATCGCTATTTGCCTTGCCAGTTTGAAAGTATTCTAGATATAGACAACCTTTAATGGAATCGAACCAACAATCATAACGTCTCGGACATGTGTCATTAACTGTTGTTAATAACAAAAATATGTCATCGCTTGTAACACAAAACGTGTTTCCATGTAATTACATACATTTTCTTAATAATAAATTATTAGTATAAAACAAGATATTACATTACGCATTGTTAGTGTTTTCCTTCAAGAGTAAATTTGAATTTAATACATAATTCACTTAAATGATGACTTATGATTTAGAGACTCATCAATATGGATCGTTTTAAATATTATTTCCTACTAATTTGCGGGTTACAGCGTGAAGCTGATTTTTTTAAGTATTACGTTTGTATTTTATATAAATATAGAGTAAAAGGATTTAGCTGAAATTTAACCAAAATATGACAATTTAATAATTTATTAAATTTATATATTTTTTCTAGTAAATAAAATAACTAAATAAGTTATTAATTTTCAAAATAATTAGGTAATTGTTATAGCTCAATGAAATGTTGTCCATAAAAGACATATTTTCTTGTTATCTTCACGTAAATATAAGTTTGCTAGAAAGAGGAAAGGAAGAACCTAGTGTTCAAATACTCCGTTGTTCAAGTTCCACCGCCATACGACAGTGCTTAGTTTTATTGCCGGAATTTAACACTGTATTAAATATATTTAACGCACAATCTGGTACTGCATTTAAAATGCGGCGCACAACGCTAACGCACAATTATATTTAATCTTATCATAATCTTCTTTCACAGATTAAAGAAGAATCTTTATCACATAATACTTACCTGTTCAGTAGGTTTAACGACGTCCTCCAGAGGCTCCTTCACAGCAGCGTAGGGCTGTATGGATATAACTGGTATGGGAGTTTGCATCATCTCTATATGGTTCTTTCTTACATTTCTCTATAATGTATATATTATGACACTTTATTGTTGACAGTAGAAATTGCTCATGTTACTATTTTATATGAGAATGGAAGAAGGATAAGGTTGTATATTGATAGAAAATTTCGAATTTACGGTTAAGGAAAAATCTATCTGGCTAGGACCTTTAAGTTGTATCTAATGTCATGTTGTGCAGTAAAACTTGGTTCGTGCCAAAACAGTGGCACTGCATTTATAATAAGGATGAGAGGATCTGAAAAATTCCGATCTCATCTCAAACTATAAACGAATTTAAAATTTTATTATAAATATTTCATTATTAAATCTTTTACAATCTTTTAAAGAAATACTACCTGAAGTGAGTGGCGGAACTCAACGCTGTGCTTTGTCTTATTACCACAGCAAGGGGACGAAAATATTTCATTCCTCCGAGAAGCTTTTTTAACTTCACGCTGTATCCTGCACATAGCAAGGTCCACAAATTTCGTTCCTACTAAGACACTTCCATTCCGTCGAATTATGGAGGCATTGTCTGTTCAGGGATTGAAATTAGTATGCCGCGCTAAGCTTCATTACCGAAGCGAGGTAATGAAAATATTAAATACTTAATTTCCTCAAGAGAGAATCAAACCCACCCCTGTCGCGTTTACAGTAGCTTGTGTCTCTGCGCCACGACTGCCCTCAGAGAAATAAATAATCCAAGTATAACAAATTCATGCTTTTTTCACAACTATATTTGTTTCTCCACGGTATGTGACGAAATATAAATTATTTTACGCTCTATAATTACTATTGAAAAGATTTTTTTGCATAAAATATGCATTTGAAGTAAACGACACCATGCAAATGGCGCGAGGGGAGTTCATTTAAATTTATGAAAAAAATAAATATCACAAACTGTATCGCTTTTATCAATCCTCTAACAATGGAATTGGTCACAATAACGTTATGGTGGCCATAATGTGTTACGAATAAAATCTATTATTATGTATTTACTTCATATAATATGCTGCTGACTGTAAACGCGACGGTTGCGGGTTCGATTCCCATTCGAAGCAGTGCGCGAGGAACGGAGTGTCTTGACACAAGGTTATCTTTGCCTAATCTGTTTTATTCTATAAGATACAGAGTGAATCTATTTACCCGCTCGATGGCTCGCTCCTCTGTTGGTAGATTGCTAAGAAATATTGACGAACTGTATTACAACTTTTATAACATTTTTTAAAAATTAATTTCCTTTATCTATACTCAAAATAAATCAAATTTTTATTTAGGATATTCACAATATTACCAATATAATCTAACGAAATTGCTTATTGGTATTTATTACCTTATAAAAACCATGGTCACCGACATCCGCTGCATGCACTGCACACTGCGCACGCGCCGCCCCGCGTTACCATTTTATGCAAAAACGCAAATTTCCTCGAAATTTGAAACGCTACATTGTATAAACGAAGAATGAATAAAAATAATAGTTCCCAACTTAATTTTTAGGGGAAAAATGCATTTGCAAAAGATTGTCCGCCATTATTCTAGCGGTGCGGTGTGCGAATAGAATTAACGATCGGTTTTTATGCGCACGACAGTTTGAATTAATAAGTATTTTTGCATGCTCCACTTCAATATTGGTTATGGGGCATCGATTTTCAACTGCTACTGTGAGGACGGACAATGGGTAGCTATTGTTAAGTTTAAAGAAAGTGATTTTTTTTGTGTTAAAGTTTTTTTTCGAAAGCTTATGAAAGTTATATATTACATGTTTTATATAATGATTAAAAATTTAAATTCACCATTACCCCAAATAATCAAATATTTTATTTCGTCGAGTGGGGATCGAACTCACAACCGTCGCGTTACGCCACAAGGGCCTGCAGTCTTTGTAGCAGTGTAAAGTCTATAAAATCATAATTATAATGAACAATAACTGAATAAGAGGCCAGTCGTCATTATCTGTCATCTTTACATTATATAAAACATATTTTGAAATACCCCTTTTTTATGTTTATTAGAAATAAAAGACGAATATAATTTTTAAATTGTGTAATCCACGTTTGTACTTCACAACGTTGTCGTAATCTCATTATAATGAACGCCCTCGACACTCAGCTCTACTCTCTACGTTGACAAAAAATATCTAGTTTATTGCTCTCTGACACAAGAATTAGATGATAAGTCGACATTATTTATAGGCATATTTATATATTTAATAGTTTTATAAATAATTTTAAAAAAATATATAGTCGTAAAAATGCATAAATAATCGCTTTTAGAAAAGTAACTTGCCTAAAAACTTTTATAACCACTGATTTTGCTAAAACTGACTATAGAAATGAGTGTAAGATTTCATAGTTATTTCTTATTTAATGCAATTTTTCGAATTAGATCAGTTTCATTTTCAGGATCGTATATAAATATTTTATTCATAAATTCTGACATTTACTTTTATTACAATATATATAATATATTCAATTGAATGGAAAGTGAAAAATAGAGTGACAGCTTGTTATTTTAGTTTAATCATTGAATTCAACTAAAAAAATAATATTTTAAAGTCAACTCATAAACTAATGACACTAAAAACATAATAATATAATAATAATAATACTAAAATTGGCGTAATTATCATTTATCACTTAGAAACTAATGATAAAATATAAACCTAATTTGTTGTGAGATAAGCCGATTTCGTATACAATAATTTAAGTTTTTTAAAAATATATTATAAAAAAATTATAATTGCAAAATTGATAAATATTTCATACATATCCTAGGTTTATTAATAAAAAGAAATAACGACAAAACACATTTTGTAAAATATCGTTTAAACGTTATATCAATTAAAAAACATTTTTATATTTTTTTTAATTCACGCTGTATCCCTCATTTAATAGGGGAGGGCAGATAACCTAGTATTAAGACACTCCGTTCCGCACACACTACCCAACTCGCAAATCATTGCATGTTGAGTGACGGAACTTAACGCCACGCCTGCCATAGTGTAGAAATGAATATAATTTTACATAATCATTACACTGATCTGGTATCGAACCCACAGTCATTACGGTTATTTCTTTTTGTTATTAATAAAGCGAAATATGTAAATAAATATTTTTTTATTACAATACATATGTAAGAAATTCGAGCGAAATACAGCTATACAACACAAGTTTAAACAAACTAAAGAAATAACAAAAACAAAAATATATTACATTTAATTTTTGTTCGATATTTAATTAAAATGATAATATTATTATTATAATAATATATAATCATATTGTAATAATGAATTATTTACAGTGGAGACTCGATTAACCGGCCGTAAGTATAACTCAGGATACAATTATCCGAACTGCTATAGTTAAATATTTTAATATATCCGTTTTTTTATGGAACATAACCTCTTTCGATTATCTGGATATTTGTTTATCCAAATACTTATGAACAACTATTAAAAACAATAAACAGTACGGTTAATCGTGTTTCTACTGCGTATTTCGACCTTTTAAGTTGAGATGTATGAGCACATACTAAAATCGCTGAATTTTCCAAAAACAATTGTACGTTGAAAATAAAAGTATATAAATATGTAACTATATTTTTAAAATTTTTCTTATAAATGGCTGTAAATACGGAATTTGAGCTGTAGTTTAAAATATTTAATATAATTTTATTTATATACAGACAAACTTAACAAATTCTGTGTTTTTTTTATTATAAACCAGTGTTTTAGCCAATTATCTCGATGACACCTGTCTAAATGGCAAACCGGCTAAGTGGATAACAACATTTTATTAACAATTACAATTATTTTAACAATATATTATTTACAATTAATATTTTTTACTTCTAAAAGGCACTTCGGGTAAAATCTACATTATGTTAATGTATATACAAAAAAAGATAATCATCTAAAAATATATTTTATCACATTTATATTATTTTTCTTCAAACGCGGTCACCCACTGTTTATTGACGGGGCGAACGACACTTAACGATTTTTATACGATTTAAAAATGCGTTTAAGAGCACCAAAGTTTTTTTAATACAATAGTTCAAAATCTGTTCATTTTTTTAATTTGAAAAAAATATTCAAAATGGTGTCAATGTCTTATTATCATTTAACTTATTAATAAGTTGGTAACAAATGTATCACGATTATTAATAAATATATAGTTTTTTTTATTAATTCGAGGCTCTTCATGATGGTTGATTGTTTTTTTATAGTAATCCGCCATTATAAGACACTTTATTAAATATAATTTATAAAACCTTTGTAGAAAAATATGTAATACTATACAAGACAAATAAATTGAATAAAATTTCTTTCTATGTTATATATGTATAAATATATAAAAAACTGCAATCAAATAAAGAAAGTTATATTTTTTTCCATTTAAATATAATTTTGAATATATTTTTTAAAAAATCTATTAAATCTTAACGTCCTTAATAAATAAATTATGAAACAGCAAAAAAATTGCTTACATATAACTTTAAAATTTAATAGCTGCTTAATACAAATCAACAAACTTGCAATTGGCTAAGTGGCTAAATTAACTAATTAGCCACAAGTACATTTAATTTGTAACAATTATTTCATATAGTAAATCTGTAAAAACTTTATAAAGAACATTTTGACAAAGTGCAATTAGTTTCATTACAATTTATAACCAGCTAAGTGAAGTTAGCTAATCTACAAAATATTGCTAGTTAAATGAGGTTATTTTGGCTAAGTGACAAATTGGCTAAGTCACCAGTTAAGCACCATGTGTCGCATAACATTCATTGTCTAAGAAATTAATTAGATAACCAGACGAGAAACACCTCTAAGTCTAAATAGCTAATTACCCAAGCGACTAACACCTGTCAATGTAGCTAATTAGCTAATATCTAACTAATAGCTGTCCATGTCTAAGCCAATTATCTTGATGACTAAGATGTGCCGAGTGGCTAACTGGTTAACTAAGCCCCCAAGTCCATATCGAAACAGGGTCTGGGATGAGCGTGTGGGGAATGGGGGGCATGTGTTGCTCCTAGTAGAAGAGGAAGACCTTCCCCAAGGCCCCCGAGGCCCCCAAGACCAAGGCCAAGGGACATTGCGTTTTCTGATAGAAGTGAGCCTAAAAATAAATTAAATATAGAAATTATAATTACAGCAAAATGTTAAGAGTGGAAAAAATATCAACAAAAAACACATTATTATTTAAAACATAATTGATTGGAAATAATATTTGGCATGTTTTTAAATAACTAACTGACTAATTAAGCTAGATGCTTATGGACTAATTATATGACTACCTAACTGACTGGCTAACTAACTAACTAAATAACTGACTAACCTGGTATGTGTGAAGACAAATCGATATGCAACATAGCGCAGGAACGTTCATCACCTACACCTAGGCCAAGTGAAGTGGGCGATGAACACAGCATGGGGTCACCTGAAATTGAATATTATATATGTAATCTTAGATTTTCACGATTTTTGTACATTTTTTTAAGTAATAAAAAAAATTAGATTCTTTAACCGGACTAAAGGGTTTGAATAATTAACAATATGTAAATGCTATCAAAAAATAAAATAAAAAACATATTTATAAAATATTTATTAATAATATAAACAAAAACTATTTGATATATTTAACATAGAATCTTTAAAAAAAAAAAAAGAATGCATCGGCCGGGAATCGAACCCGGGCCGCCCGCGTGGCAGGCGAGCATTCTACCACTGAACCACCGATGCGTATGCACCATGTATCAAATATTATCTTGTAGATCAAATTATTTTATATTATATAAAAACTTTATATCCCTTTAAGGAGTATAATATTTAACACAGTTATAATTTATATAAAGAAGGAGTGCAAAATACTAATATAAATATATTAATTAAAAGAATGCATAAAAAGTATATTAAATTAATAATAAATGTAACACACACTACTTTACTATCTTTAACAATAAATACTATATATACACGTTGCTATGGCAACGTATATTTATGCATCAATAGATAATACTAAATCATGCCTACTGTGTATAAATATTCTATTTCATATAGTTAATATATTCCATATCTAATGCCTGAAATATTTAAAAAAATACCTTGCGTAACAGGGTTATGCGAGTCATCATCCATGAGGTCTTCAATCTGTGCGAGGTTTAACACTGCGTCGTTTTCGTCACCGCCGAGCAACCCTGGACTGGGTGATAGACGCATCTGCTGTGGAAATTTATGTTCATTATATTTTTTTTATTTAGAATGGATTTTTGAAGATTTGAAGATTTTATTATTTATAAATATTTAAGTATTACTTAATTAGTATAAATTTGTAATCAATATTTTATATTAGTTTTTATTTTTGGGAACAAGCGTTCGACTTTAACTGCAAATGCGCCGATTGTAGGTTCGATAAATTAATCAAAAAATGCTATACTTTTTTAATTTTTCGTCATTTTTAAACTTTCTACACGTAAGACCAATAACTGAATTCCTTACCTCATTAAAAATCCAAGTTAAAAAAACACACATAAATAAAATAATTCTAATCTGAAATGCGATTTGAACCTACACTTCACTACACAATAAGTTAAAATAAATACCATACCTTTATATCTTTATGGTTGAACAGGTGATCGGTAACTGGTTCCAAACAGAGATCGGGCTCCAAGCAGCTGAGCGACAAGCCCTCCTCGCGACTGAGAGGCGAACACGAGCCCAACTTTAGACCATCTGTAAATACAATTAAATTTGTGTAACTAGAGATACAAAATAGTCCTATAAGGGTCCAAAATACAGTATTTAAGTACGGAACCCTAAAAAGAATCAAAGTCAAATAATTTTATTCAAAATAACAAATAACATTCTTCATTTTTTGAACGTCAAATAATTTACCACCAGTTCCGTAACGTTAATGCCTCAGACCTGACAAGAACCGACGCAAGAAACTCAACGGGATTTTTTAAAATCGCATAAAAATACATCTAAACATTTTTGAAAACGATACCTTTGAAATAGACTGGAGCGAGCATTTCACTCCCAAGGCGTGTTATCATTTATATAATCATTAAATTGGTAATAACCCTTAACATACAAACGTCTTTTCACAACTCTTTTAAATTGTCGTATAGAATATTTTCGGACGTTTATAATACCTAATGCATCTAAAGCAGACAGCGCTTCACCCGAGGGCGTATCTCGTAGTAAGTCGGGTGGAGGGTCGCTCAGTTCCATCATAGGTGCAGGTTCCGTTTTCGGTAGAACTACCTCCTGGAATAATGAAATTTAATATTTGTAATTTTTATTTAATGAAATGTCTTATTTTATACTGACAATAGAAAAATCATTATTGGAAAAAGTATAAAGAAAATAATGTAGCGTATGTGATCTAATGAAACAACAATTAAGCATTAAGCTCTGCCACTTATTAATACCAAAATAAAATAAAAAAATATATGATAACAAAGTTATAAGTGGAATTCCATCGACTTACTTACTTCGTAAAATTACAGACATGGAAAAAAAAGATTTACCTCAAAAACACAAAATTTAAATAAGGATGGTTAGGATGATTGTAGGTTCAATCTACACTCAAGAGAATAAAAAATATTTTCATTCCCCCACTCTGAAAATACCGCGTTAAATTCCGCATTCCGTGATGCATGGGGAACAGCTTTTCTTAACACAACCCTCTGTTATATGCGGGATACAGCGTGAAATTAAACAAAAGCACATATTAAACACTTACAGGCAATGCTTTAGCGGGTTCCGAATAAGTTTCCGAAGGCGCCGTTTCCACACCTGAGTCGGAGTGCGGGGACGACCATCCCTCTGATAAGGGGAGGCCATGGAGACGAGCTAAACGTTCTAATTCCTAAAAAAAATGATAATAAAATAATATTCACTAAAAGATTTTGTAATTTTATAAAGGTGTATTGAGCTTTTGAAGTGCAAAAAAATGTAATGTAAAATGTTTTTTTGTCCACGTGTTTAAGATGATGATGAAGAGACATAGAAATTATAAGAAAATTGCTGTGTATGTTTTAACTTCATGTAATATAAACAGCCTGATAATATATAATGTAAGCTTTAAGTTACAATCGTTATTTTTGAATGAAAAAAATTATACNAATGTAAGCTTTAAGTTACAGTCGGTATTTTTGAGTGAAAAAATTTATACAATGAAAAAAAAAATGGTGGAATGTGATAAAGATTATATTTATATTGTAGTATTATCTTCATTTACCCGTTCTGATAAGGCAAAACATGGCGTTAGTTTATAACTACCTACTTAGATTTAATACAATATTTTTGTTCTCTCTACCCTACATAAATAAAAAAAATACGTGATACTTAAAAAACAACTGAAATCGAATTCACAACCCACCTGTATCCTCAACATAAGTTTCCTATTATGCAATTCAATTTGTTTGCGTCGTTGTTCACTTTGCTTCAATCTGTTGACTTCGTCTCTTAAACATTTTATATAATCGACACTACTTTTTAATATGGTTCCTTTATTAGGCCGCACATCCCTTATGACTTCGTAGAAGGGATCGTTGGTTTTAGGTAGAAGGGTCCCGAGTTCTTTTATCCTGTCGTTTATGTTGAAACGGCGACGGCGTTCGACTGAAATAAAAAAAAAATGTTTTATACATATATAAAAATATCTATAAAATTGGTTCCTAATGTCAAGTTAAAAAATATTTTGCACACACACACTCACGCACACACACACCCACTCACGCACACACACACACCCACCCACACACACACATCCACCTACGCACACACACACACACACACACACACATAAACACGGTCACTCACTCATATTGTGGTTGTCCTTCTTCTGGCGGTCCTTGGCGAGCGCGTGCATGTCAGCGTCGCAGAGCAGCCCGCAGTCGCCGGCCACTGAGCTGGCGGCGGAGGCGGCCTCCGACGACGACAGCGGCGTGTCCAGGGACAGTATGTCGTCCAGGAACTCGTCCGCCTGGGGTGTTTGAAACATTTTTATCGTAAGTATTTAAGAAGGAGGGTGATGATCAAATTGTATATTTTAATAATTGAAGAGTCAAAGCTTACCTCAGAGTTGCCCCCTGCAGAACAAAGCCCTGGACTCAATAGACTCGACGAAGACGCCCTATCCGGGGACTGAGCGCGCGCCCCCAATTCTGGCGCACTTTGGACTGGAGCGCCTCGACCTGGGCCTGGCACCTGAAAATAAGTGTCATCCACTATATAATATTTATACGCCTACCAGACGTAAAGCGTAGCAAAAGTATGATATACTTGATTGAAAGCAATGGCAATGGTTCAAATATCAAAACAAAACATTAGAAAAAAGACGAAGCTATTTAGATTCTGTGAACAAAATAGGAGCAAAAATAAAATCAAGAAAGGTATTCTCAATTTATGTATTATGTACAAAGAACCCATTTATATATATCGATTAAAAAGCGCCAAATAATTTGTTATGAGTTCCACTTTATATAATTTTAATTAAATTAAATATTTTCGTTATCAAATCTGACAAGATAATGATTGTGTCTGAAATGAGAGCACCGTAAAGAGTAAAGAGGAATAATGTATCGCAAATTTTTCACTGCTAAGAAGGAAAGCCTAAATATTAAAAAATTGGCTCACTTGAGGTTGTGGTGTGAATGACTCGCTGAGGTACTGTCGCACCTGGCTCTTCTGTTTCTGAATCACGTGATACCTGGTGGGATTTTCCAGAACTGTTCGCACCTGCAAATATTTGCATGAAATATTATGATATTATGCTTATTAAATTATTATGTAGGAATGAAATACGAGCGTATGCGTCGTAGCACCAGCGTGTGGACTGTAAACACGATAGTTGTGGATTCGTATGCCAATTGACCACGAATTGCATGAATGGATTATTTTATTTTTCATTTCTCAGCTCTGGTAACAAAGTAAACCGTTTAGTTATACCACTTAAACACGCAATGAGTCGAAAATTCGCCAAAAAGTGGGGAACAGAGTGTATCAACAATAGGTTATTTCTGCTGACCCTGCTATATGCAGAATATAACGGGAGGCGACAAAAAGGAAAACATAATTTAGTTTACATAGATATATCGGTGGCTATAAACTCAAGGTAGTATTAGGTTTAACACAACAAGGCTAAGGGAGCTATTACCTGCAACACCTGCGGCGGTAGGTCGACGTGCGGCGTGACGCGCGGCACGTCTGTTGGGGTCGACTTCTTTTTGTCATCATTCTCTTTGGACTGTCCTGCTTGTTGTACCTGGAAACAATTGTTCGTATTCTATTAGATATATCATTTTAAAATCAGTCAATTAAACTTTTACAAATTCTAAATGTTAAAATTTAAAGTTCTGAACTAGTAAGAAGAAGTACAATGTAGTCTATTTCTAAGAATATTAATATTAATAATATTATTTCTTTTTCAAATATTTTTTTTAGTTCCTTTTACGATTCGTATCAAAATTCTTTAAAACTAGAGACAGTATTAAAAACTCACTTGCAATGATTCTCTTCGCAGCTGCTCCTGTGCATGCTCTCGCATCAACTGTTGCTTGAGCTGTGTTCGCGACGTCGGCGTTAGTGTCTTAAATGTAGGCGGGCTGGAAAAATGAAAAACAAAGGGTAATTTAATTAAAACTGATTTTATGTACTGTATTAATATAAACGTATGTATGAAACAACTGCGGGATGAAATTTTCATTTTCAAGACATAAGGAATAAAAAATTTACCATTATATACATATTTAAGCATTACTAAGAAATAACAGTAGAATGTTTTCAAAGCAGTAGTGTAGTATTAAGAAGTCCCTGCTAAGTTATATAATTTAAACATGATTGTCATTTTAAGTATTTTATTTTCATTGGTGACAAACCAAAGGCATAAGTGTATAAGAATAAATCCAAATTTTCAATTGCAACATTTATCACTACTCGGTTAAATCAATTTAGATGCGACCCACGATTATGTAAGGTGCATCGACATGTTTATTGACCATTTGACCACTGATTGTTCACATTATATATGCACCTATTGTTAAAACACTCCGTCCACCACTTTCCGCCGAATTTTCAATTACGTGTTCAGTTCAGAAGGAGAAAATGAAAATATATTATTACTTGCTATAGGACAGACACTACAGACATTTTATATAACTTAACGATACAAAAATACACGTCTTAATTGAATTTGAATGTTTAATTGGATAAAGAATATTTTGATTTTGATTTAAACTGAAGTCACGGTAACGGAGAACGTAGAAAGCAAAAGGATTTGACACTAGCTTACCAACTCACTAGCCTTACCAAATACATTTTTTTTCACCATAAACGTATATTACATAATATATTGATATACATATATTAGCGTAATACAAACAAAAATGCCGTATCAGGTGCGCGAGAACATATTGGCTCAATTAATGGTCAAGGCCCGTCTGACGCACGCCCGGACGGTTATGATATAAGAAAACACTCATATTTATATTATATGTATATAATATATAAAGAAATTATGTAAATTATATTATGTTTTAATTTCAATATACACAGAGACCTCCATGGCACAGGAGCAAAGTACACACAAAAATAAAACAAATAATAAATAAATATAACAAATTAATTAACCCAATTATAATAAAAAAATATATTTAACAAATCAATCGAACCAATCGAGTAGAAGTTGTCATTTCACTCACTTTCATTTACTTTAACTGATTGAGTTTTTACTTATGTAAGTTTAATTAAAGATTATACAAGCATGTAGGTATAATTAAGTCAAATTAAGTACATAATCTGTTAAATTCTCACGTGGACGAAATCTCAGGTAAGAGATTATAATTTCTATATAACTTTTGTGGTCTAGTTCACACGGACTGTAAAGTGTAGCAAAAATTGTTAAAACACGGGTCAAGGATTATTATTGATTTATTAGTTATCGCCTGCGGCTTTGTCTACGTTACATTTATAATGGTTACTATAGAAAAATATTACATAATATGTAATACAAGTACTAATATAAGCAGCGTTAAATTTGCTATACAACACAAAAATATTTTTTCAATTCGAGCCAGTAATTCGTGAGATGGGCACCTTCAACCAAACAAATTTTTCCTTCAAGCGTTTGTTAGAAAGTTACAACGAAATCTGTTCAGTTGTTTTGTCTTGTTTTAGGACGCTCTTTTACCCATACACCGCCCAATTTTGGAGTCAGTCATGCCAGTTGAATGGCGCTACTCAAAGCCGTTTTGTCTTGTTAGAAGATCGAGGAAAATTAAATTACATAATTTTCCCAAACGGGAATCAAACCCACAACAGTCGCGTTTATAGTTACGCGCTGCGCTACGCCATGACGGGCTCAAATTCATTTAATTGACTTTTCAGTTGAATTTAAAATAATAAATAGAAATTCAATAGAAAGACACATTAGAAAATGACTATAGATATAACACAATCAACAACTAACATTCTTTACCACCTGTCAAGCTTAGCAAATGGTCTTAAAAATCAATTAAATAGGCTTTTATTTTGATATATTGCCACACTGATGACAAACATAAAAACATTTTTAATAGAAACTATAATAGACAAATTGTAATCCCCGATTATAGCTCATTATCTAACCTTCACGCTGCTGAGTTGACATTCGATTTTTCTAACCTTGTAAATAGTGAGGATTGTCGATCGACAATTTTTGATAAAGTTCTAAGTATGAAAAAAACATTTATATTGTTCTATAGTTGCTGGACGACCTTAACTTATTTATGTGTACATTTTGTTTAGACTTATTTACGTAAGAAATGAGGAACTTAGTTCTTTATTTGAAGGAAGTTTTGTATTTCTAAATTTTTTTAGCTTCACATTGTATTTCGTTTATAATAGGGTAGTTAGAGGGAACCTGGGAACCTAGTGTTAAGACACTTTATTCCCAGTAAGAGGGAATGGTGGTACCGTTCCCCACTTTTCGCCGAATTCTCGAAGCATTGCGTATTGAGTGGCGGAACTCAACGACGAATTTGTTACCATAGAAAATTAAAATAATTCATTCCCCTAAGTAGGAAATAGACCCACAATTATCGCATGTACAAACAGAAACAGTTTATATTTTATTATATTTTAAAAGTATTAGGCATTTATAAAATATATTTAGGTATGTTATTTTTTAAAAATCCGGGTATCGACCTTTACTAAAGCAGTGCCAAAAAATTTTATGTCAACTTTCTCACATTACTTATTCATAAAAGAAACAAGGCTGTTTATACAAGACGGTATATATATTGACTTAATTGTACAATTCAATAAAAATAACACGAAAATTATACTTTATAAACAGTTTCGTCAGCATGTTACTTTAAATCAAAACGTATGCCAATAAAAAGGCTTCTTGTTGTAAGAACATATAAGATACTCGCTTATAGATAAACACTGTATATTAAAAAGCTTTCTCATTTTACGAATGTCACACCTAACACTGGATCCTTGAGTATTCGCGTGTATCTATTCGAGGCACGCGTCGCAATTTCGGCGACGCGTCCGAAATACTTGACGCGGTGACGAAACGCGCGATTTGTATGTAGTGTGGACTGTCATTAGGGTGGACGTGGCTGTGTGGCACAACTGTGTTTACAACTAACGTTGGCTTAAAGTGTAAACCGGCTGTCAATAACACACGAAAAGAAGACAGAAAAAAGAGAAAGATAGAGATAAAAAATGTTATTAAAAGTTATGACTTTATATGTATTATTAGAAGGTTTTTACAAATTCGAAATCTGGGTCTGTATTTTATGATTTTGCAACGGATTTAGTAGGTTTACACTAAGCCGACGATATCTAACTTATTCTTAGTCGTAGATAAACATTTGTAACTAACATATCTTACTGAATACCTGACAAGACAACGCATACACAAATATACTAGACGTAAATACTTGAAATTTGACATGTGTACCCACATGGACAGTATGGTGGAAATATTTTTTCGAAATTTCTATGGAAAAGGGAGAAAATGAATTTTCCATTTTTAAGCCCACACAATAAAATTAAATTAAGAGTTTAATTTAATTAGATTCTCAATTTCTAAAATATACAAACGTAAGTGATTCTACTTAGAAAAAATTGGCGTTAAGCTCCAATTTTTTAAACAGTCTTGAACAAGAATGAAAGAGTTTATTACTTACTTTTATCTTTTGACTGTGGTATAACTATATTTATGCGTTTTCATTATTTACTTTTCGTATATCATGTGTGTTAAGTATAACACTAGGAAAACACAGGTTTAAGTCAGTGACACACTTGTCACAGAACATCAATTCTTGAAAAGTTGTAATAATTAATACTTAATTACCAATTGCAATAAATCTACTTTCACATACGTAATAAATAAAGATACTTTATTTAGGGTTCCAAAAATTTTCATTTTGATTAAAATTTTGATGCATACATCAACGCTATATCAAAAATACATTCTATTTATAAATAAAAAGTAAATATGTATATAAAATTTCGTCAATTGCCCAAAGTGTTACAACGCAAGGCAATAGCGGGTATATTTGATATTTTCATAAGACCATAATCTCGTGACAGTCTTGTTATCGAACGAACAAGGACGTGATGAGACGTAAATCGTTGTAATATCCTATCTAAATAAATTTAAAGTGAAAATGTAGAGTCGATGTTTAAGCATTTAGCTACAAGTGGTATAGAATGTGTTCGGAGCTCTAAATTATATGAGACTTAAATTTAAATGGTTTACTAGCAACCTCTAAAGAACTCCACTATTCAGGTCCTGTCTCACGTTACCATTGGTATAGGAATAGGGCCCCCCCTATTTCTACGCCCGGTCCGGGTCCTAATTGGGATCTGGGAGTCCAACTCACCACCGCCGTCACGTTAACAAAGCGACAACGGGCCCATCTTGTAATTGATAATTTTAATGAGTTATAACTTTTTTTTCTATTAAGTAATATAAGCTGCAACTAACTAAACTAGGTTTCCTGTGCATATGACAGTGTGAAGCTAAAAAAACAGTATTAATGCTCTGAGTCGGGCAGAAGGTAGAGGACAGAGTGACTAGATTCTCTTTACCCGTGAAATAAAATACGGAGCACGCGTGAAGATTCAGAACATTCTTCACGTTCTTCACGTTAGATTAATATAAACTTGAGGAGCTAATTAAAAAACGCGGGTTTTCCGGAATCCAATTCGATAACTCTTATCAAATGTTTAATCGTGAGGAGATTTTATATACCTACGCATAAAACGATTTTATTTACGTATAATTTAAGAAGTTTATAAGCAAATCAAATATTTTAAGTTTTTTAGGTTAGATATTCAGAGGCCATCGAGGCGAAGCGGCACAGCGTTTGTGAACGCGAAGTTTTGTGGATTCGCTTCTCATTCGCGGGAAAGAACATCGCTCATCGATCATCGCTCTGGTAACAAGACAGCAGTACAGCATCTAGTCACGCCACTCAACTCGCAATCTCCAGAATTCGGCGGCGAGTAGAAATCGAACCCACAACTAACGCGTTTTATTTAGATGCAAAGTAAAATAATATTAAAATTTGTGCATCTGTGAGAAACTCTTTTAGCTTGCAACTGCAATATTTAAACATTGTTATCAATACTTTAACAAGCACGCGAATCAAACACGCTACCAGCAGTTTAGTAAACATTTATTCTTAATGCATCTATTTAGCTTCGTTAGAGTTGGAACGTCCATTACTAATTCTACTGTGCTCACTTACTTAATATAATAGATAATTTTAAAATCTAAGACCATTAAAAAAAATTTGGAGAATCGGCATTGGTTACCGCAATTCAACACGTATTCGTCTTACTAGGTTCCCTCTGTATACCCTATACGGGAAAAATTATAATGTTGCCTTTGTTTTGGTTGATGCTTAAAAATGAATAAGAAATCTAACAAATCAGTACCCGAAAGATATAACGTGGCTCAGTGGTCAGAGCGCTCGAATGGTTTCCGAAGGACGTGTTTGAATCCTATTACAAAAAAAAAATAAAAGATTCTTAACATTACTCTTGTCAAATAATTATCTTTAATAAATCATTATATAATTACAATATATTATATATATTTCGTTATTTAATATCGATAAAAAAATTGTCACAAATGATTTAATGGTTTGATATTGATTTCCTTATTAAATTCATTTGATTAGATAGTAACATTGCCAGTTTTGTTTATTTTCTTAAACGAAATTCCATTATCTACATATGTATATACTAATATTATAAAACTGAAGAGTTTGATTGTACGCTCCAATCTCAGGAACTACCAGTTCTAATTTAAAAATATATTGTGTTAGATAATTATAGGCTATATTACATAATGTTAATTATGATAAACGTTTTTACACTTAAATGAATAATCAATAAATTATTTTCTCTTTTGTTTATTTTATAGGTATTATAAAACAACAAACAACGCATATGTCATTTGTCGCTCTGTGAGTAATAGTTGTGTGATGAAACTCCTAAGATATTTATTTATTATTTATTATTGATTAATGTTATATTATTTTTTATATAATTTATTGTAAATTGATAGTATATTAAAGTAAATACAAAACCACAAAAGATGTGATTGTCGATTTGAGATAGTGCGGTTTGAGCACTACCTTTAAATGCGATGTTAAGAACGGAGTTGTATAATATAATTAAATTGTCTTTGCCTATAGTGCCACATAATGCAGGAAATGTAAAAACATCTATAAATAAACACCAGCTTCACGGTGTATCCTACATATTCCCGACGGTAGTCGAAAGGTATCTTATATGCAAGTAAAAACTAAAGACAGGCCACTTATGGAACAGGGGCACCTGCGTGCTACATACAGATCGTGAGTTCGATTTCGACTCGAGGCAAATGAAATATAAAATATTTACATTTCTTCGCTGTGGCAAAACAAGCACAGCGCGGCGTTAAGTGCTGCCACTCAGCACGCAATGCCTCCAGAATTCAGCGGAGTCTGAACAGTAGGTTCCCAGGTTCTCCCGCATCTGTTAAGTGCGGGATGCTCATATAGCGTGATGTTACGTAGAAGAGGTTGGATGAACATTTTTATGATTCGTGTAATATTATGAATCAAACGATGGTGAGCAAGGACGGCGCACGGCGGGTCGCGACTCGCGTGACAGCGCGCGATCATCGTATCGTGCCATTATCGTTCCGCAGTCATTAAGTAAGTACATAGTATTAATATAAGTATTAATATTCAAAATGTGAGATGTTTTCATTTTACTTTGAATCAAAAATCTGAATTTTGTTTATACATATACGTGTGTTTTGTTTATACGTTAAGTTGTGTGTACGAACAAACTCAGCTTTGTAATATTAAGTAACGGTATCAGCATATCTTTGAGGACATTTAAATCAATTAATATTAAAATGTAGCGTAATGTAGGACGTCCTCCAGCTAGATGGGTTGACGATATTCGCAAAGTAGCGGGCAGAGGTTGGATGCGAAGAGCTGAAGATCGAGCTCAGTGGCGAGCCATTGGAGAGGCCTATGTCCAGCAGTGGACGAGGACAGGCTGATGATGATGATGATGATGAATATTAAAATGTTATAGTCCTTCTACAACGGTCACAGAAAGGTCGTTCCACTGAAAAAAGTTAACGTTATTTCGGTGTCTAAACTTTTATGTAACCACAAGAAATTAACTACATATATCTTTCAAAACGTAACAAGTATTTAGACTTTAGAGCCATAACATTTACAGGCAGACGCTGACCCATTAGACGACGACGACTTACAACCTAATCTCCCAAAATTTAAACACCTTTGCATTAAAATATACTCTAAATACACAGTAATATAAAATAAACAGTAGTAAGCAGTTATATAGAAATAAAATTATAGAAGTCAACCAGTACTTAATTTAATCAATACTCATTTAAAATACCTGTTTTATTCGACGAGATATTACTTCAATAACGCTATAAGTATGTACGTACGTACCTATATGTAAAGTGTCACTTTCGCAACATATATTTTGCGTAATCCTCGTATGTTGAATGTTTATTACTCCACTTAAGTTTAAAATTAATTATTATTAGAGATTTTTGCAACAATTAATTGCTGAGAGAATATTCTACTAGTACTATACAAATATACTAATCTTCGTTCGCAACTTTTCCCGTTTCCAAAGGAATTTAGAGAACTCTTTAAGATTTAGTGTTCCCATATACTTCCTAACCTATATGCAAAAAATCAGGTTTTGTCTGTGCATTGTCTGTCAATCACTCAGTAACGGAATAAATTTATATACCTACATACTAGCGACCTGCTCGTGACTTCGCCCGCGAAATCACGATCGATTTCGTATTTTTATATACATACTAGCGACAAACGAGGCTTCGCTCGCTCAGACTTTTGAGGCAACCTAGTGTTAAGACGCCGAATTTTTGAGGCATTGCGTGTTTAGTGTCGGAATTGAACGCCGCGCATTTGCCTTGGTATCGAAGCAGTTACAGTCGCATACTTCTCCCCTGCGCCACGACGGTCTCTTTTTTTTAATCCCGTCTCATCCACTATGGTCTCCTAAAATATCATTAAAATAATAATAATTTCACATATTTCTTAATCACAGAGAAATATAGCAGTTTCAGCATAAACCCAGTCGTGATTAGCGGGTATAATGACAGGAAGCCCCAGCTTCCGCGTCAAACACAACAGTCACCGCGATGACCATCATTAGCTGGTGGATGTAGCGTAGGGCATGTCATGGGAGATGATTTGCTTCGCATTCAATATTATATCAAGATTTGTTTCACACGCATTGTGGTGTGTAGAAATATATCTAAAAAGACTTAAGAAGGTTACCGATTTGAATTCGAATATTTATATATTAAATTCTTCCGTTACTGAATCGCAGAGAGTCGAAACTGCTGAGACTTAAACAGTTGAAATTTATGATGTAAGTAGATTAGGAGGTGTGGGGAGCATTAAGGTGATTTGTCGTAATTCCCACTGGAATGGATAAAAGGAATTTTCCATATTATGTCTTGAAGTCCAAGCAAACAGCAGGCGACTATCACTAATAGATATTATAAAAGTATACAGAGACATCCTATTCTACTCTCGAGACATTACGTAGCTTGAGGTGGTAAGCAAGCGACATAGCACAATTATGTCTTTTGAAATTAACATAATAGCTACATAACTTAGCAATAATTAATAATTAAAATAATTAGAAATAACTAAAAATAATCAATAAAAAACATGAAAATTAAATCAATGAAATGAAAAAAATAAATAGCATTTCAAAATTTATAGTAAACAAACACGCAAAGTTAAACGGAACGAACAATTAACCGCAATGAGATTCATGAATGAATGGCAAACTATTATATGCTAATGCTATCGTAGCATCGCATCGTCCGACCACCGCGGCGTGCGTCGTGAGGCGTGAGGTAGCGAAATAGCCTGCATCCGGAGATAACAAGATGCTTCTTTGTATGCAGTTTTTTATTATTAATAATATAAAGTAAAAAATATAATCTATATTTATTTAATACTATAAACGAAAAGTGCTTGGAACGCGCTAAACTTAGGAACTGCTGATGTGAATTGGAGACTTTGTGTTGGATAGTCCATGTAATGAGTTAGCTACGCCATATAGAGGCTATATTAAACCACGTTAATCATTTCAATGTAACCCATTGCACATGCGGTCAGAGTTATCTTAGGCACTTAGATTGTATTGTGTTGATACACAATACGGTTCTTAATTATTACCAGAGTACCATGCGGGCGAAGCCGCAGGTAAAAACTGGTGGAAGTCTCCAACGCCGCATTCATCGCCATTTGACACACCAAAATCTGACCTGGCTATCCCGCTAAGGATAAAACGTGAAGCTAAGTTAAGTAAGTTATTATATTACATTAACCACAAAGTATGACGACTAGCGACTCATTTAGAGATACAGAAAATATTAATATTGATTTTCGAGATATTTTCACGGACATAATAAAGATATGTACTAGTAGGTATGTAAATAAATAAAAGTATCTCCATAATAAGGCCAACACTTAGCAACTACAGTACATTTTTCATATCTTTCATGTGATGAAATGTACACAAAAAACGAAATATAAACTGACACGGTGTGTGTCGACGAGCAAACACGGCTTGGATAAATAATTAAATATGATATCAAAATCACGCTTATGTGACATTAATTATATTTATAAAAATTACCACTGTTATATTTCATTAGATAAATGCTACGAAATCCATTTCAAGGCATCCATTCAAGTTATACCCTCCATATAGAATAAGTAATATAAAGAATTTTAAAAAATCAAAAATAATAAAAAAATAAATAATCAAAAACAATTTTTAAAAATCTAATTCTCGGGGCTACGAAAAATTTACCTTGTTTAATAAAGAAAAACATTAAGATATTTACCATTAATTTTCTTAACAT
Organism: Heliconius cydno galanthus; assembly: GCA_036379175.1. Taxonomy (NCBI): domain Eukaryota; kingdom Metazoa; phylum Arthropoda; class Insecta; order Lepidoptera; family Nymphalidae; genus Heliconius; species Heliconius cydno. Next base: position 225,239 of record JAKRZM010001292.1, on the reverse strand, counting down.
AATTTTAAAAAATATAAAACATAATAAGCTATATTTAATAAAGAAAATAGAAAAGAAAAAATTCAATATAATATACTCACTCTTTCTTATTGTTGACTACAATGACTAGCTTCACTTTCCGAGGGCCCTTGGTCATTTTGCAGATATCCTTGCAGTGTTCCACCGGGCCCTGGGTTCGAATTTTTAACAGAGGAATGTTTCTTTTGTATTTTACACTACAGCCCAACGGCTTGAGTCCAACGGTCACCTTACGGACATCTTTCACTATCTGAGCCCGTCCGTTCGTAACATGTTTACGGAAAAAACTAATTCACTGTTTTTCAATACTGACAATTCACTCACAAAATCACTGGTTGTACAATAAATAACACTTTAATACTGTCTAATACTGTTGTCTCGCACAAATTTTATATTATCACCTATAGATATGTAAAAATAAATGATTAAAATAAACATAATAAAGGATTACACGATATGATCGATGCATTCGCTTTATTTGTTATCATTTGAGAATTTATAGATAAACAAAAATGTAATTAATTGTTCACGTGTGCGTGGAGCCAAGTTGTAAGAAAAAATTAAGGGTTATAAAAGCACTCGTTGCGTAACGGATTACATAAGTACTAATAATAAAAGTAACAAGTAAACGTGGCGACAGATTCAAGTTAAGTGTTGGATTTTGGCAGAAAATTTTATTGGAACAACGTCAAGATGATGATGAATGATGATGCATGGTGACACGGCCCCGATTGTGGAGATAAGATCAGCGTCACACAGTCCCAGTCTACACTAAATATCAAATATTTGCCGTTCGGCCGTCAAAGGATTGGAATTTTTTGTCTCAACTTTTAATTATTAAAAAAAAACAGCTTTACTGTGTAAGCCGCATACAGCAGGGTAGGAAGAGGGAACCTAGTGTTAAGACACACCTTTTCTCAATTTCAGTAGATTTTTTCGAGGCATTGCGTGTTGAGCGGCGGAAGTCAACGCCGGGCTTTGGCCTTGTAGCCAGAGCGAAGAAATGAAAAATAATTATGTTTGTTCTAGAAAAAATAATGGTTACGTAGCGTAAATAACTACACTAATCCCTATGTAACTAAATATTATCTTTGTGTGATATGCGTTGTTGTGGTTAAAGATTGTATGTATAATTTTATAGGTTAGGAATGTAATATTACGAATTTTCCTTGTTAATTTCTGAATGAAATAGCTCTAAAAGCGAAAGCGTACTTACTGAAATTATGCCTTTTTTACATAAAGGCACGTGTCAAATAAAGTGGTCACAGTAATTATAACGGGAAGCATAATGATAATAAATAAATAATACTATGGACTTAGTCCATGAGATTAGTGCCATGTGGGATGTCAATGTCATTGTGCCGATAGTGGCCGATAGTTAACGGCTTAATAGAAAAAAGCCTCGACTAACTCCCTAATGGGTTATCGCTTAACTGTTGGATTAAGAACAGAATGCAGAAAGCAGTGTTACATGAGACAGCGCGAATGTAAGGAGGTTCTTCTCTCTGGAAACTTTGCTACAGGCCTGGACTCTTGTCCCACCGCCGGGAGAGTATTTTTTTATATTTTTAAATGTAAATTAATATTTTTCCTATTAATTTATATATTTTAATGCAAAATTTCTTCTTCTGTTGAATTGATACCAAAAGAACGAAAACGCTGGCTCTGCATGAGCTATAAAAAGACTTCCTGCATACCTTACAAAAACAAAATTTTTAGTTAGACCATGTTTCCATAAAAAAAATTAATTTCACTAATTGATCCCCAGTAATGTCCACTATCTAAATCATGTTTGATCACCAAGATTTATAAACAATCGATCATTAATCTAAATCCGTAAATATATCGAACACGCGCAGTACTAACTTTAAATATTTATTTTAATGGTAACATCGAATAATCCAACATAATCCAAATAGACATGCGACATTCTTTAAAAATAACGATATAATATAAACTATTTGTTTTGCTTATGATAAAACAATTATATACTTTACAATCGATATATGTTTATTTTATTTTCATTTATACGCCCTGTAGGTGTCGTAAAATTCCACAATGTCTCACATTCGGGACGGAGGGTATCTAGAGGAAGTAGTGTCTTAACACTGTTCGGCACACATACCCTGCATTTAAAAAAACTTATATATATTATATTCTACTCGTAAGTATGCCGTTTGTATGTTTTTACATAAGATAGCCAATCTATTATGACATTCAATTTCACTTAGCTACAAACAATATCAACTCGCATGTAAAACGTGTTAATTTATTAAAATCTAAATATATTTATCATTTCGTCATAGTTAATTAAAGATAAACACTGTATATATCGCGCTCTGAAAGATCCAAATTCTTATACATACGTCGATAAGAGTATTTAAAACGTAATAACTAATTACTCTTTCGAATTAAAAATGGCAAAGTTGCAATATATATTTTAGAGTTTTGTATCAAATTCCTTGTTCGGAATTTCGTAGTTGGTTTTTTGGCAGAGAAAACCGAGTGTCAAGACATTCCGTTTCCAAATTTTACTCAATTTTCGAGACAATGCGTGATGAATGGTGAAACATCTTGTTACCACACAAGAAAAGAAAGTAATTCATTCCCCTGCGTGGGTTGTGTACTGCGAGTAACCACTATAACTAAAAAAAATAAAGCCTACAAATAGTTAAAGTATTATAAATAAAAACTTTAACCCCTTTCTACATATCTTCCCTTCTCCAATGTCATCAACCTCTTCTAACATGTTTTATACCTTTTACATGACCAGTATCGTCGATACTGTTTTTCGAAGGTCATTCCCCAAATCTCCTACCACTCATTCTTGCTTCATAATCTTTATTGCCAATATTTTGTCACTAATACCGTCGACTCAAACCACCGGAGCACGTTCTTCTTTATTCTTACCATGACATCCTGGCTAGGACCTATTTTAAAATCGTTCGTTGTTTAGCACTGAGATATAACAGACTATGAAATGTCTAATATTTATATATCTACTAGTGGGCCCGGACGCGGCTACGCCCGCGAAAATATAAGCCTAAATAATTAAAATAAGTTAAAAAAAAATAATAAGTGGAGATTTATTATTGAAAAAATATCTGAGTAACCGAAATGAACAAACAAAAGAAGTAAAAGTAACTAAAGGAAATTCTTAATATTAGAAAAAGTACCTAAAGTTTGCCGTGCGCGCGTA
>JAKRZM010001292.1:208811-220336 GCA_036379175.1 Heliconius cydno galanthus | reverse complement strand
AACGACGTACCTCCTAACAATAATATGCAATTTACTATGTTTCCTATATAAATACTAGAAACCATATAAATAGAAATATTTCTTCATAAATCAATTCAAGCGTAGTCATAAATAAACTGGAGCATATCATCAAAGGAAATCTAATGGAAAACAAGCAACATCGCATTCGCAAAGAAAGAGCACAAATATGTGATAACCGATAAACGAATAAACAGTCGAGTGATAAGATAATTGCATCAGAACTCGGGCAAATATATGGCGTCTCTTGACCTACTGAAAAAATCACAACTATTTAATAAAAAAAATTATAGATGCTGTCAAAAAATTGTTTTCTGTCGCGTGTAGCCCACGCTGATATGAGACAGAGAATGCTTTTTTTTCAGTAAGTTTTCCACTCTGCGTATTGGAACCCAATTTTCAATTTCATAATTTTTTTAATTACTTTTTAGTTTTATCTAGTTTGGCGCATAAAAAATATTTTTTGAAAACAATAATTAATTTAAAAAGCTTGTAGCAACAACCAAAGCTTATCCAATTACTTTTTTCGCCAAAGTTACTTTTAACAATGGAAAAATAAAGAGAACTATATTGTAATTATTATATCAGACCATATAAATACATTTGACTAGCAGAACGTAAAGAAAGCTTTATCTAACTTAACAGGAAAAACAGCCATATTTAAAAGTAAGAGATTTTGCATTAAATAATTAATTCATACAATTTGAATTTAAGCCAATCATGTCAGTAATAAGTAAGTAGTGTCAGTAAAATTCAATTAGCCGCATTTACCAGTTGTAATCGTGGAAGGAGGTAGTGATTTATCATGAACAATCACTGAAGTGTATTATCGTGACGGGTGTCGTCGAGGGACAGATTTTTTACCTGTCCAACTTTATCGTTATCAGTTGTGATAAAAAAACCCGTTTATATGAATAATATTTTTGGTTAGTTCTTTTATTGTACCTGCTGTATTTATTATGCAAGCTTCCGATTTTTTTAATTATAGTTATTTTTTTTATATAACTGGTTTTCCCTCTTTCATACCATTGAGAGGATATCAAAGAGGCGCGATACCACTATGTTCAAATTTTTCAATGTTTTCTAAATTATATGAAATAGAACATTTACTATCAATTTTTGTGTTACTCTTATTAACTTACATACATATTAATTTTTATTCTCCACACATAAATATGAACTAGTGTACGAAATGCCACACTCACGAATCACATTAGCTCCGCACTTATTACACTTACGCTGGTCACATATCATAAATTATAATATACAGATAAAAAAATTGTAAGGATTTAAATAACTTGTACCTATGCAAAATTTTCAAATATTTGTAATCGCAATTTGGCTGCTTAAAATGGACAGACGTAGAGAAACGGAGTGTCTTGTCACCTTGAATTCGATAAAAGGGGGAGAAAATTATTATATACGCATAATAGAAGTGGGTTATACTCATCACATTAAACTAGGTTACGCTGCTATGCAAATAGTGCATCGGCTATCAGCGTTATCAGTGCACTCGTACGTGAGTAATTAACATATCATATTATAGTTAATCACTGTTTGATCTAGCACGTGGCGACAACGAGAACAGTTCGATTCCAACTCGGACGAATAAATTAATTTCATTTCCTTGCTCTGGTAAAAGAAACGGCGTTGGATTCCGCCACTCAACACATAAGGTTTCTATTCTATTATATATACACAGCAGGATGGACAGAGGAACCTAATGTTAAGACATTCCGTTCCCCAATAAAAATATATGTTTAAAATAATTGCTCTACAGTATACGTTACTTAGAGTTCATAAAGATTTTGCATATGATTTTATATATTGCTTAACCCGGTATATATGTACCTACTTAGTTTATTTTTCCTCCATTTAATAATAATAATAAATTTCTTGCCATAAAGAAACATAGTGGTTACATAGGTTACATCATTCAATTTAAATAAAATTCCTTATTACAAACGGACACATCGATAACATATTTATTTATGTACATCTTTAGACATATAATATATAAAACATATACATATATAAATTATAAAGTTATTTTTGAATTACATAAAGACTAAATATAAATAGCATCCTTGAGACTTAAGATGGCGTTGGGAAAGCGACGTTCACGAGATTATATTGTTATTCTACATGATAAAAATATCATTCTAATCTGGTTTAACAAAACGTCAAGTGTTTGATAGATGTCTGTGATAGTAACTTCAAGGTGACATGTCACCATAGCGATTTGAGAGAGCAATGGTTGCTTTGTGAAACAAGCTCGCCCTACAGGGCGGATTTTAAACCGGATGTAGATGTACATTTCAACATACATATGTTAAAGTTGCTTCACGCTTCACGCTCATTACAGGGCAGGAAAAAGGAACCTGGGAACCTAGTGTTAAGACACTTCGTTAACATTATGACACTTTCCGTTCCCCAAATTAAATGTAATGAAATTAATATAGAGATTTTAATAAAACTTCGGAGGTTATTTATAGTAAAAAACAATTACAAGATTTTAATTAGTTACCTTATAAGATACATTGATTATCTCAAATAATGAATGAACAAATCACACTGACAATTTTCCTTATAAAAAAAGTACCGTACAACGTGTATGTAGGTACGTATAGTATTTTTATGATAATAAAGTTATTTATTTATATTAGTCCACTCATGTGCAATAGCTAAGTCATCATATTATCGTATTATCGTATTATGCAACTGACTGATTATGGATAGAAATATATATTTCGTAATATATGGAATGCTTGAACGCTATTGCCTTTAAATATATTGTATAAAATGCATCTTCACCAAAGATAAGAACGTTCTGAGTACAAATTTCTGATTTCTCAGTTCAGATACAATTATATCTACGTTCCTTAGGTCGCGCCGCATTAGTACAGCGATTGATGAACGCGAAGGTAATGGGTACAATCCTCATTTGTTAGAACGATTAGTTAATCCATACCTATATTATAAATTCGAAAATAACTCTGTCTGTCTGTCTTTTACGCAATCAGGGTCAAACCGCTAATTTAATTGTGATAAAATATTCATACAGAGATACTTGAGAGTCTCGGGATGAACATAGAATACTTTTTTTTCTCATATTTGTAATATTTTCGATATATACCAATATATTAAAATACTTATTAATTTGACATACAATTTATTCCGCCATGATAATAACAACTGTCGTTGCTAGGCAACGATTTGCAAAGTTTGTTGTTAGAAAACGTCACCCAAAATGAGCTCGCTTAACGCATCTCTCTATTGAAAACTGAAAATAATTTCATAAATATTCGTATAGTTCAAGCGGGCGTAGCCGCGTACGGGTCCACTAGTTTATTATATGGTAAAAATACCGCAGCGGTACCTTTCGAACGAAACGAAACGAAACTAATTTCGCCACTTAATATGTAATATCTCGAAATTTGTGCGGAAAGTGGGAAACAAGAGTGTCATAGCACTATGTCTATCTCATCTCTTTGCATATTTTGCAAGCTGCTTCTTTACATAGGCAACGTAGCTATGGATTGAAATCAAAAATGGGTTAAAATTTGACCAATGTAATTTTTGGGTTATTTTACTTTACTATTTTAACAAGATAGTATGTAGATATAAGTACGCGTTTATAACCAAATATCTCTTAGAATATTCGTAAAGAGCAGAAATCGAACCCACTACAGTTTTCAGAATAATAGTTTAAAGATCCTCTCGTCCTATGACCGTCATGTGGTATGACAGTTCCAATTAGCACTCCATAGTTGTGTCAATATGTAGGTTAATAATTTAAAATCGGTCAAGTATTTGTTTTATAGGGCCTTGACACAGTGCTTTAAGTACTTTAACGTTAGTATTATCATATTTAAGATATGTTTCTCTGTTATACAGGGATAGTTTCCCTCGAATGAATGTATTTTATTTTTGTTTTAGCCTACATATACAAACAAAAAATTAAAATGAGAAGAAGAGAATGTGAATTTCTATATGTTAGTACATAAAAGTTTTATTAAGTAACATTGATTTGAGATAACAGAAGAATGGAGAGTGTAGAGAGAATATCACAAAAACAGTAGAATTAGTACTATTGTATAATAGATCCGCCACTCAACACGCATTATCGTGAAAATACCCTGCCATACATACAGCGTGAAACAATTTTCAACACTAATATTTTCCCGTAAAATCTACTTACTACCAGCTCCAAGACAAGTACCTACATCTTTCATTTACTACCATAGTAATACTAATATAACTAAAACAATAAACTCGCCGCTCATTTGAAATTCACTTTAAACAATGAATTCAGTGTAACAATTTACAATCGCACATCATGACTTAGTTACAAGATAAATGAAAATAAAACATATTTTTAAATTATCAACATTTACATAGTATTCGCGACTAAAGTGAAGAAAGTATAACATTGTAATCTCTTTGAGGCGAACCTCGGTGTAATACAGAGAGTGAAGCCAATAGAATACGAGATAGAGGCCGAGACGAATTTTCAAACAATTCATCACACATAAGCTTGAACAAACTAAGAAACAGATAGCTCTTATTTGAACGTACCCAAAGTTGATAGTGTAAACGAATTTCTAAATGATTAAAACAAGTGAGCAATTAAGTAGAACGTCGAAATTTTAGTATTTTTAAAGGAATTACATAACGCAACGTCCTCGTACTGGACATTTAGGTCCATTATGTGGAATTATGGCGATTTGTTTGACGTTAAGCGCTGACGGACGTTTGTATGTAAGTCTAACAATTAGCAGTAATTTCAAGTTTTCATTGGACTATGGCTTCAGTTTCATTCTTCACTTAAAAGTTACTTAAGTAGAATACCAAGTGAGCAGTCGGTTAAGAGATACGTGCTAGGCTTTAGAGATTTGTGCTATCTGAGGCGTTCTCAAGTACTTCACAATATCAGTCGCGACAGTTTGAGCTATCGATCAAACGACTGAGCGTTTAAGAGCAAAAATATTTGTTGCCACTTCCGTCAAAAACTAAATCAAATTGATAAGATTTTTATAATATTGAACCCGCGATAATCTACTAGTTATTTTAAAATAAAATAATATTTGATCGGCGTCTATTAAGAAGCACTCACGACTGTGACAAAAAAGCTACCGAGAAATAATTTAGCAAAGAAACAAAAAAAAACACTTAAAAGATGTGTCGAACGGAATGAGGTCAGTCGAATTAAATAAGCTGAGACGACAAGCATGAAACTAGACAAGGCTGAGCAAAAAACGCAAAACCAAGCGACTGGAAACTATTATCGAAGTGAACTTGTAATTAATAAATTGGAAAAAAATCATTTATTTATACGAAAACTATAGAATCAATCGTTTAAACGCGTGAGATATTTTTTCTCAGTGAATCTTATTTCCAAAATAACGTTTATCATATAAGTTTTATCAAATTAAGGCAAGCACTTCTAAAATTAACTAACAACATAGTATTACTTACAAAAACTATAAGTCACTGGAATATAATACGGAACACAAGCATGTATGTACATACTACATACATACAATATATAAGTAGTAGGTAGGTACGTATAACGAGTGTGGCGTATAACACTGGCGTTTTCAGATTTCACGTTACGTGATGTTACGTCAAGGCACGACGCGCGACCGAGAGGTACTGATGGTGTTTTATCATGAAAAATAAAATACAAATAAACCACTTGACAATGATAAATTCGAAGTCGATAGTACGCTGCTGGCGTTCGCGGCGTCTACACGAACTGACGTGCCTTTAACTTACTTTGAATTGTTTTTTTTTTCTATAAACAGAAACGGAGTGTCTTTACACTAGGTTCCCAAAAAATCATATTTGGGGGTGGGTATACAGGTCAACAGGGTCTCCCTGTTCGGGAGTCCGTAGAAATATATTTAAAGTTTAAAATTCAATGTTTTCGTATATCAAGTAGATCTGGCTAATATACGTATATTTGATTGGAGCCTCTTATGTGATATAACTATCATAATAATTAAAATAAAATATTTGACAGTATTTTTGTAAAATAGAACATTTATTTAGTTATTCACTAGAAATAATCATAGTTAATTTATTTCGAAGACAACTTCATTCACTTGATTGTTTATCTCCATATTTAGGTTAATTCAATTGGCTACCTATTGTTGTCAAGATTCCTAATAATCTCATTTATGTCATCTAAGTTTTGCGATAAATGAATGATACATCATACATAATATCTATAATAACACAAAATACAGAACTAAATTATTCTCTCTGCCTTCTTTTCTCCACAGAAGAAGCGTAAAGCAAAACGGAAAAAATATTCAATCTTTAATGATTGAATACCATGGCGGTGTTAAGTTCCACCACTGAACATGAAATATCTCAAAAATATATACGGAGAGTGGCGAATAGAGTGTAACACCAGGTTCCTTCTACCTATGTATCTACTAAAAAAACCTGAAGCTAAATGTAAACTGAAACCGCAAGCAACTGGGCATGATATCAATGCAGGACGACGCGGCGGTGCAATAAATGCGTGATTTTATCTATTTGAGAGGATTACCACGATTAAATATGATATTATATAATCTATAAGTATGTACGTACTTGATTTTTACACTGTAAGTGTTGATTGTACAGTATTACTTAAAATATTTTCAGTTTTCCATGAACAGAAATTGCATATACTTCAAGCTGTATCCCGCACATAGCTGATTAGGCAGAGGGGATCTAGTGTTAAAACACTCCTTTCCCTACTTTCCGCAATTCTGGAGTAATTGCGTATTGATAGGCAGAACTCCTCGACGCCATAGCGAAGAAATGGAAATATTAAATATTTCCATTTCTCTACTGGTAATCAAATTGTATATGTTCACTAAATATGAGATGTATTACCACATACTAGTTATATCAATTACATATAGATTATAGGAATATAAACAACATTTTTGATAAAGTGCATTAACTCTATAATGCACTTTATCAAAAATGTATCTTACAAAATGACAACATAGTTTTACAGCTAGCTATGTATATATCAGATGGCAATATTTCCGGTTGGAAATTTATGTTAATACGGCGTTCATATAATCTACTGATAAGGTGGTATCACCACAACTGTACAGACTACTTCTATTGCAAAAATTTGGGTATTCAACTATTATATCATACTTTAAAATATCTTTGTTGTTTCATAAAATATTTATCTATATTGATATAGTAAAAAAGATCTATATAGTGATATTAACGAGTATACCTATCGACCGGCTCGCCTTCGCTTGCTTGAAATACTTAGATTTTCTAAGAATTCTATTATTTTAAAAACTTTCTGTGAGAACTTTTATTTTAATTTATTTTATGTTGGGTTGCAGAAACTAACGCTGTATCCAGCAGGTGCCCCGTTGCTATGAAAGTATTAAATATTTAATTTCTTCAAGTGGTAATCAAATCCACGACCTGTCACGTTTACAATCGCATGCTTGTGCTCCTGCGCCACGACTGACCTGCAAAAATTATAGCTAAATCTTATATAAGCAGTCGGTATTGGGTAGTGATAATATTTTATAAATATAGATATTTTATCAATTGAAATTTAAGTTTGTTACACAATATTATTTAATATGTAACTAATTATTTTTTTAGTTTCAGAAGAGGAAGTTTAGTTAAGTTTCGTTTTAGAATTAGGAATTTTCAGTATTTTTTACTGCGATTAAAAGATCTTTCAGGCGCATCCTTTTACCGACTTGACGTCACATTTAACAAACTCAGTATCTATGTCACGAAAGAAACGATTTCACCAAAAAAATGACGAAATAACTGTTATTTACAAAACATAATTATATGAAGTTATCTAATTTTCGATATCCCTTGAGCCGCGTCAAATTGGACGAGCACGTCTTGCTAACCAATCGTTGTCACGATTCTTTGCTATTGTTTACGGTGTCCTAATAACTAAATTGTCAATTTTATTACACACATGCTAGAGCGTCATGAAAATTGTAATTTATTGACATTACTTTTTTATCAGCTTCACGCTGTACTCCGCACACAACAAGGTGTTACAGTACAAGGTGTAACAGTATTATGTTCCCTCTGCCTAAAGGGGACATAGTGTTAACACACTCCGTTCCCCACTTTTCGCCGAATTCTGGAGGCTACCTATTGTTGAGTGGCAAAACTCAACGCCTTTTTTTTCAACGCGTTTTTGCCTCGATACCAGAGCGAAGAAACGGAAATATAAATTTAAGTAAATATTTCGTTCCCTCGAGTGATGATCGAACCCCCAGCTGATAAACTCAATCTTGTATGTACAACGAACCAGATCATTACTACGAGAGCCACTGGCGTGTGTCTGGTAGTTTATCTGTTGAATGGGTTCCGTATCTCAAAAGAAAAGAAAAAAACGGTACCCTTATACTATCACTTTCTTATCCTATTTCTATTAAAGTGGGGTAGCCAAAGAGAACGGTAAGAAATCGATTTCATATAAAAATTTTGCACCTATAGTAATAGGTAATTTACGAAAAACTTCAAAAGTATCCTTTGAATTCGACTCAGTCACGATTGTATAGAGATGTGAAGCGATCAGTCACGAACGATTTTGTATATCCAGTTTTAAATTCAATGAATAGTATGAAAATTTATTCAAATGGATAAATATTTATTTCAAGAGAATATTCCAAGCAATTTTAATATTATTGTAACTATATTATAGAAACATATAAATATCATTGTAAAGTGTATTTTTGGACAGGTGGCTTGTTGGAGGTCATATAAAGTTATTTAAGTTACCCAAAAACACATTAAAATTGCATATTTGCTAACTTGAAAATAGTTGAATGGATTTAAAGTATAATTTTTGTAAGTTATATATGAAATTTTAGCAAATATTGATTTTTTACCTACGGCTTCGCATGTATGTTAAATGATGTAATAAATATCTTATTCTATAAGAGGATTAACAAAGACAAAAATATTTTTTTCATTTCGAAACAGCAGTTCCTAACACAAGCGCGGTCAACAAAACAAATTCTCCAGTTTTATAATAATATGTATATTAAAATTAATTATCTGCATTAACGTTAATTTTAGCTAACATCATTTAATTCAACGACGTTCTCATAGCCATCGGTAATTTTCAAATTTAAGACGTCTAATTACAAGGAAACAGAACCTATTTAGAGACGAAGGCCGGGCAACAATGCGCCATATTTTATTTTATTAGCGCACGTGGCCGTCTCATCTGTAATCTTTGTCGATGTACGCTTACATACAGTCAACCTATTGATTTTACTTCCATTCCATACTATACAACTTAGTAACGAACTTCCCATAAAATCTATTTATTAACTTCATTCTCCACTTAAGACACAGAATTTCTAATGACTTAAATTCCTTCTAGAAGTATTATTAGAATGGAAGAACACAGATATTAAGACTAGTTAGCTTCTTTTCTTTTACTTCTTCTTACAAAAATATATTATGAAAATCATTCTATAATGTTGAAATTATTCAAATACTCCTTGATGTCATCAGCATCTTTAATTTTTTATCTTAAACTAAATCTTTACAAATCCGAGTTTCGAACACTTTGCTATAGTCTATGGTCCATGAAATATCGTAGGTCTACGGCCCGTAGCCCATGGTCGATGGTAGACCCACCCATCTTTTACTATATCCTGTATGTAAAAATCACGAAAATAAAAAGAAAAACATAATTTTTATATGTTCCACTAAATTTACATACTATAATACAAACTGAGTATAAAATATAAAAGATACGCTTCACGTAGGTAGCACGAGCGAACCTTTTGTCATTATTATAAGCACAGACGGTTATTATATTGTCTCACATTTGATATGCTCATGCTAATTATTGCATTTCGAGTTTCTGTTACCGTAACACACGCTCTGCGGACGTACTGAGACTAGCAAAATGCATACAAATTTACCTAAAAAATAATATATAAATTAAAAGTGTTAAAAATCTCATCGACAAATCTCTTCATCGATTAGAGAATTTCAACTTAACCCTAAAGGTTTTAATTGCAAATTGCAAAATGATGCAGTAAAACCATGCATAAATGCATGTTTTGATTGCGTTGACTGAGAAGCTTGTTTAGTATAACTATATAACCCACTGTATCTGTAGAAAAGTTTCAGATTACGAATATAACTAAACATCGACTTTTAGAGAAGTGCGACCAAGCTGAGCGACGATGGCCACCTAGACGTACATTTTTTGTGCTACTTTACAAATGTACTCTAAAATCTAAAATAAAACAAACGGACAAACAAACAAAATCACTATATATATATAATGTTAATAGTTGCCGATAACCTGTTAATGCCGGTTTAAGCTGAACTATTCGGAAACAATATACATAAGCGGAGCGTGCACTTTTTACATAATAATTATTGCAAATGAGGTCGTGACGACCTTACTTTTTACTTTTCTGAACATTTTCTATAACCAAGGATGGATTTGTATTGAACTTCATTGTCGCTATAGAATTCGGCCTAGATTTAACAAATGAGGAAGGTATTAGATTAAATGGTGTGTATTATTTTACAAGTGATTTTCACGTTTTTATGTAAACGATGCTTGCTCATTCACCACTCGATTACTATTATTTTTTGTTGGTTTGACGCTAACAAAAAATAGAGGGGTAGTCATACCCAACGCCAAACACTACGGTTTCTGCACTCATCTTTCGCCCAGTCCACATCATCAACCTCTTCATACATGCCCTTACGGGGTATCATACTTTTTACGTGATCTTCCTTCAGTATCATAGATACCTTATGTAGTGATCTCGAAGGTAAACTGACGTCTTCTTTCGCTTGGAATGATTATGCTTAAAATATTTTGGATTTAATGTTAAAAAGAAGGCAAGCAAATATAGTAGTCTAGGCCTATATAATGATACAATTAAAATATTCTGTCTATTGTGATCTTGTATAAAATACTATTTTATTTATCGACTCCTGTAAAAGAATGTTATGAATTCGAGTGTATTTTTTTATGTTTGTTATCTCACAACTTTTGACTGGGTGAATCGATTTTGATTTTTTTTTTTTATTTCAAAGCTGGTGCATCCCGTGTGTTTCCATTTTAATTTGGTATAAGTGTACCAAACTAAAAAAGAACAACACTATAAGTTCATGACTGTAACTACACAGTACGTTGTTATTATGCAGAGAAACTGTTGTAAACGCTATGATTGTAGGTTCGATTCCTGTTCGGGGGAGTTCATTATTTTCTTCGCTCTAGTAAGAAACACAGGAAACAAATAAAGGAACAGAGTATCTTATACTCTGTTCTCAAAACATCTCCCAATTTTCCAAACATTGGGTTTGAGTAGTGAAAATGAAATACTTATATAGATACACTAGCGGCCCGCTCGCGGTTTCACCCGCGTGTACTATGTTATTATTAATTTCTGTCTCCATGGCTACGTCCTAGTGACGTCTATGCAAAATTTGAGACTCCTAGCATTTGTAGTAACGAA
>JAKRZM010001292.1:20192-207933 GCA_036379175.1 Heliconius cydno galanthus | reverse complement strand
GTGTTAGAAATAATTAGAAATAATGACCATAGAGGTTATATAAGGACGACTCTAATTACTGGCTGGCACTTTTATGGGCTGTCAACGACGACCAAAAGAGAAGAATGGCTAACGTCACTCTGCCCGATGGATGCTTTAGAACCAGATATTATTATTAGACTGCTAGATAATTCCCTTTGGTTGTTTAATAATTATTTGAAGCCTCGTTTTAATTCATTACCTTTTCCACTTTATTTAATATTTTCAATAGTTTCTAACAATAGATTTACAGCGATGAAATAACATACTAATATAGTACTAGAGGTATAGACCTCTATACGTATCTTCAAGTAAGAGCTAAACAACTCTGTGTTATTTAAAAAAGTAATTTGTGACAGCCTTCACCTTAAGAAATCGGGCCACTTGTCGCGAACGACCCAACAATGTGCAATAGGTACTACTCCATTGAACAAGACGGAACGATATAAATAACGTTATGGGATTTAAGAATATTTATGATCTACGTTTCGTAGAGGAAATTCTTTTCTTACGGAGTTTTGTTAGGAAGAAAATTTTTATACTTTTATCAGTCAAAAAATTATAATTCTAATTCTAATTTAAAATATTGTTTATTTAAATATACTTTTCAATCGTCGAAAAAACGTTAACCTACCGTATATACCTATATTTATTATTTGGTTAATCGTCTTAGAAGACATACAAAAATATTTAAATATTAAGAATATTAGAAAAACTCTAGTTTTGTTTAAAAAAAATTAAGCTGAAGTATTTTTCGGACATGTTACTGACCTTGATTAACAGTACCTACCTAGGCGAAAATGCAATATTTAATTTAAGAAAATAACCCTTTAAAACAAGATAAGCTTTTAGTACATGAAACTTAAAAGTAATTCCCAAGTATATCCCTCCTTATCACAAATTCTATGTAAAAATGTAGTTTTATCACAACATGTTTGTTGTAGGTATGCGCTTGAGTGGCGTTTATCTCCAATTGCTGTGAGATTTAGCACGTATTAACATATCTAAGAAATCTCCTATCCTTAGATAGTCTAAGAGGAAAAAAATCGGCTTTTTAGTTAAATAAGAGAATAATATTGCTAAAATTGATAAATTTGATATATATAAGACGAGGTAGATTAGATATATAGATGAATTCCATTATAAAAGAAAACGAAATTGTAATGTTAACTTATCGCATATAATAATGGAAACAGTCTCTCACAGGCAGTTTAAACTCTATCGATAATGATAAATTATTTTTAATGTAACAACGTTTGTTCGCTAGCGGTGCGTTTACAATGTAATTTAATTTGATGCATATAAAAGCGGCCGTAAATTGTTTCATGCTGCAATTTCTATAGCGGCTTGCAAAACTGTAACAAAGAGGACCATTACCTAATATTCATACTTTAATAGATAGGTTCGATATTTGTTATTTTTAGTATAGTTGTTTTTTTTGTTACCTTCACCCTGCATCCCGTACAGCAGGCTAGACCGAGGGAATTTAAGACACTCTGTTCCTCCACGTACCTCCGAATATTCGAGACATTAAATGTTGAGTGAAAGAGATCTATGCGGCTCTTTACTAGAGCGAGGAAATGAAAATAATTCATTTCCAAGTGTGGAAATCAAACCTGCAACTGTCGTATTGACATTCCGACCTAATACCTAGATTCACTAGTACAATATAATGTACATAATAGGTATTTCGTTTCTGCGTTAAAACCTTCATATTAGGTATTGCGTGTCGGCGTTATTGTTATATTAACAAGTTACTCAGTACGGAATTGAACCTATTGTCAACTTGATGGAGGCGTTGACTAAAAATGGATGTCTAATATTTGATACTTACTCTGAAATGTTTACAGCGTAATTACGCTTTAGGCAGCATACATAGGTTGTATAATACAAATTCAATATTACTAATAATTTAATATGATAAGTAATTTAAATTTTACCAAGTTGCAGTAGTCAGTGGTCACGGGTAGAATAGTGCAAAGTTTTTCACAGGTCGGGCTTTCAAAACCATAAAGTACTGAAATATACGTAATTGATTGATTCGGTTTAAGAGTTTATTTAACATGTATAAGCCCTTGAAAAACGCGAAATACATATATTTCAAAACAAAATACCAAAAGCAGAATCAGAGACGATCTAATAACTCCTTGCAGCAGACGGCGATAGATTTCTTTGATTTCTTACCGCTATCACCAAGGCCGACATGCACTTGCCCGTACAGCGTACGCCGGCACATGTGCCATTACTTACATTACTTTAGAAATTAATCTATAAAAATATTTACTTCACACATACGAGTGTTACACAATTAAATATTTCATATTTAATAGCTTGTATTACTTGAACTATATATATGTTTAATATTGAAGGTGTCTAAGATTAAATCTATTCTATCTATATTTTTATTCTGACAGTATAAAACTGTAGAGTTTGTTTAGTTGAATGCGATATCTCTACCATTTGTCGAGGAAGTCTTTAAGACTATTAGGAGTGCAGCAACGGGAGAACTAGCATAATATACATAGCATAGCTTAGCATGTTCAACCAAATAAACTCTTCCAGTTTATAGTATTAATATGCAAGAATAGATCTGCAAAACAATGTTCACTTCCAATTATTATTAAATAGAAATGGCTTTAGATAAAATCCAATATTCAAGTTTCGATTAGATTCGAATGATGTTATCTAGATAAGATAAATTAATATGCGTAATATAGAAATACATACGGTAATGTAATAAAAATTATTCTTAATTTCGATACATTTCTTTATTACTGTTTAATTAACGTATGTATATAAAAACATAATTTATAATCTACAATTATATTTATATTTTAAAAACATAGGTAGAGAGTGAAGCTCATACGGTGAAAGTAAGCGTTAATAGGAGCCCTAAAATATATATTTGGGTCGCATGTCCCAGGCCCTCTTCTGTGCTTCACACCCTGAAACTCTCTTTCTTCTCTTAAATAAGATATATAATAGATATATGTATTCCTTATGTATACAGTATATTCTATAGCTATCTAAATAATATTATGATATGATAATAAAAAACCCAATAAAATATAAAGCTAAAAGTGAATCAGCATTCAAGGGAGAGTGTGTTACACTAATTAGAGTGACGCCACAAGATAAAATAATAATCTGTAATTATTTTATACGTTTATTACCGCAATGCGTACATACAACATTTGGTCGTGTACATCATTCATGACTAACTTATAAAATGTTATGTAGGTGTTATGTAGTAATTAATTTATTAAGCGTTTGGCGCCCCCTTCACTCTGGCTACCCTGAAGATAGGGATGTAGCGTGAAGCTTGACATGATTAGTATAAATAAAGCGTGGCGTTCAGTTCCACCATTCTATACGCAATATCTCAAAATTTGACTGTGCACCAGAAGCGTAGCGTCTTAACACTGCCTACCCTGCTATATAGGAGATACAGAGTAAAGCTATGAATATTATTGTCACTTCAGCTATAAAGTAGGCTTATTTTCGGAATGCAGTATTTTATAGCTTTTTATATGTCATAGGATGAAAAAAGAGATTTACTTAATATTAATCTCTAATTCTACACGATTAGGAACGTAACAACATTTAATTGGCACAGTCATAAAAAAATCTCGTATACAATTTGTCGACTTAGCGTATCTTATAGTATAACTGATAAGAATATCTTTAATTACGGAAATTTCACTTCATAATACTAGTTTCATCTTGTTTACTTTCTATGACGCCTATCTTTTTTATTAAGATCGCTGGTGCCTAATGGAGTAAAATATATGAACAGTATAAAAATATCGAAATATTGTTGGGGAATGTCCCAACTTGAAGGCTGTGATTTCGTACTAAAGCATCCCCGCTTTTGATTCACGCTGTTTCCCGCATGTAGCAGAATAGGCAAAGGGAACCTAGTGTGTAGATATTCTATTCTCCAATTCACATCGGAGTGTCGAAACTCAACCCTGCGATTCGTCTCAGCAAAGTCAGAAAATAAAATTACTTCGTTGCTCTGAGTAAGGGTCGAACTCACAACCATCACTTTTACAGTATAACAATGTCGACTGTCAAGTTACAAAGTTACCTATTAGAGTTATGAAAAATACACATTTTTGTTTTGATTGTCTTATATCATACACGCCTAGACTACCAGCTTCGCTTGATACTTCGCACGTGCGCGGTAAGAATGTAAACACAATATATGAAACATATTCGCTGTAAAAACGTAGAGTATTTGTTTGAATTTTAGATTTTTTTTTACATATTTATATGTTTTTCCACTCAGTGTGGTAACCTACATTTCAAGTCTAATTTCATTTTAAAGACGGGTGATGAATTTTATGTATGTATGTGCAGGGGTACTGTAACTATTTTCATTTCCTCGCTCTGGTAAAAAGGCAAAGCGAGTCGTTTAGTTCCGGCACTCAACACGCAATATTTAAAAAAATTGGTCTTAACACCAGGCTCCCTCTACCTTCTTATACTATACGACAAAAAACGTAAACCTTTTTTCCTTACCATATATAAAAGTAACAGAAATCGGTTTATAGACAATAATTTAATAATCATCATCAGAAATAGGTTTATGGACAATCATTTAATGAAGTACTTAAACATAAAATTTGGAATGAATCCTACATAATTTTATTACAACCAGTTTCCCGTGACCCAAATGATAGGAGGAAAAATATAACACTTGCAAAGGAAAAAGATAACACTTGCAAAGGAAAAATTATAAATTAAGATATCTGTTGACTTTAATCTAAGTAGCGCATGGAGGCTGAAAGAAGATCTATTGATACTAAAGGAAGGTCACGTAAAACAAGAGGACCACTCGGAAACCACATCTCTTCATACATACATGCCGTATAAAGAGTTTGATGACAGTGGACGAGGCGAAAGAGTTATGCAGAGAAAATAGCATTTGGAGCTCCCGTCTCCCTGGGTCCTCTACTCTACTCCACAAAACAGCTTCCTTAAAGTTTGTAATTTTAAACAAAGATTGGGTAATTCAAATATATTTAGTTATATATTTCTACATTAATAAAGAAAGCCCAAAATATTTTAAAAAATAAAAGAGTTTAAAAATTTTGAATAATATATCAAAGTGTTATGCAAGCTGAAAAGCTTTGCATTAGAGAACGATTAGGATACCAGTAGGTCTAATATTAAAAAAAAATGTTTACATTGTTTATGAATTGCACAGCGTCTGCGTGTAAAACGTGACAATTGTGGTTACACCTCTCAACACGTAATATCTCAGGAATGTTAAGATAGGATTCAGGATTCATACCAAATTTTATGTATGGAGTGTTTAATCACTTTTTACTCTTAACGAGAAGCTATTCATGTTATTTAATGTCCATTAAATATGTTTGAATGACTAAGTTTTTAATTATTTATATAAAAAATAAATGTTCGACGCCTTTCTATAACAACCCTGAATGCACTTGTTATTAATTATATTAATTTAGAATCTAGTTTTAATAAGAAATAATGTCAAAACACGCAAATATTCTTGAGATTATCTTATGCATTCGACATACACGACGAGGGCGACTTTGACCCAGAGATGGATACAACAAAAATATTTTATAAAAACCAGTTATTTCACACTGCAACCGTAACTTATTTTTTTTATATAAATGCAATAATTAAATATGTCGATATATAATTTAATCTTATAAATGAGAAAGTTAAATCGTTCGTTTGCTACACTTTAACGCGTTAACTACTTAACGTATCATCGTGCAATTTTGTACATGTATTTTTAATAATTTAATAATTTTTAAGAGTATTGTATTATTAAAGACTTAAAATACCTTAGGTATTACCCTATTGACATATTATAATATGAATTTAAAATATCCATCTATTATTTTTAACGATCATTGACAATCAAAAAAGTGAGGACAAAGCCAGTAGCGAAATAAATGAAACCATTCCTAACTTTATAAGTTTTCAAACACAGAAGGCGATACTAAAAATTATCATAATAAATATTTTTTTCATCTTCTCTAAAATTTGCTTATTATTATTATTTATATTTTGTATCAATAATAATCTTTGCGTAACGCAATAATCTAAAATTAATCAAAGATAGGTATATAGATCAGATAAGACCTCTACATTAGATACAAAAAATAAATAAAACAATAAAATTAAATATTTTTATATTATTCGTAGCAAACATATGTTTCATTTAAAGATTGCATCAAACTCGAAACATAAAAGTAATTCAAGTCTTAAGGAAAAAAACGCGCATAAATAAGTTTCGTAATAGTTTAAACACTTGCTGTCGGTAGTTCGGAACAATATACATATATAATACGCATATTATTACATTTACTTTCTTTTTTAACTTCACGCTTTATCCCTAGCAGGGTAGCCAGAGAGAATATAGTGCCTCATCCACAATTGACAACCTATGAAGAGTCATACTTTATGGAATGCACATCATAATAAATATACATAGGTTGGACCTAAGGTAAAGATCGGTAAAGGTTGCAAAAACTACTCCAAGTCGAGTAGAAATGCAGACCCTGGCAAATCCCGGGATAAATGCTTGGAGGAAAAAGATAAGAATACTACACAGCGGCGTCTCCATACATTTTTTACTAAAAGACAACTATTAATAAACCTTAAAGAATAAGCTTCTAGGAATTAAAATAAACTTAACGTGTTATGGAAAAATTCTAGTAAAAACCTGACACAATAATGTACGTAAATAATTAGTGGCGCCATAAAGAGCAATGGTAGATGTGACTTGATCACTACCTCTAAACACAGTGTACCTACTCAAATATTTATGTAAAATTTTTAAATATTTAATTTTAGCTTATAACTTCATTCATTCAATAAGATTCCATTTTTTCCTTTATAACAATTGTAATAACAGTATAGTTTTTATTCGTTTGCATAATGGTCAATTATCATTAATTTATTTTTATACAGCAGGTACTATAAACTATTATAGCTTAAATTATAAATAAAATGATTATAGGTAAATTGTAAAAAATGCAATACAATTTCCGTACTTGTAACAGTTACTTTAGATTTATTTTTGTTATGTGCAGTATATATACCTCTATCTGATAGGTAGATCAATTTATCTAATAACTTACGTGTTGACTGTTGAGTGGTGAAAATCAACACCGCGGTTTATCTTGATACGAGAGGGGGAAATTAAAATAACTTAAATATAATCATTCTCCCGAGAGGAGATCGAACCCACAACAGACACGTTTACATTCAGAAGTTACCACTACACCATGACAACCTTAGTTAAAACGTTATTTTTTAAGAAAATAGAAGTGATACCTTACGGTCAATATATTACGAGTGAAAACAAAAACAACTACTAAACAAATACAAAATTTTACATAATTCGAACCAGTGACCTCTATGATAGAGTACCTACCTAGTAATAAAACGATTCATTCCGCTGTAGGTACAATAATGAATTTTGTAATTACACTGGCTCATTTGATACACTAATGCCATTTTACGTCAAGGGCAAGTTTTATTTGTTGATTTTTTGCTAAAAATCCCCAACTGACTGACTCTGACGTGTGTTGCGGTTAAATATGTCAGAACAGAGTTTACTTTTGAAGCTAAATACTTATTTAACAAATAGGCAATATGTACAATTCATGGCTTAAGACATAGTTTAATTATAAACGAAGAAATTGTTTTTTTTTAAACTTTTTTTCATTAATCTTTAATATGGCTCTATTTTTAAAAACACATAAATACAAAGCTCAGCTTTCCAACATTCCGCCGAATCCTCGAGGCTTTACTTGTTGTGTAGCAGAGCTCAACGCCGCGCTTTTCCTCATTACCAAAGGGAGAAAATGAATGTAATTAATATTTAATTCTCCCGAGGAATCGAACGCACAACCGTCGCTTTTACAATCGCACACTTGTACCCCTACGCCCCGACGGCCACTAAAATATAAATATTTACATAATACAATATAACATGAATAAGTGTAGGTATATTTATTGAAAAGCATACTTAACCTTTAGTCGGTTTATGATAGGCTCATATTACAATATAAATAAATTGAAACGTATAATATTTTGAAATTTAATAATTCAATATTAAGGTTTCATTATTTTTTTTAGTTTCACGTTATATCCCGTACAGCAAAGTAACCAGAGGGAACCTAGTATTAAGATATTCCGTTCCCCACTTTCCGCCCAATTGCCAAGGAGAGATATTATGTGTTGAGTTGGGTAAACTCAACGCCATGCATCTTTCTTACTAGAGCTAGAAAATAAGAATAATTTCCGCAAATTGGAATTGAACCCACAGCCATCGCATATTTACAATAAGACGCTGTGCTGATGCACCACGACGCCCTCATACAAATACAAACGCGCGTCGACCTAGGGTAGAAATCAGAAAACGAAATAACTTAACACTAGGCTCTTTCTCTGCCCACTCTTTAAAAAAAATGATGTAAAATGAGAATTATTTAATATATTACATATACTCTGGTACGATATAAACTTTTGACCTGACCCCAGTAGTCAGATAAATTACCTAAATTGATTATTAATTTAATAGCAATTAAGTTGCGTCTTTTTCCTAACTATATTATATACAACTACGTTTTAAACATAAATTATGTTAAGTGTTCTAAGTTTTATATTAGGATAGGTTAAGGATGCAAGATCTCATTTCATGCTCATTTGTTTGGTTTTTCCTTAAACTTGTTAAGTAAAAAGTTTAATTATGAAGCAAAATTCGTTAATAAAAAGACACTAGCCTTTTTCACTTTTTATAATATATCTCATAAGATAGGAGTCTAGTACCTCCTCCCGAATTCGGCGGAAGGTGGGGACCGGAAATATCTTAATGGGAACGGAGTGTGCACTAGGTTCCCAGAATCCCTCTGTATACGCTGCTGTGTGTGAAGCTAAAAATATATTTCATAAGGAAGTGAAGAAAAGGTTATGAACTCAATAATATACAATATAGATATAATATATAAAATATCCTCCATTAAAGATTTGTGGAAATCCCCTAATACAGGTACATACATACATTTAAATAGTACTTAATATTACGTAATAAGTAGTTTATGCACATAGGATTTAAGTTCATGCTGTACCTATATAAAACATTTTTGTCGTAATTCATATTTGTATTTTATATATTACACAATTATACTATGTAAAAAACACCAATGAAATTTAAGTGACGGTAGTGGTATCAATTCTTATTAGGGGGAACGAAATATTTCCATTTCTTGGCTCTGGTGCAACTACAACACAAACAAGATAAGTTCCGTCACTCACTCGCCTCCTTCCGCGAAGCGTGTAAAGCCGCTAGCAAAATCTTGTATTCCACCAACTAACACGTTTCATTTAACACGTGAATATTATATCTAACTAGTGTCGTAAATATATACTCGTACATATATGTGATTGTTATAAAATATTTTAATGTCAACGTTAATTGATTTTATCATTAATACTATTGTTATGTTACTTTTAAACAAATTAATTTTTAATTGAAAAGTTTTAGTACATTTTTGTAGAGACTGAGACCATCGCATCTCAGTTGAAGGTTTTAATCGTGATGACTACAGGTTCAAACATGGCTCTAATAATTAGAACAAAGATGTTTTCTAGGCTTGTTAAGTTTGCAGCAGAACTGCCTTGCCGAGCTGGTGGAAGTCAATACGTCCTTACAAAAATCTATTTGCATAAATAATATCCTTAATTTCAAAATATTTTTTTTTTATATTCCACTCAAAAACATACACTTTTGTATATTTGGAAATATTAAAATGTTACTTAAATACGCATTTTACTTCTATCTGTAAAATTAGTGAGGTCTTAAAATTACTTAGGTCTTTAATTTATAATCTGGATTAACATACGTTAAATAATAAGATAAAACCTATATAATCTTATTAATTAACGTATCTTAATGAGTGTTATCGAGTTATGTTAAAACAAACAATTTTTTACACAAATAAGAGGCAGTACTACATTCTTGTATGTATTTATTTTTTACGTCTCACTAATAATAAGTGACTAGCTTTCATTAGCTTCGACTGTGTGGTCTAATCGAAATACCTAAAAGTGGTGTATGATACAGGCTGGTACAGGTTATATATATAGCTTATCCTTCCGTGGTATTCTTAATATTAGGTTCCCTTTACGTAAAAAGAAATAAACGACATGACGAGATTCTCCTGTATACAATTATAATTTTGTTTCTATATATCTTTCTACGCACCAAAACACAGCAGATTTTTATACAACAATAACAAAATACGATAATTCGTTAAAATTAGACAATTTAAGTGAATACAAAAAAAAATAATTATTTAAACGAGCCAAACGACCCTTAAAAAAACATTTAAGTAAATGATCAGGAAAAGGATAATTACGTGAGTAATTACGAATGAAACTAAGTAGTTTCAGTCATTATTTTCAATGGAGAGGTAAAATTTGTTTAAAATTATTGTAGATAAAAAACATTTAGAAGAGGTAGGTATAGGCACGTATTTTTCGCGGCGCAGCGTAGCGTTAAGTTACGCGAATATGCGTTAGTATATATTTTCTTTTTTATATGGATTCAATGTTTTGAATATATAACAACAATAGGTAATTTAAACAAAATTTATTGTTTATTCAGCGACATCATTGTGTAACTCTATCATATTTCAAAATTAACGTAGAAGCAGAGAGCATGCGATTATCGTAAAAAAAAAATCAAAAATGATTGAAGAGTGAGTGAAGTGACTCTCAAAATATAAAATTTCAAAATGAAGTAGCGAACATTTCGTTTTAGTCAGTTTATTGAACCGGAACAGGCAGGATCGTTTTACATATTTTAAATGGTTTTTAGTTTATAAGCTTGTATCTTTAAGTACATACATAAGGGTGTTCAAGCATGCGTAGTTAAAAAAAAATATATATATGAAAAATCGGTAGACCATGGGGAACAGAAGTGTGTTAACGGAAACACAGTGTCTTAACACTAGGTTCCCAGGTTACCTTTGCTAACGTCATGGGATTTACAATCTGAATAACTATTATTCAATACTACCGTTGGGACAATGGTTTTTACAAAATATAGGAGCGATAATATTAAAGATATATATGCTTATATACAATTAATCGGACACATTTTTATCAATGTTTATTTATATTGTAAAATCTTACAGTATAACATTAGGTTTATACAGGCGCGATATGCGCTCTATGTACCTACGTAAGGAATGGCGAAAGAAGTGACATGACATCAATAACAAGAAATTTTAGTAGGTACTGAAGATAACACTTATTTATTCTAAGCAAGGCTTAAAGAACAAAAAAGAAGTCTAAAGAGACTGGCAGAACGATCCACTAATTAGTACTAAATCCAGAGTTTCCATATTTACATTGCTATTTAAACAAATGTAATACATATTATAAATAGCCAGCTTAAATATGATTTCATTGACCTTACCTTAGAACTATTTCAATTACTTTCAAAAAAACATAGAATTTTGACGCAATAATAACCAAATATGAGACTTCCACACGTATATACATGTCGATCTACATATGAGTAGAAAGTGAACGGGTCACGGACCTCTAATCGAACGTTGCAAAGATAAAAACATAAAACATTTGCAATATAGTGGATTATGGTAATAAATATAGAGTGATTAAGCGACTGTATAGTCATTTTTTAGCTTCACTCTGCTCGTACACAACGTACGTCTGGGTAGGTAAAGGGACCCTAGGAACCTAGTGTCCCCATTAAGACTTTTTCGTCCACACTTTCCTCCGAATTCTAGACTTTTGACTGGCAAAACTCGATTTTATCCATGGATTCTAATAAAAGCGATTTTTGTGTTTTAAAGTGGCACTTGAGGAAATATTTAAATTTATAACATTACCCGTCTTTTCCCCGGATTGATGAGAAATCACTGTGACGCAGTGGGGCGCGAATGACTAAATATTAAACCTCAATTACAAATAATTCGGGCTCGGGCAAAATATAGCTTATATTATAATTATTTTCACTTTAGTTCGGTTAAATACGGCGTTATGTTCCGCAACACATTATAAAACGTCTCGAATTCGGGCGGAAAGTGAGGAACGGAATTTTGACATTAGATTCTCTTTACGTACCTTACAATCACGCTTTCACGCTTTATCCCGTATAACCGCGAGCAGCTATACCTACGTCCATTCGTTCATATTATGAATAATAATTTCGTACATATTTTACCTGTACATATTCTAGACACCTTATGCTAAAGAGGATTGAACTCAGGACACTAATTAAAAACATGTTTACTAAGAGCAATGCCTGCAACTTGTCATGTGAACTGAAATGTGATTACCGTTATATCTGGGATTAAATAGTCGGTCGGGTTTTAGTTACATAAAAAAACACTCGTTGTGGACAGTCAAGCGTGTATAGAAAAATTATAATATTTTTTTTAAGTACATCATTAGAATAATCTGTCAGTACAAAATTATTTGAGATGTTAAACGATTTTATATGAGACTTTAGATGAATATTATATATGTAATTTAAATTACATTTGTTTATTGATAATATTACATTTGCATAGGAAGCAGATTAGACAAAGAAACGGAGATTGGTTTGCAGAAAACTGATTTATTATAATTTTTATATTAAATAGGTACGATCCTTTATCGGCTTCACGCTGTATCCCTCATACATAGGGGGCAGAATGTAACTAGTGTCAATTTTCGAATCATTAAGCGTTGTGTGGGAATCGAACCCACAACTGTCGATTTTACTGTAAGACCCTAGGTGAGGTACTAAAAAAATTCCAAACAAATCATACCGCTACAAAAAAAAACAAATGCTAAGCATCGCTATTTCAATACAGCTTACATAGGTACAACAAACAGCCAATTATATTGTAATTATATTTATTTTTTAACAGTTTCCATTTATAAAGATACAATAAATCTAATTATAATAGAGAGAAGAAGAAGAAGAGAAGAATAAATATTTTGACACTGATTCAAAATTGGCTCACATGATAGAGTATGAGTTCAAATTCCATTCGAGGAAATACATTTAATGTTGCATGTTTTTGTAAAATATTTTTTTGCAAAACATATATTTAAATATGTATTATCAATGCGGGCGTAACTCGTTTAAGTATCGAGTAAATGAGTCATGTTATTTTAAATAAAATAATCATTTATCGATAATAATTACATAGGTAGTTATTTTTGTTACCATAGACATTGCGAACGTCACACAATAATTAGAATATTAAACTGTACTAGAGGTGAATGGTTTGTTATCTCTGAAAACTCCTCCTATTTTTACAGCTCCATGTCGTCACTTTTCATAGGGACATTCCATATTAAGCGGTGAAACTAAACGCCGTGCTTTATCTTTTTTAACCAAATAGTGGAAATCACCACAACCAACGCTCAAATAGTTCAATAAAAATATTCGCTTAGATAACTAGCGCCCTACTAATAAGCGAGGTGTTATGCAAGAGGTCCTGGGTTCAAATTTCGTACGTCCTAATCTATTAACATTGACGTTGCTGGCTAGACATTAATTTAATCACAACGCATTACGATAGCAACATAGATAGATAGTCTTTTATTTAGGTTTTCAGGCTTAAAATCTTAATTTTGTTAATTTAGTTAAATTAAAATTAAACAAATTATTTTAAGTAGCTGCGTCATAATTATGAAGTAGATAAAAGATGTCGAAATACAATTGTTTATGATGAAATAGAAAAAAAATAATATATAAATAACAATTTTAATTATTGTTAACTCTTATTAGATAGTAACTAAAACTAAATGAAAAAGAAAATATAGGTATATAAAATAGATATTTATAATTATATTATTTGTCACATTGCGTGTTGAGAAGCGATACGCGCGAGTAACTCAACACCGCACTTAGTCTGAACGGAGCTGGGAATTGAAAATAGTTTATTCTTCCGAATGGACATCGAATCCACAGCCAGCACTTTTACAGACACACGCTGCCCCACGACGCCATAACGGCGTCACAATGGACCTAACTCACCAAATATTATAATAGGGAAGATATTAAAATACTATAAACAGAACAAACAAAAGCATTATATAAAATCCATAAATCAACACAGCTTCCTCCAATGATTCATTGCTGACAATGTGTTTGGTTCTTATACATATACATTTATACGACATACGTCTATATATATAACATACTTATTCATACGTCTGTATGCGGTCGATATAGTTCTGCGAATACAACGTTTTAGTTAAATATGTATTAAAAAATTCCACTTAATTTAAACCTCAATAAAATATACAACTAAATAAATATAATTATGATATCTTATTGAAATGTAAATAAGACATGGTATTGAATTTACTCAGATGGTTCTGAGTTCTATCGATTTTGTTTGTTAATTGAGTCTATTCGATTTTGTTAATTGAATAGAATTTGTTTTAAAAAAGGAAGTACAAGAAAGATGAAAGCCATTCATTCCTTTCTTTATAGTATATTCTTGGATTTATAAAATTTTAACGTGGGCCGATTTGAACCCGCGCCTGTTGGCGTCCAAACGCTGTGACCACTATGGGTTGTAGATCACTTAATAGAAACGTATGACTTAGCAGTAAAAATTTTTACCTTCAATTTTTTAAGCGCGATGGTTGTGAGATCGATTTCCAGTCGGGGTATTTTATTTCATAATGTTTTCACATCTTCGATTTTGATTGGATTTCCGCCTCTCAACACGCAATGCCTCTAAGACTCGGCGGAAAGTGGAGAACGGAGTGTCTTAATATTAGATTCAGTCTGGAAGGAATTGTAAAGTGTTATTCATAATAACACTCTACAATTCCTTTCCACCTATTTAAACTCAACAGTGACATAGAATGTTAGACATCTTAAGAAAATTAATCACACATTTTTTATGTACATTGATTAACAGCGGCCGTGACCCGCGCACAAACCATTTGTAACAGATCCGAATCTCATAATCTCTNATTGAAAATAGTTTATTCTTCCGAATGGACATCGAATCCACAGCCAGCACTTTTACAGACACACGCCGCCCCACGACGCCGTAACGGCGTCACAATGGACCTAACTCACCAAATATTATAATAGGGAAGATATTAAAAAACTATAAACAGAACAAACAAAAGCATTATATAAGATCCATAAATCAACACAGCTTCCTCCAATGATTCATTGCTGACAATGTGTTTAGTTCTTATACATATATACGACATACGTCTATATATATAACATGCTTATTCATACGTCTGTATGCGGTCGATATAGTTCTGCGAATACAACGTTTTAGTAAAATATGTATAAAAAATTTCCACTTAATTTAAACCTCAATAAAATATACAACTAAATAAATATAATTATGATATCTTATTGAAATGTAAATAAGACATGGCATTGAATTTACTCAGATGGTTCTGAGTTCAAGTCTATTCGATTTTGTTAATTAAATAGAATTGGTTTTAAAAAAGGAAGTACAAGAAAGTTGAAAGAAAAGCCATTCCTTTCCTTTTGGATATTTTTTGATTTACAAAATTTTTACGTAGCCCGATTTGAACCCGCACCTTACCTTACCGTTGTACATCACTTAATAGAAACTTACGTTAAACTTTTTAAGCGCGACGGTTGTGGGTTCGATTTCCACTGGGGGTAATGTATTTTATTTCATAATGTTTTCACTTCTTCGATTTTGAGTTGATCTCCGCCACTCAACACGCAATACCTAGTTATGTTGGCGTATGGCATGAGAACAGTACAGGTAAACGCTTGATCAGCATTCGGAGTATGTAACGCGAATCCTCTGAAGGGAAGCAAACTTCATGATTTAGTATTAAAAATTCTTTATATAATTTTTCAATCGACAAGAGCTTGCGCTTCTGCTTGGTCGTTTCAGTAGTTAAGTTTAATTATATACGAACATGAAATTATGTTCAAGTGTAAATTAAAATAAATTTAAATTTAACTTTTTATTAATTTTAAAAAGACCACTCGCGCTCCCGTAAACTTGTCTACCTCTAAGACTCGGCAGAAAGTGGGAAACGGAGTGTATTAATATTACGTTCAGTCAGCCTATTCTGCTATATGTAGGAAACAGCGAGAAGCTGAAAAAAAAAGAGTGAAATAACACTTTACCACTCCTTTCCACCTATTTAAACTCAACAGTGACATAGAATGTTAGACATCTTAAGACAATTAATCACACATTTTTTATGTACATTGATTAACAGCGGCCGTGACCCGCGCACAAACCATTTGTAACAGATCCGAATCTCATAATCTCTATACTGACTGTCAGCTAAACGGCTTAAATCACTCGTTTTAAACTGACATGACTGACTGACTGACAAGTTTCTTGCTAAATTTTGTTTACACTAGTTTTGCTTTTGACTTTCATTACGTTATTAGTTTGTTGTGGTACAATAACCATATTTATCCATGTGAAAGAATGTTAATATTTTGTCAAAAGTTATACCTAAAATTCGAATAATTATTTCATAATTATATAATAGTTCATAATGTTTTCTCGATATATAGCCATTTTTCATTCCACCTATTGAACAATCTCAACTCAAGTTCAAAGTTTATAATCGAACCTACACTAACGTAAAGACAAAATAATAATACAAATATAACAAAAATTAAACAAACCACAATATTTTCAGCGGTTACAATGAGAATGTTGTTAAACTGCGCGGCCAGTTGGTAGCGAGGTTAATTCAGCTCGTTTAGATAGTTAATTGTAGGGCTTTATGCGTCATAGCTTTGAAATCAACTGAATTAAATGCCTGTGAGAACTTTTCTAATGGTATTTTTGTTAATAATCTCATCAATAGAAACAAATTATTTGATAAAAAAAATATTTTTGTTATTTTAATAAATAATTATATTGTATCTCCTAAATACCACAGCTAATATAATTCATTGATTGACTAGAAAAAAAGTTAGTGTGTGAGTTTGTATTCATGTCTATTGAGCATTATAGAAATAAGAGTTGAATTCAAATCCAAAATGAGATAGGATCAAGGTCAAGAAAGAATCCAGTTATATTAACGAGATCATCAGGAACAAGTAACAATTCTACATCGCATCTTCACGCTTTTGACGTAGCAGGGTAGGCATCCAAGTGTTAAGACAGTTGGTTTCCCAATTTCCCTCGAATTTTCTAGACATTGGATCTTGAGTAGCAGAACTCAACAATAAACAACAATTCTAAATAAAACCACTTTACTTATATTCTATACCAGTTATATTAAATTTAAAAACTAACGATTCGGGTATTTATTATTGAAGAAGCTCAAAATGGCAAAAACAGTATGTACGTCTGAGTGCTTGTGGCAGTCAGTCGCATTATATTTTTAATTAGTAATTAAGCGCAATTAAAGCGCTGGATGCCAAACGTGAACCTATATAACTATTTGAAACCAACATTCCTTATAATAAAGGTGATTAAAATGAAATACAAATAATATTATGTCATTACTTGCCTAGTATAATATTTTTTGTATATAAATTATTAACTACAAACAGACAGAGTCAAAAAGTCTGGCTGGCAGCCAGACTTGTTCCAATGTAACTTCAGATATCTATTTTTTCTATTTAAACGTAGTAAGATTTCGAAAATTTTGCTGTACGTAATAAGACATATACTACAAGCATATATAAACCACGAGATTGCTCAGTAACAAGTCGAATTTTTTGCCAAAGGAAAACATGCACGAAAACAAATCCTAAATCTAAGACAAATCATTGAAAAAGCACGTGGCTTTAATAATCCGGTGTTTATATACTTTGCTTCGAAAAGCATTTGACACAGTTAAATGGGATAGGCTATGGGAGGTTCTTTCACTAATGGGTATGCTACGACATCTGATCTATCTCGTAAGGAGACTTTATGAAGATTGTACCGCGGCCGATCGCATAGACGGAGTAGATCCTGAGGTTTCTAAACTCAACCTGGTGTTCCTCAGGGACGCATTCTCTCTTTAACTGACTTAACTGACCACCACCTAGAGAGCAATTAAACTTACATTATAGTATTATTAAAAAAATATGTATATATTTTTTTTTTGTCAGTTATTTTATAAAATTATGCTAAAGTTTATAACTAAAAGTTTACTATCTGTATATTATACTAATAAACATGATTGATCATAAATTGATACTGGCGGCGTGAACTAGTCAATTGACACCCTTTTCACATTAAAATCGAGTCAATAGGGGCGATGTATATAGGCACACGTACAATGTACATTCATATACATATAAATAAAGAATTCATATTCATATACATATAAGTAAGTACGTATAGTATAATAAATTTGTAATTGTTCAATATTATTAGGAGATATTTAAGAAAAAAGAAAATTTTCTATAGTAGGCCAACTATACTATAAGAAGTATTGAAGTGCCACCTTATAATATATGAGTTAATTTTATATTAGACAGGATTCGAGAGAATTGTGTTAAAGTAATAAAAGCCCATATTGTGACAAGGTTTCTAAAGGAATTCCTGCAATTGCCATTATGGCCATAGTATACATATACATATATTTGTTATTAATAACACAAATGCGGGTTCGATGCCGTGTCAAGTACACACATATAAATAGAGAAAATGTTACTTAATTATACGGTACTGATTATTACTAAATGAAATAAAGTAGTTTTATTATTAATTAAAATTCTAAAGTCCAAATAAAGTGGCGTAAGGAGTGTATTAACACTAAGCTCTACGTCTAGTCCGATTTTCAACATAATTTACTTATAAGATATAAATTTTTTATCTTTTAATTTTCATAATCTTATTGTGAGATTGACATTTAAAATACAACAATTACAATAAAATATTAACAAAAATAATGGTTGATATTGCAATAGCTAAGAGATTTTCTCGATTGTATGAAATGCATTTTACATAGCGTCTACTCAAAGTAACAATGTGTTATAAGATGTTCCCCTCCCAACTCTCGTCCCCTAGTAATTTGTAAGTAAATAATAGGAGACCATGAAACCATCAAGGCGCATTGAGATAGTATATGAAAAAGTCAGACGGTAGTGGGTTTGATTCCCACGTAGTATAATAATTATGTACATTGAAGTACAGTATTTTTTTTCGCTTTGTCAAGGAAAAGCGCAGCGTTAGGTTCCGCCACCTATTGGACTTTCTTAAACCACACGAAATTTTTACTATCTCAAATTTACCGAACTGAGAAATATAAGAATTACTATCTAAGAATCTATGAGTAATGTGACGCAATAGCTACTCTATTTTACATGAAATGATAATTATTTGCCTTGAAAATGATGATAACATTATAAACAAGATTGTGGTTTTATAAGAAAGTTAAATAACTTTAGATGATAAGTATTTTGAAACATTTTTAAATTGAATTTATACATAACTATTATAACAAGAGGACCCTTTGAAGCGTGAAATACACATTGCCATAGCAACGTGTACCTACTCGTGATATAATCATTTTTATACAAAAATATATTATGTAACTATAGATATTTTTATTTTATTATTTTAATGTACTTTTTATCGATTATTTTAAAAATATATATTAGTATTCTGTACTCCTCTACATAAACTATAACTGTGCCTGATTTTATAATCCTCCGTTTACACAATTTTCTTAAAAAAATAGTTTTCAGGATTACCTAAACATTTTTTTTTTCAAGTATTAATATATATTATATAGATTCCTACACGCATATAATATTTTTTAATTTAGTTGAACAGCCGAGAAAACCTAGTGTTAAGACACTCCGTTCCCCACTTTTCATGGAATTTTCAAGGATGAATTTTGCGCATTGAGTGCAACGCGGAACGTCACATAAGAATGCAGTTCAAATCCCGATTCGTTCAAATTACAATATGACTTCTATACTATTTGTATGTAAATAACGTAACCTACGTCACTCGTAGCATTACCGCGTAAAGCTTATATTGTTCATTTGAAATCTAGTTAAAGGTTGATTTATTATTATCGTTAAACGAATGCGCCGGCGCAAATCACAATTCTATAACTAAGAAGAAATTGCTTTACAATAGCTATTTGTGTCACGGAACAGTCCTTCAGATATCTTTCCAATGTCTTTTTTCTTTTCTTATTTTTTTTGTAAACAGTACTATAAATCAAAGTGAAAATACATTAAATGATTCCTCCTAATGGGAACCGAACGGGCAACCATCGTAAATAAAACCAGAAACTTCACATCTACACAGTGTTTCATTCATTATAATTATATTGTAAGCTAAGAAACTCCGCACTTCTCACTTTCTGTCCAATTTTCGAGACATTGTCTTGTTACCAGTTAGGAAAATAAAAATACCTAAATAATGATTCATTCCCTTGAGTGGGATCCGTCGTCATCGTGTATACAATCAGCTGCGCCACGAAGATCACAAGAAAAATTATACACTAACCAGTAATAAAAAACGAAAATTTAAGAAACAAATGTGATTTAATGCCGCACAAAGCAGGGTAGGCAGAGGGAACCTATTGTTTAGACAGTCCGTTCTCTACTTTCCGCCGAATTCTAACGGCATTGCGTGTTGAGCGACAGAACTCAACGACGCACTTTGCCTCGACAACAGAGCGAAGAAATGGACATATAAATTTAAATAAATATTTCATTACCTCGAGTGGGAATCGAACCCACCAACCAATCGGTTCACAGTCACACTTTTGTGTCCCTGCGCCACCTCCAACATCCTATATAATATTAAAGAAAAATCTCAGTTTCACATACTCACATAAGACCAGCTCAGCTAGCTATAGCAAACAAACAATAGGAACAAATGCAACCGTAAAAATTGCAACTAATCATGCAATCATTATCAAGGTCAAATAGTACACACATGTAAAGAGATTTATTACTATAATACGATAATAGATCTCCGGATATAATAATGCATTGCGTCTTGTAGTGGAACTAAAAATTATATTAAAAACATACATTTACAAATATTAAAAGAGCTTCACACTTCACGCGCATATAACATAGTAAGTAGAGGGAACCTAGAGTTGAGGTAGTCTTGTCACCAGACGGGGTAAATAAGAATAATTCATTCCCCCGAATGGGAATTGCGCCCGAATGGCAATCAGATGCGCTACAACGGACTTTAACACCTGTAACAATATTTTTTTAATGATACCAACCAGAACGTTTAATGATACCAGCACCAGTTCAATATTACTAGATCGGTAAAAAATGGAAAATAAAGTGAACTTCTTTATATTCAGAAAAAAAAAATGTCAGTTACGTTCACCTATTACTTGTAATTAAAATTACTTTCTACGATTATCGTGAACCAATAAACACTTGCTATCTTGAAATTGCGCTCAATTTTGAATTAATTACGCTTATAATGTTACTATGTTACTTTTCAGTTTCACTATTAAAAATTTGTAAGTTTTATTATTTTGTAATCGAGATTCGAGAGTAGGTATACTACAATATAATATTAATGTATTTTTAGGGCTATAAAGCTAAAGCAGACCTATGTACCTACCCAAATTTTATAGCTTCAGGGTATGTGTAGGGAATCTAGTATTAAGAACCTTTTTCTCTTTTTCGTCCAATTTTCGTAATCCTAAACTCAATGTCGTGTTTTCTCTTACTACCGGAACGAGAAAATGAGAATAATTTATTTATTTGAGTTGGAATCGAACCCACAGCTGTCGTGTTAAGTCTGACGCTGTGCAACTGCGCTACTACGGTCTCACCTATATATATTATAAAAAATATTTATATGTAGTTTGAATTTAAATATATGAATACAACTAGCGCCATTATTAGCATAAATGTGCTCATTAAATAACTATTTCTTGTAAATTCTGATTTTATAGCGCAATAGAAATCTTTAACGCATAACTCTCATAATGACGGAACCAAGGAGATTTGCCACGGTACGAAACTTAAGCGAAACTTTGAGCTAAATCTTATATATGGAATTAAAATTTCTTTTTAACTCGTAGCGATTGTTGGTAAACTGAATCATAGATATGTTATTTTAATTGATTCTGGTTATGTGAGGTATATATTGTTTTGATTAAATCCTTTAAAACCTATATAATATAACTCTTCCATTACTGAATGGCTGACAAGAACGTACAATTGGAATTACTAGACAGAAAGACGAGAGACGTCGAGACGATTATAGTTTGGCCTTTAGAGAGGTCCTGGCGCAGGGGTACAAGCTTGACAAAAAAGAAAGGTAAATGTAGGGGAGCACTAAGATTCCAAAGAGATTCCAAATTATACATAATATATTGACAGAACTCTAATGTTAGTAAATTAATATCTCGAAATTGAGTAATTATATGAAGATATCCTTCTAGACTTCTAGAGACAGATTCTGACATTTAAACGTTCCATTGTTTAAATTAAATTTTCTATAAAAAATGTGATAACGTCAGACACCATTAAACGATTAAAGCAATAAAAGCCACAAACAAAATGTTACTAATGTCTTTGTTATCACGTGTGAATTAATATTTTATATAATTAAAGACTAATAAATCGTTTTTAATTATTATAATAGAAATAAAACAAAAACATAGGAAGATTCATATACATATATTACGAGATTTAATAAGAGACTGTCCTGGCATAGCGTGTGACTCTAAATGCGATGGTAGTGAGTTCGATTTCCACTCAGGGGAATGAATTATTTTCATTTCCTTACTCTCTTAAGAAGAAAAAGCGCGGCGTTGTACTCTGCCACTCGACACGGGATGTCCCAAAAATTAGAAAGTGGGGAACGGAGTTTCTAAACACAAGGTTCCTCTGTCAACCCTGCATATTCGGAATAAAACGTGAAGCCAAAATAAAAAAAAATAGATTTGTGTATGAGGGGGCGTAACCTATGCAAATAATGTTGAAAGACCGATGCAGGATGGATCATCTAATTTATAAACAATTTTTATATAGGTAGGTATTAAGTAATAATTGAAAAAAATATTTTTTATTAATTATAATTAATTAATATAGTAACATATCTAAATCATAAAAAATAAATATAGGTACTGGAAGTAAATTATATTATAAGGAATATTTTTTTTTGGATAAAACAAAAACAATTTTGAAACAAGATACGTGCAATTTTACATAAAAATCGAGTTTACGAGTGCTTGTAACATACAGGGGCTATATGTATGCATAATGTGAATATGGGGACGTATCCTCATATACATATGTATATATATATTAGTGTTATTTAAATCGATACTTTATATATAACTGATAAAATTTAGGTATACGTTGTATATATTTTCACTTAATAATTATAGTTAAAAACACTAAAAATATTGTAAAATAATAAGTTATTATTTGTTAAAACCACTTGTCATGTAAGCATGACAAGTGGTTTTAACAAATAACGAATAAGAACGTATAGCTTAGTAAGATAGATATTCGTTATCTAAAAGGACACAGGTTCAAGTTTACTAACTATAAAATGATCCATAACACTCCTCTATGAGAATCCTATTTAAATTTTAACTCTATTTATAGTAGAGTATGGTTGATATAAAAAATGTAATTAAATCATTGTTCTCAAACTAAAAAAAATCATTCAATTTCCGCATACAAATACATCACATTTGCTTTAGTGAATTTTAGTTATGAATATGTAGAAATAATTACTTGTAATTAAAAGAATAATAAAAAAACGTATATAAATAACAATAACATGAGAGACGCACACGTGGGTAAAGTAGTAAATAAGAGACGCTACCATGTCACAGTTTCATATAATGATATCTTAGTGGATTAAATGTTATGGTTTTCGATTCAAATACTTTTAGGGGCATGTTATTATTTCAAAATAACGTCGTCTCATTGATTTAAGAAGTCTCTAACTGAGTAAGTGAATGGAGAAAAGAACTAATAACGTTTTATAAGGAAAAACTAAAACACAATTCAACCTTTTGAGCTAGTATTAGACGGTGTTAAGTAAGCCAATCGACAGGGTCTCAAGTGTCGAGAGGGATACACCTTGGAGAGGTTGACTTTGACCCAGAACCTCAAGCGGTGCGATAAAATGATTCATTAATAAACAGAAATGTTCTACACATGTCGAATAAAAGTGAAATATACGTTTGTAATCAGATAAGCTTCACGCTGTATCCCGCACACAGCAGGGTAGGTCAAGGGAACCTAGTGTTAAGACACTCCGTTCCCTACTTTCCGCCGAATTCTGTAAGCATTGCTTGCTGAATGGCGGAACTCAACACCGCGAATATATCTTTGCTTTATTATTACATTAACTGTTACGTACATTCTTGTTAAATTGAACGTTTGAAGCTTAGTCATGATACAATTTAGGTTATTATTTAACTCATTGATAATGATGCCGCCAATAAAATCATTACACACGCCCGCGCTCCCATTGCCTGTTGTCAGTCATCGTACTGATTGTTTTAATCGTTCGGGGAATTTTTTCGTTTGTTTTTATTCTATACTGAGAATAGCTTTTTGTTCAGTTCTTGTACACCCTAGTACATTAGTCAGGTACATAGTGGGTAATAGAGTAAATTGTGTCGATGTTTTCGATAGCATACATAACAATAATATCTAAAATACGTTACGTCGTCAAAATAAACAATGGCACAGCGCGGCAAATCGTGTAGCGAATCGTGCTGCGCTAGCCGCTCGAGCAATCCAATGTGTCTGACACCAACTAGCACACACACTGTAGTCCGGTTCAATTGACACAAATTGTCCACGCTTATTTACTCACAACAACACGTGCTACACGCGAGGTCAACACGTCCGTCCGCGTCGCCGGCCAGAGTGACACTGACTTGATACGTAACAACCGGCGCCTGCGCAGGTTGTCGGCTGTTTAACGGGTAAATTGTGATGGAAATTATTTTCAAGGTGTGATGCACACCTCATTTTCCTTCCTTCATCCTTTGCCTGGACAATATCTGCAATCTTGCGAGAGCAACA
This sequence comes from Heliconius cydno galanthus, assembly GCA_036379175.1. Classification (NCBI taxonomy): domain Eukaryota; kingdom Metazoa; phylum Arthropoda; class Insecta; order Lepidoptera; family Nymphalidae; genus Heliconius; species Heliconius cydno. Next base: position 182,909 of record JAKRZM010001292.1, on the reverse strand, counting down.
CCTGTTACATGCCATTGGAACGGCGTGGCGGGTTTAAAAATAAACTTAGCTCTACACCGATTTGAACTGCATTGGGTCTATATGAAAATAAAGGTAGGAAATTTTAGTTTTGGGCAACTCTCCTGAGTGTTTAAGTAGAATGCAAAAGAATTTGCGGTCGTCTCGCCATGTGCCAAAAAACGTTCTTGCAAAAATTTCACAATGTTGTATTACAAAACAAATACAAAGGTACAATTCGCTTAGTACATCGTAAATAACGACGTCTGACAACCACGTACGGCAGCAACCCTCCTGACATGTAATTGAAACCTGGTGAAGGATCTGCGATCGAGAGTGAAAGGAAGCGAATCCATTTATATTCAATCGTAGACAATTCTCAGTAACTAATACTAGTTATTTTATTAACTAGCTGATGATATAATGGCACAATTAGGTTGCACCTGGAGAATACTCGGTGGTTGTGAGTTCGGTTGCAAATGCTTTTTATGTTTACCATTATTTTCCAGCTATTACGTTGATTGGACAAAATACGGCGTAAGCTTCCTTTTCAACACATGTTTTAATTTTATCAAAACTGGAGAATGTCGCTTTTCATTAGGTATTCTCTGCTTACCTTGAATATTTATAAGAAACAAAAATAAACATCATTTTTTTAAAAACATCATCTTTGTTTTGTTTTATCTTAATGATATAAGTTATAAAATGCTATCACGACAAGTTCATCCTCCATTCATCCGTTTCTGATGAAAATAATATTTTAAGTATTATACGCATAAAGTAATTATATTGCTTTATTATTTTTTTACTCATGTCACAACGAGGCCTTTAACACAACAAAAACCAGTCTTGTTTCAAAAATTTTAGACGCCAGTGAAACTTCTGGGAAGTATTAAGTGAGATTCTTTCATAGAATCCTTATCGAAACAGGTAAAATTGGACTTAAAAAATATTTTCTGGATTTATTTTACGTAATTGATAATGAAGCAAATGATGTCTTGTTGAGGTTTTGCAATTTTTGCTCTAATCCATTAAAGTTAAAAGTATATCAAATAGAAATAAGTTAACTAAACTTAACCAAAACACTACTTAACTAACCGAAGCAATTCGTATAAATTTAAAGCTTTATAATAAAAACAAGCAACTATTTATTTGTTTCTTTTAGGATAGACGTACGATAGGCTATGAATAGGATAAGTGGAGATCAAGTGTCGTATTAAGAGATGCGGATGTCAACGAACTTACAGCAAAGAGATAAACGACATAGACTACCTACGCGTCACATCATCATAAAATTTAGAACTGCATTATGAACTCAGGAACTGGCTGAGGAAGAACACTGTCAAGAGCACAAGAAGTATTGTTTATAAACATTTCAGTTTCAATTAACACTTTACTTTTAGTTATTATGTATATAACTAACTCACAGATATTTTGGTTATTGTTAAATCCTATATCATCACACACAGATACACTTAGCTTTAAAACACACATCACTATAAAACCTCCTTTAAAACATATCCGGCACATTGCACACACTACCTAAGCACAAGAATAATTTAAAAAAAAAGCTAAATTGTCATATATTCGCGGGAAATCTGAAGTTTGTAAGCGGCATGTTTACGTGAATTTTTGGCGCTCTACAATCGCGCCGCAGCGTTCTAAAATAAACGTTGTAATTTGTATCGGCCGGCCAGACGGCCAGACTTCGAGTGGCTTCTCAGTTCTCACTGATCCCACAATGCGATATAATTAATTCAAACATATTTATAGAATTATATATAAATAGATGATATACCTATTAGTTAACATCAAGATAAACGAAAATAAAATAAAAGCAGCAATATTTTTTTATAGTTTGACGTTTGATACTAGAAAATTGATTTATTTAGATGTTTCTAAATTACTTTTAGACTTAATGAAATGATTTCATCAATTAGTAGGATAGAGGCCGTCATGGCGCAACATCTGACTCTAAGCACGGTGGTTGTAGATTCCTGATTTATACTCAGGCAATTGAGTAATTTTCATTTTCTCGCTCTGGTAAAATAACACAAAGTTAAGTTACCAGCGTTAAGTTTCACGACTCTACAAGTAATGTCTTGAAAATACGGCGGACAAAAAGTGGAGAACGGAGTGTCTTAACGCTACGTTTTCTCGGCCTACCGTCATATATTTACATAATATGTATACATTATATGTGCAACATGACAAGGTCAAAGCAAATAATCTCCGAAAATACTACTCTGTATTCCCATCTTGTACCTTACCTGCCTCGAGTTTGTTTATTTGTGTGATAAATTATGGTAAACTTGTCTAACATTATGGCGGCGCAGTTGAAGGAAAATAAACATTGAACAGAATTCCGTTAGACTTATATGAGTAATTAATTGTGACCATCTTGGCACAGCCTCTAATCCTCTAAGTTCGAATCCCGCTCGGGGGAATTAATTATTTTATGTCCTTGCTCTGGTAACGAGAGCACGCAATGTTTTGATAATTGGTTGGAAAGTCGTAACCGGAGTGCCCCTAGATTACACTCTACCTATCTTATATTATTGTATTAACACCTACGTTGCTATTAAAACGTTCGACTAAGGTTTATTTTGTATGGCCTGATTTATTGTTATAAGTAGGTACTCAATATAAAGGCATACGAGTATATATGCCTAAACCACAAGATATGAAAGATGTCTTGCTGGTGTCGAGGCAAAGGGCGGCGTTGAGTTCCGCCACTCAACACGCAATGAATCCAGAATTCGGCGAAAAGTGGGGAACGTAGTGTCTTAACAATAGGTTCCCTCCCTCTGCCTACCGTGCTGTGTGCGGGAAACAGCGTAAAGCTGATTGATTTTAAAATATTACTATATATAATTGTTTCAAATAAAAAAACTTTTGATAACATCAAAACTTTATACAGTAATGTAAAAAATGCCAAATGTTATAAATCACCTTTCAGTAATCATCTTGTTAGAGTATTTTGCTTATAAGAATATGAACGTATAAAAAGCGATAAAAAACACCTACAAAGTTTCAAACATAAGAGTGGAAAGATAAGTATAGTGATTGAATATTATTTAAATGTACCTTTATACTTCAAATTAAAATAGGGCTTTTAAAGTCTGATAGATTATGAGCAGTAACTATTTTCTTTTATATATGTATATTTAGATGTTTATTTAGATTTAAATTTCCTTTTATATTGTATTCTGCAAAAAGTAGAGAATGCACTTTTTAGTGTCCCAATGGAAAGTAAGTGGAAAATAAAATTACATCACTAGGTACTCACTACTCGTGTAAAACGTGAATTTGTCAAAATTAGAAAAGATATAAAACAACAATTAAGTGCAATTAAAAGAAACAAGAGAAACTAAATAGCTGTTTCTTATAATTGCACATAGAAATAAAAGAAGAATCAAAAGACTACATTCTGTATACAACATCCATAATGTCTCTCCTAGTTTACATTACATACAAACAAACGGACAGACATAAACGATAACTATGAGATAACAAAGAGCGCCTTGTATATAGTAATTAGCAAAAGTCATTTTACATGGTGGGTGTACAGTTTACCAATTTAAATAGCAGAAAATGTTAAAAGCATTAAATAAATCGAAAGTTCGTGAGCGTGTAATGCAATTGGTATGCGGCAGGCGGCTATCGCTTTAGCATTTTTATTGGTAGATATGGGGGGGAAGGGGGTTTTCAGCTTTTCTTCTATAACAGTGTGGGTGAGAGGATCTGGTGTCTAAGCATTCCGTTCCGAATTGATTATAAATATTACCCCCAGTAGGAATCGAACCCCGAACCGTTGCGTATAGAGTCAGATGACCTTGTGCCCCGATGAAGATGGTTTTGTTAAATCATAAACAATATTATTACTAATAATAAAATATCAAATTCAATTATTTCTCGAATTAGTGTGATTGCCGTATAAAAACTTATTAGGGACAGAGACTATTAACCTGATTGCCATATTTTATTTATTTCGTATTGTTATGTATAATGTAATTTTCAAAAGCTTTAATAGATACTATACTATACTTATATGATAAATTTGAAGAATATGTTAGATTAAATGCGCTATGTAACCATTTTTTCAAAATTTTGTTTACTCCAACTTCACGCTATATCTCGCCTGTAGCAAAGTAGACAGAGGGAACCTAGTTAAGACACTCCGCTTCCCACTTTCTGCTAAATTGGTGGTAATTGCTGGAGGTATTTTGTGTTGAGTGGCGGAACTCAACACCGTGCTTTGCTCAACACCAGAGCGATTTCATTATATAAATAGTTACACATAATAAATTCGAATTGAAAATTTATTCTTGTGTTGGGTAGACAAATTAATCTATAAAGGCTATAAAGCTATACTAAACCACTTTAATCCATTGTACCTACGGTAAAAGTTACCTCGGGCACTCAATTTGTGTCATGTGGCATGTGTCATACACAACTCTTAATTATTATACATTCGACCACGCAGGCGAAGCCGCAGTTAAAAACTAGTTTAAAAGCTTTGATCATCCTAAACGAAAGAATTAAGACAATCGGCATAACTTTAAGACAACATTATAGGTACACGTATTAAGGAAAATATAATAATAGAAGTTATATTCAATAGTAGCTGTTTTATCTATATCCGTGATTACTAAGGAATAAATAGTAACTATTTTATTTAACTGTTGTACCTACTACATTGTTAACCTTTAACCCATAGGTATTTGGAAAACTCTTTTGGTATCTGATCGCAAAATAGGCAGGGCTGGGTCAGATAGGTGATGAATCTATATTTTTATAAAACTGACTCACGCTGTATCCCGCACACGGCGGGGTAGGCAGAGGGAATCTAGTGTTAAAACACTCCGTTCCCCACTATGTCTATATTTTATAATATATGTATAATGTATATGTCATATTGAACCATTTATCTCAACAACTGTCGGTTCGAGTTCGAGTGAGTCGATTGGCGGAACTCAACACCGCGCTTCGTCCTATTACAAGAGCCAGAAAATGAAAACAATCCATTCTCCGAGTGAGAATCAAATCTCCAACTGTTACACTCCGATCCTATGCATCTACAGACTCTAATATACTTACTATGTATATTACGAAATTTGCGTAGATCTAACAAATTTAGACGAAACACGCATGACGTAGGCCCGCGTCACTGACTCTCCGTGACGTGTGTAGACACAATTTGGCAGAAGACAGAAGCGAAAACTCATCTGTCTGGAGTCAGAGCTACACAACTTATAAAATAGTATTTTCTGTAATAGTGCTATTATTAAATTGTTATAAGAATGTTTATTTAGAAAACGTATACGGATTTGAACGTCGCGGGATTTGAACCCAGGACTTGGCAACCGACCAAGTGGATGGTTTCCAAGAGGCGCAGGTTCAAATCTTGCTATGTTAAAATTTCTATACGTGTTCAAAATAAGTATTTCTTGTTCCTTTTCGATAAAACTTTTATCTATAATGTTTAAAAATATTGTTATGACATAGTTTTGTCTTTGTTTCTGTTTTCTATACTTTTTACGTTAGAGTTACGTATAAATTGTACAAATAACTAGTTTTTGCTAGTATTTCCTTAAAAATGACACATTAATAACATTGCAATATTTTAAAACATTGTTAACCGTGGTTTAAATTGTTGTACCATGTACTATAATAATATGTAAATATAAAAGACTAAATCTGAATGACACTTAAAGGTTTTCATTATTTTGAGAAATGTAGGTGTCAATTTACGGGGTAGTACAAAAAAACGTCCTCAAAGGAATAAACTTCAATTTTTACCAATTATAATTTCCCCAAAAATCTCAAAAATATGTATAATTAATGAGCTTATGGATAACCACGTTGAGTTTAAATTTCATAAAGATTTCTTCAATAGACACCACGAAAATAAACTTTAACGATAATGATCGTTACTTACCTTACTGTGAGGGTTCGAGACAAAAAATTTGGGCTGTCGCTTTTTCGGATAAAAAGCGATATAATTATAGTAAAAACAATTTATTAGAAGCTAATGACGCTTTCCCATACTTATTCTAGACTCTTTCAACAGCCATATTTACACTATTACACTAATATATTTATGTTTATATAATATCCGTTTCGATTCGCTTCGTGAGGCACATTAAGGATCACAAACGTAGTCTGAAATAATTAAGATCAACCGTTCTGAGAACAAAGTCGTTTTGATATGTAAAATTAGATGATACTCGCATTCGTGACGGTGGCTTGCGTCACTGAGTCTATGACGTATGACGACTACATACAGAATCTACATTGTTGTATACGAGTATGTCTATAGAAAATTATTTTTACTGCGCTCGTGTAGAAAAAGAAATTAAAAAAAATTAGCGAACATCAGGGTAGACAGAGGGTACCTTGTGTTAAGACACTCCGTTCTCCGTTTTCCGAGGTATCTCGTGACTCATTCATTAATTCATTAATTATTAATTAACATTCTCATTTAACATTCTCTAGACTGGGATGCAAATTTAATATAATATCACCTTTTTAAAAAATATACAAACGATATTTTCTTACTACATTTCTATGGTTTATTTATCTACATCTAAATAGTATCGCGTGCTAACAATTCTCGATCACACTCTATATACAATATAGACACATACGAGTATGTTACAAGGGCCCCGGCCTGTTTAACGACCTCAAAAGCACAATTACAATATGAACCGTTTATTAATACCGCCAGTAACTGGCTCGCGGCGGCGTAAAGCTGTATTTACATTGTCTTATCAGTATGGCTAACTGAAAATTATATTGGTATTCATTAAATTATATGGTGAGTGGAGAATAGTGTCTCAACATGAGGATTCTTCTCCTTACCCTGCTACATGCGGGATTCAGTTAAACTACAAGTAATAATTAATCTTTTCAGTATTACAGAGCGTTATAATAAAAAGTTATTTCCAAAAATGAAGGCTACAAAATATTATTAATAAATATTATATTTAATCCACTATTAGATATTTAATTTGAGGAAATTAAATATTGCCTTCACTCTGATGTCGAGAAAAAGTGCCTTTAAAATTCGGCGGAAAAAAGAGAACGGAGTATCTTGACACTAGGTTCCCTCTGCCTACCATGCTGTGTACGGGGTACGGGGTACCTAAAGCGTGACGCTAAATAAATAAATTATTCATCTACCATTCATACCTCAGTAAATCATCACAATTTGGCAACTAGTATTATAAATGTATTTAACAAAAATAAAAAAAAAATCAACAGAAAAACTTGATAGTAACTCAATTTGAACGAGCGCTTCGTGAATATCAATACGTACAAAAAATATTAAACCACTTTGTAATATGTCAATCAGAGTTAAGTTTTATTTATAAAAACATTAATTTGAACGTTATAAAAATATCTTACTATTATATGTATAAAATTGTAAGTCGTAGCGGCACAACGTCTTACAGGAGAGGCGACAATTGTGGGTTCAATGTCCGCAGGTGGGAATGAATTATTTTCATTTCTCCACTATAGGGAACAGGATAAAGCCCGACGTCGAATTCCATCACTCAACACGTGTTTCGAAGAATTTTCTGTGCAGGGAAAACGGAGTGTTCTGACACTAAGTTTTTTAAACAAAAAATCTCAAAAGATCATTCATTTTCTAGGAATAATCTGGATTACTCTTTTAGAACTTTGGAATACACGAACGGCTTTTAGACTTTAATACTTACTCACATGTTCACTTCAACTTTGAAGTGTGTTGATATGAAACCATTATTTAACTTACCTGTAAAATAGAAAGAAATAAATTAAATTATTTTAAAAATAATATTATTAGATTTTATTAAATCAATCTAATTCTATATGTCATATCATAATCAAATAACGTTTTTTAAATAATATACGTCTTTAATATATTGTATGTTACGAACTAAAAAAACCCCAAAATTCAAGAATGATAGTAATGGCTTATTGTTATGTTATTATGAAACGTCGGCAATTTATTTGCTTGGATAAAAAAACGTAAAATGTCGTGTTTTTCCATACCTACAGCAATTTCGGGAAATTCTAATGTTCCCAAAGAACCTAAATGCCTGATGTACAAGACAAATAAAAAATATTTAAATCATATAATTAAAAAAAAGAAAATGAGTTAAAATATTCAGTAATTTCTGTACATATATAACGTTAAAGTGCACTTAGATACAAGACAATGACCATGAGAATGTATGGAGGTCAAAGAGATGCATCGTAGCGTCTTAATTAAGAGTCGAGAGACCGTGCATTACATCAAGTGCTTTACGAGTACGAAAGTAAGTATATCTTTTTTTTAAATAATAATTAACTGTTTGTTGCTTATTTGAGGATTGAAAGTCTCTTTGAATTCTGCGGAGTTCCTGGTAAAGATTTTATTGGTTGAAGAATTACTTATAATCCCGACTGTTAATCCTAATAAACTATTGGGCTAGTTAATTTTCTTTCTAGTTTTATGCAGTCGGGATTTTTGTTTTTTTAAATATTTTTGATAATTATGATATACCTTTTTACATCCTCGGATTGAGCTTTTGAATTTGGTGCACCTGCGCTGCTAAAAAGAATCTAACGATACCTCAATTATGTAAATCCGTTCAGCGGTTCTGTAGATATGAGGTAATAAAGAATATTACATACAAGATATGCGCGAAAAACATAACCGTTCCTTATCAGTCAAACGAAAAAACGAAAATTAAACGAAATTATATTTTTTATTTGCCTATACAAATTAACTAATCAAAATCACTCACTCAAAGGTGCCACAGTAAAATTTTCCATAGCACATCGACGGCCGTAAGATCTACAGTCCATATAGCGTTAAGGACAAACATTCAGGTCAACACCGTTACATACTAACGCGTGCGGCCGGCCGCGCTCGCTGAATATTTTATAGACCTGCTGGTTTATGGTAAATTGATGGGAACGTGCGAATTATCGATGGTACTCTTATAGAATAGTATAATTAGACTTAGTTGGCTTCTTTTCTTATTATGGGTTCTCTTTGAAATTCGTATAACTATTATATTATTAATATTAGTTACATAGGTATATTAGTTACATAGGTATTTGTCTACTCCACCCTGAAATTGATATAATTTTAATCTTCACAAATAATACCAAAGTGGAGCCTGTCAACTGGCACAGGGACACAAGAATGCGACTGCAAACGTTAAATGTTTGTGTTAAGGAGGCAAAGCGCGGCGTTAAGTTCCACCACTCTATACACAATGCCTCAATATCCGGCGGTAAGCGGAGAATGGAGTGTCCCAGCATATGTATGTATGTGGGATTTCTACCTCGCGTGACATCTTAAAATATCAATGCCATTGTCATTTAGCGGAATAAAGAATAAACAGTCACAAATATTGAATAAAAAATAATAATAATTGACTGTCTATTTAACAAAGATTCAACTAATTCATAAATATAAAATATTTTATTGGCAACGCCATCTATCGGCTGAACGGCGAACTCTGCGTTTGGCAAAGATTCCTTCGGCCATCGCCAGTTAGGGTTAGTAGGCAGTGAAAGTTAAATATTTTTTAACTAGGAAGCAACTTTCCTTTCTATTACTGATTAGATTTATCATAAATAAATATTAATGTTAAAACATAATTATGAGGATATTTAATAAAATTTTGTATAAATTATTAAGTGAACATGGGGAACACCAGGTTCCCAGGTTTCTTCTAGCTACTCTGTTATGTGCAGGATACAGCGAGAAGCTAAAAAAAAGTTACAACCGAGTACACCAAACATTAAAGATTTAGATATGTAGTTCCACACAACAAGATTAAATAGATAGGTAGTTATTTATTACAGATATTGTCGTGGCATTTTTAAAACGTTTATATCTACTGAAATTTACTTGACAAGTCGTCGCTCGCAACTTTGTTTACGAACGAACGAAGAACGGCAATCTTTGAGACATAACATGGAAAAAAAATGTTTCCCATTTCCGATGGAATTTTTAAAATGCCCCCGTTCACTTGCTTACGAAAACATATGAAATTTCGATTTTTAAGCTCAGTAGTTTCATTTGGGCGTTGTCTATCCGCCACTCAGTAGCGGTAAAACTTTTAAGTGTAAAAATTCCATTGGAAAGAATGTTTATATATAAAAATAAAATACAACTAAAGTGATGAAAAATTATTAATAATCTTATATAACACGTATTTATTATATATTTAATCTGTCGACTATGTCATTTGCGGAGTTGATAGTACGGGAATTGCAAGTAAGTCTTAGCTAAACAAGTCTCTGCTTATTGCTTAGAAATCTTAGTAACTGATGCTATTTACAACTTGTTACCACCGTGAACCTTAGAAAGTAAAAGTTCAGTTCAGTTCAGTTCAGTGCAGTTCTTCAATTATGGCGTTTCGAGAGTGACACTCGAGCACATTTAATAACGCCATGGAAAGTAAAGTCTGGAGTCTTATTTTTGACTAATTTTATCAGATTTGACATCTTTGTGATTTAAATTTAATAACAACATAACAGACTACAAAAAAAACTTTATTTGGGATGAGAATAGTTAAATATATACATACTTAATCATTTCAATGAAGATATTTTTACAAGTAATTAATTTTAAAAATATCACGATAATACAATTATTATTATTAATTAATTGTAAAAATATTTTTAGGTTTTATCCAGCTCTTAATAAATAATCTAACATAATTTATTATAGCTAAGAGAAAATAAAACATTAGCTTTGCATATCTAAATATTATCGTTAAATTGCAACATTACAATAAATTAATTTTATAAACGACTGTAATGATAGCGTTATCATAGTACCTACTTATATTTCACGATCTTGTTAACGTTATCCATATTAGGAGATAAGCAAAAAGAAAATGAACGATATTGGAAGTTCAAGTACTTTTTGACATTTTTATAATAAAGAGTGTTTTTTCAAGAAATAGAGTGGAAACCAGGTGTAGAGCTCTGCTAGCTTCCCACAAAATCCGGTGACGCTATAGGAGCCAATAGAGGCAACATCTCTCTATTGGCCCCTGGCCCGCCTGGCCCCAGGCAGACACAACGACGACTAACCATTACGATAATTTAAACAATCCAAATAAAAAAAATAATTCAGCATAGAATAAATAAAACAAAAGCAACTAGATCATTGTTTATTCTAATTAATATTTAAGTGTCATTTGATACTTTAATAACGACCACACATGCGGTCATGTAGTAAGTTATAGTATAGTGTTCTAATACGATGACAAAGGTTTATTTATGAATAATTTTAACGACGCGACGCTACTATTGTTTGGACGAATCGAGAGTTAATATCAACCTTATCTGAGCATCAATGAAACCTAGTATAAACAGATACGCCACCCTTTATCCCGTTAAAGTGGCATATTTTAAAATGTGGGGCCGTCGTGGCGCAGAGGCGCAGGGTGTGACTGTAACGCGACAGTTGTGGGTTCGCTCCCCCTCAAAAGTCGACCACCAAGTTACCAGAGCGAAAAAATGATAATAATTAATTCCTCCGAGTGGACATCAGGCACAACCCTCGTGTTTACAATCAGACGTTGCCGCTGAGCCACTTCTTTAATATATTACAGTTTGCTCCCAAAATGTCTATATTAAAATTATAAAAATACGCCGAAAATGTTAAATTATATCTAACCAAAAAACAAAAAAAGACAATAAGGTATAAAACAAAATTTGCACACATCTAGCAATTCCAAACGTATACACGAAATACACTAGGTATCTAGTGAAAGTAAGAAGAGATAAACATTAGTTTTGATGAGCTCTTACGCTTGAGCGCACTGCCGCTCTAGCGCATACGAGATTGTATATACAGCTGAGTAGATGACATCTGGGCACAGTTGGATCCAGTCTAAATAAATGTCTAAAAAAACTGTGGATTCCATTTCATTGAAGTAATGTTATGTTTTAGGTTTATGTTTATAATTTAATATTGTTTAATTTCGCTTCTCTAATCTGATGATAAGAAGTGCTTCGGGTTTCGTCATCCACGCGTCGCTTCTAATTGGTCAAATATCGGAGAACGGAGTCTATAGACGCTGGGTACTCAGTCCCAAATTTTAAAAAGTGAGAAGAGAAATAAAATTAGAGATAGCATTTTTCAACATGCCAATTAACTCCAATAAACATTTCGATCAACGGAAAGTTTCCGTTCAATATAAATTGTCACGTCTTATTGAGCGAAGGTCGCGTGGCGCGTGACGCGGGACGACAATGGACTACGAGATTTCGTTCAATAATGCCGCCATCAAAAACCTGAATGACCTGAAAAAATGCCATTGAGCCGGACATTATCAGGATCTCGCTAAACAAACGGTTTTACAATGCCATGTTTAAAAACTCATATTTCCTAGCTACGTCTAAACAATGATTTTGAGTAAAGAATTGAGCATTTAATATGTTTTTTAGTTTCATCCATATTTTATTTTATATAGAAATGAATCAATACATCTCTATGTTTTATATTTTTCTCCCATCTTACAGCTTACACCGGCCGGGATAGCATAAATTTAAATCATAAACGTATTAAATCATAATTTACGTTGAGCTAAACGATTTATAAATTAAATAATTTCTGTTTAAATTTTCAATAATATAAAACAGTCAAAATAATACATAACAATCTCTACGAAAATAGAAAGGTGTTAATATGTTTCCTCAACTCCTTTCCACTGGTATAACATTATGTTGCAAGGCGGAAACTAATGTCGCCGACTTAAATACCTTAATGTACTCGTATGTAGATATTCTGGTCAGAACATCGTTATACTAAATTATAAATGACATTAAACTTCTCAATTATTGTACATGTATATAGTAACCCAGCAATTTTTCAGCCTCTTATGGTCGAATCGTATAGCCTATAGGTAAACTCAACAAACGGTCTAACCAACACAAAAAGAGGTTTTTAATACGAACCATTAGTTCTTAAGATTAACACACTCTTCAGCATTATAAAATTAAATATAGAAGGATAAATTTACAGACTATAAGAAACTATCGGTTTAAAATACATATAAACATTCTTATGTCACTTTTTAAATAAGTCTACTATAATATGAAAGAAGAACAAGTGCCAAATATGTATGTAATTTTATGACTCACAAATCTCTTATTGCTGTTGATTGTAAAATGTTTGAGACTTCGATAAATTTTACTCAGAGACGGAAATTTTGAGAAGCATCCTTTTAAGGTCTACCCATCACTTAAAATCGTTAAATAAATTCGTTTTAACAAAAAAGAAAAACTTCGACTTCCTAAGTAAAAGAAGCATAAGAAAAATATAATGGAAAACGCACAAAATTTTTGTATAAATAGGTTAGTTTTATTTAGAAGTGCGTGGATGCAATGTTTATTTAGGTTGTAGTGATATATGCAAGTACGCAAGCAAACTGAAGTGTTACAATTCGCACCATGAAACAGCAGATGCAAAAATATCTAATTTATAAATAAAATAGCTAAAGAAAAATTTAGTATGAATCATACAAAATGGATGTTTATGAAATTAAATTAAATAAAGTGTAGATTGTGTACTTATAACAAGAGAGTTCCGCAGTTTGGGTTAAGGGAAAAATACACTAACACTCAAGAGTTAGTTAGTTTATACTTTATTGCACACAAATAAAAGAAAAAGAATAAAACAAATAGAATAGAAAAGACATAAAAAACAAGTATGCAAAGGCGGCCTTATTGCTTCAAGCAATCTCTTCAAGGCAACCTTTGATAACAGCAAAGGACTTAAAATATAAAAAGAGAAGGGTGGAATAACGTAAGTGCAAATTAAAAAATAATATATCAAAATTAAGTCAGACTAGGTATATACGTTTAAATGACCATAAATAAAGTATTAACATTATAAAATTACTAACTATCTAACTTAACAATTAACAATTAATGAAGACCTGTAAAACGCGTGGTGCCAAATACCGTGTAAGTACCTATTAAAAAATATCTTCCCTACCGATCGTTAAATTATTAACAATATTGTAGCGTTAAATAGAGAGGAAACTAATAATATCTACCTATTTTTTATCAGCTTCACGCTGTATCCCGCATACAGCAGGGTAGGCAGAAGGAACCTAGTGTTAAAACTCTGTGCCCTGCTTACCGCAGAATTTTTCGAGGCATTGTGTGCTGAGTGGTGGAAATGAAAATATAAATTCATTCCCCCGAGTGGGGACGGAACTACTATTTTACTGTATATAAATAATGGTAGTAATAAATAATAGTTTGAAAACTCAAACAGGTGTGAAGCTTGTCGATGCTAAACTACTTAGGAAGTAAATATACGTAGCTTGGCAGTTAGTTGTGTAGAATGTAAAGACAAAGCGATACTTGGCAGATAGTCAGCTACGGTTAGCGCTATTTCGGTTCGCCCGTGCCAGGTTCAAGGGCTTCTGTGTTTATTACTAAATAATACATCATTTAGGCTTATTTTTTTTATTTCAGCTTATGGGTTAAAGCAAAAATATCAAAAAGTCAACAAGCTAGCTTCAAGTGGATTCCGTGTAATTTGTTCCCACTCAGCATGCAATGTCCTCAAATGGACCAAAAATGGAGAATTAGGGTTCCCTACTGAAAGGATAAAACGGGACCCTATTACTAGGTCTAAGTGCTTATTACTAAATAATACGTAATTTAGGTTTAGATAAGTTTAACCTTTTTTTCAGTTTTACGCTGTATCACAGAGGGACAGCGTGAAGTTAAAAAGTTCAAATTTGGAAAATTTTAATATGTTTAAAAAAATTTCAAAGCCATATTTTAGTTTATTTTATAAGACACTTGTGATAATATTTATACAATAATTTGTATAATTATGTAGGTACATATTAATTTCGCTAATCTATATGTAGTTATAATAAAATCATTACGGGTCGGTGTCTGTAAATGGAAAATATATAAGAAAAAGCGTTATTGGTCGTTACCAATAATATAATAGGACAAAAACAATGTTTTTTTATAATTTTATCTTTGTTTATCTGTGCGTTTGTTCACGCTAATCTCAGAAACACCTTAACCGTCTTGATTGCAGTTTACACTATTGTATTTTGGTTATAATAATATTATTATAAGAAAAGTAAAGTATATTAATAATTATGTAGTTCAAGCAGGCGAGGCCATGAGTAGGTCGCTAGTCAAGAATAAATGTTTCATTTTTTTGCGATGGACTACATAAATATTGTGATACAGTATCGCACTTTTCTTAATTGGCACACTTTAACAAATTTAAGCATTAGTCATACACATACACATATACATATACATATACGTATACATATACATATATACGATTTGCCTTGAGAAAAAAAAATTTAAACTAAAATTGTAGTCTTAAAATACCTTACAGTGTTATCTAAAGCTATTTGATAACACACAATTAGCATAACATCAAAATGTTATACATATCTCTTCCTCGATAATATATTCTACTTCAAATATGAAATACTTTAATAATTAATTTATTCCACTCGCACCTATTTGTACCAATTCAATATTAGTTTAATTGTATTTGACTTAACTGTGTACGCATGTCTACAAGATTTTCTGATATTTTATTTAAAATTAATAGTAATAACGCTAACGCGGTCGCTACGCAAAAAATGTCTTTAGTTGGGCATAGCAATGACCTGAATACATCGCTTTGTAAAAAGGTTATATATCTACAAGAATAAAACTAAAACATTTAACAATAAAAGTAAATAACGCCATTACAGATTATTTGGAAAGTTGCGGTTGTTGTGAATTTAATCCCCCGATCAGCCATTTACAAATGTGTTCATTGCACCTGCCTGGTTAGCTGGCGGGGTTTAACACTGCCATCTTTCACATAGTATTTTAAAAATGGAGAACTTGTGACTTCGCAATAGTATCTAGTATAATAGCAATCCGTTCTCTATGTATAATTTAAAAAAACATTTTAACACATATTCATTGCATGTAAGGTATTTACGGCCGTGTCAATTATTGGAGTACGTATCCGTATAGAAGTTCAAGCTTTGTGACGTACGCGAGATTAGTAGTAGATTCCTCCCGTCCCAAATACCGGATCTATTAAAATAGCGAACACAGCTCACACGCTGTTTATTTGTTTATTTTTTCTTGAAGAAAAACTTATACTAAAGGAACGGCACCCTGTCTTATGACTGCTTATTCTTTTTTAAACATTTTAAATAACTTAAAACTTTATTTTAGTATCTACTCAAAGCCGAAAGTGTAGAAAAACCACTTCTAGCTTCACGCTGTTTTCCGCAATTAGCAGGATAGGCAGAGACCTGAGAACCCAATGTTAAACACTCTGTTACCATTAGATAATTCTGTTCCCCAATCTCTACTTAACGACGAATTGTAGAGGCACTTCGTGTAGAGTAGCGGAATTCAACGCCATAGTTTATCTCATTGACAGAGCGAGAAAATAAAAATGTTATACATTTTATTCCCTCACTGGGAATCGAGCCTAGCAACTGTCGCGTTATAGTACGTAACATACGTGCACACTTGTACCGTTAATTAAAAAATGAATAAAATGTTAAGATTTCATTTTAGAAGAATTAGTAGGAATTAACAATAAGCAAATAAGTATAAAATCACTCTATAATATAATACTATAATATCACTGTATAATAACTATAGTATAAAATTATACATAGGTATATCAAATAATTACATACAAACAGACAATGGTCCGTTCATATTTACACTAGTATATACATACAGATATAAATATACATAAATACGTAAACACTATGTACGCTACTATTAGAGTCGTGAGTGAACGCTAACTATCTAAACACGAAATTTGCTATTGAAGGATTGCCAACCAGCTTGCCCTTTCCTCAACTATACCTACTAAAGTTAAAATATATAATTAGTAGGTACTCTAGTTACTAGTTAATACTAGTAAGATGTAATACTATCGTATAATTAATACTTACGCAATTCAATTTGTACATAAAGTTGCTTAAGATAAGAATTAATTTGTTTTACATGTTTTGCATAGTAAGAAACCTGTAATTTTTAAACGCGTGTAATTTCTATTGGGTACAAAAAATAAAACTACAAAATCAATCCATACTAATCTTAAATTTCCCTCTCTACCAGGCCGAGAAAATGAAATATTTAATATTTTCAATCTTTCAACCGCTCGCATTTACAGACAAACCCCCCTGGCATCCCCCGATTGACATCTTTGATTCATCTGGCCTTTCATTAATTAATTATTTTACAACACCACATACGTAATATGTGGTATTAACAGTGGGTTACGCACTGTAACCATGACAGACAATAAAACTTCAAAATCTGCATGACTAATAATGACTGACCTGCGTAATGGGTGTTTGTCTGTTAAGCCAAGAGATTAATTGTAGTTATGTTAACTATTATTTTTTATGTTTGGGTGTTATTGTACCTATTTAGTTTGAGGAATTATGGCGAAAGTTTCGAGCTGTTACTCGTTGTTGAGAATTCTGAAGAGACTACGTGGCCAATCACCAACGCGATGGACGAGACCAACTAGACTGAAATCCTTTTTCACAAATTCCACGAGGTGGTGAGGTGAGCTGACCTCCAACCACAATCACATACAACATATAGTAGAATTAAAATATGATATTACATTGAGAAATCGTCAAACGTTTTCTTTTAGTTAGGGAGGCGAAGCAGCAAACTGTGGAGTCACTCGAGCGTCATGGAGACCTATTGGGTTGCGAAGCTTAGATGATAACAAGAAAAAAATGTCATATAAAAAATTTCGTTTCACCGGTGGGTTGAGAGGTTATAGATTTTCAAAAATGTAAAAAAAAACTGTTCCATGGACATACTCGAGCGCGTCAGATATTGATATCATCAATTGCCTACGTCTTCTTAAGCATGAAAATATGTTAATCTGACAGTTTCCGTGGTGGAGGTGGTCGTACGTAAGAGTTAAAAATGGCAAAAAAAAAAATATTATCGAGCGCGTCAGATTTTCTAAGGGGGTGTTANGCGCTCGAGAATGTCCGATGATCAATTTTTTTTTACTAATCTGATCCTTTATCCTAGACGCGCGGCCATACATAGGAAGCTCATATTTGGTGGAAGTACGTAACCGAGTACAAGGAATCCCCAGTATCTTAATCTGATCCGCTCGAATGACTCCACAAAGTCCCCTCTTCGCCGCCCCTACTATTTCTGACAAAAAGTGTTTAGGATATTTATTATCAGTTACTAATCTTTCTTATATAAGCTTTAATTTCAATTTTCATTATCTAGCATATAAAGCTTCTCCACGAGTTCATTATTCACAAAATAATAAAAAAATATTAAACATCACCAATTTGTTGCTGATACTCTAATATCAAATCCTAGATATCCAACCATATGACGTACATACATTCTAACGAAATAAACAATTACATACCAACAGCATAACCATAAGTCGACATTTGTTTAAATATGTATTAACTTTTGCTGACGTTATAACTGATATCTAATAACTATGTCCATATTTGGACTGTCAAGTCTTAAACTCTCTTTTCAGTGATAAATTTCTGCAATAAACGTTGATTCATATTTCATATAAGTTGTTAATTTAAAGCTAAATATTTGATATTTTTATCTTCAGGCTTGGCATGCTTAGCAGCTTGTTTTCGGCAACCGTAAGTTAATTAGTAAAAAAAACGGAGACCGAGGTTTCTTAACACTAGATTCCCTCTGCCTACCCTGCTGTGTATTATATAGAGAGCGTGACGTTAATAAAAAAATATATAGATTGGACGAATAGGGTATAAGCAAGTAAGCATAAAACCTAAAAAAAAAGCTTGTTGGGGATCTCATCTCCGCCCCTTTGTCTTATTAAACCAGGTAATCCATTCCTTTGAGTGAAAAACCATCACGTTTAGAATCAGACATCAATCAATCATTTCGCACTCTACACAATTTTTTCACACTGACAACGATTTTTATTAGACACGTACAACAGGGACCAAAATGCAAATTGGAAAACAATTTAAATATTTACTTTAAAAATATGGAAATTACGCGAAGATAAAGATGAATAAATATTAGTGCTTCTATGGCATAGCAGGAAAAATGTATAAAGGCCATAATCAAAATTATTTTATTTAACTTATGTATAATAAATAATTATACAATAAATAATTATAAATTCCGAATTATATTAGGCTTTTATAGAATAGTTAAAACTGTGGTTTCATTTAAAGTGGCGCTGACAATTCCACCCTGTATATAGATAACCTGCTTTTGGTTAAAACGAAGTCATCGATAGTAACAATATAAATATTATTTTTTTATAGATTGTTTCATGGATTGGAGAAGTGATATACCTGATAACTGGCTAATAGATTTTCTTTAAATTCGTTGATTACTCTGCAATCAATGAGAAATAGATGTGACTTACGACATGGTTCTCTATATTTAGGTATCCCATGTATCCCATATATGAGGGTAGGCAGAAGGACCCTAGTGTTAAGACACTCCGTGCCCTATTTTTTGCCCTATTTTCGAGAGTGGCGGAAATGGACACGATTGTGCTTCTCAACGGACTCTATACTTAAATCTCATTTATACTAAAGAAAAAAAACAAGAGTACATAGCATGTTTCGAGAGTGCAGATATTTGTAGAGCTTCTGCGTAGTTATTTTAGGAGTTGGCTGTTTAGTTCAAACAATGATTTATCTCATTTTAATAAAGATTACGGCAAATATTTGGCAGGCGGTTAACAATATATGATTTATTAATGCCTGGTCTTGGACTGAATCGATAGAAAACAACATCCCACCATAGTTTAAAATTTAAAGGAAATGCAAAATATCTTGACGCCATCGTAGGGCAGGGGGACAAGTGTGCGTGTGTGTGATGATTCCCACTTGGGGAATGAAATATTTTAATTTTTTTTCTTCGCTTTGGGAATAAGACAAAGCGCTGCGTTGATTAATGTTGATAATGCGGCGGAAAGTGAGTAATGGAAGTGTCTTAACTACTTTAAACCTAGTAGTTTTGTCTAAACGTTGTCTGTCCGTCACTCAGTAACGGAAGGGTTTTGTATAATATACTCGTATATACAAGCTTTTCGGCACGGGTTTTCATTTTATAATAGAAATATTTTGTCGTGAACCAAAAATAATTCTTATTAATTATATGTATGCATAATATTGTAATTAGTAGCTATAAATGACTATTTATTAACGTTTAATTGTCAGCCAATACTCGTAAACGGTATTAATATTAGCATATCGTTCACAATAACCGCGTTAATAGAAAATAATTACAGTGTTTAGTACGTGCAGTAGATAATTGAAACAATTCATTCATAATTATTATAACAATTGTTTTAAATATATATACATATATACTAATTAAATACATAGGAAAAGTAGTTGCACAATGTTATGTAATTTTTTATCTTCTTATCACATTTGGAGCAACAATGACGCAATTGCTCTTGCCTGTGGGGAAAGGCAAATAAGCTAATATAAACTGTACCGGGTGACTATAATAGATATAACATATAAAAAATCTGATACTAATTTATATTTACATATCATACATGCAGGATTGTTTTTTTGTGTTACTAGAAAGGTTAAAAACATTTAAACAAAACAATTTTCACTGCACACAAAAAGCCTACGAAAAATAAACCGACGAAGCTTAGGAAATATATAGCTTATATTTATATAAGTATTTGATTTTCATATTCCAACGTCATTTATAAATATCATATTAAAGTATGGGATGGGATAGATTAGACTAAATTAAAATAAAATATATTAAACATAAGCATAGAGCTTAAAGAGCCAAGTTTTTCAGTATTTACTGGCAATGTTAATAGAATGATGAACGAAAATGCGTCAATAGAAACAAGATTTATGAATGCAGGTAAAAAGGTACTTAACTACCCGAATCTTGGCACCGACACTTAGCTTTCTATATAATGGCAACACCGCACCAGACACATTGTCTGATCGACGTACATTATTTCATAATTTTCATTTGAGAAAGTTTCTCACGTATTACAATAATATGTTAGTACAATAGTATTTCAGCTCCTCTATTAAAGTTCGTTGCATATGGTAAGATCTAGATATGTACTTATTAGTAAATTAGATCTTTTACAGTTATTAAGATGATATAGGTATATCATAATGTAGTAAGTATCCTATCACTAAATTCTCTCTGCCTAAACTGGCAAAGGGAGTGAAACGCGCAAATTACTGTTTTATAATCAAATGACAATTTTTTTCAATAAAATAAATTGAAAAGTCTAAACTAAATGTCATATGACATTGATAGAGGTTCACGTGATTGTCAATAAAAAGTCATTGCTATATTATAATTCCAAGTCTTCATATATGTACGAGTATTGTTAACATAGACAGACGCTAGGGCTGTATGAAATGAGTCCTTATAAAATATCAATAAGGATTTTTGAAAAATAATCAATTTAAATTAAATTGATACAGTAAACGCAATTAAAGCGTAATAGGAATGTATTATAAGCTGTCAGCAACAGTAACAACAGACAACGGAGGTTTTTTTGGAATACCGCGTACCTAGCAGGGTAGGCAGAGGAAGAGTTATCCTAGCTGTCTATGCCGGTAATATTGGAAAGAAAAAAATGTTATAAGAAGCTTAACAATATTTATTTTATTTAATATATAATTATTACCATATATTTATTACTAGGTATTTAAACTAAGAGAGATTCATCTATAGACATCTTTATACACATAAGCCAAGATGCATTAAAACGTAAGACATCATTTACGATATTAAATCAATGGACAATGGTCGTATCAATTAACCCGCTCCCCCCGAGCTCATTGGTTGATATGACGCAGCGTCGTTGCGCCGGCGCATCGGACCAATCACGGCGGTTAACGAATTGATCGCAACATGTTTTATTAGATAACAGTTGCTAAGCGATTATCTTTTAACTTTTTATTTGTATATTAGGGCAATGCGCGGCGTTGAGTCCCGCTAGCGGAAAGTGGGGGACAGAAATCAGAAGAAGTGAAGAAAAAGAAAGAAGGAGTTCGGTAGCTGTTAACGCTACGATATGGGGAATTGCGTAAAGATAAAATAGAGTCCTAAAAATTCGTTCTTATTCAAGGCCTAATAAAAATAAATATTTTTTTCATGAAAAACTTCTTAATGCGTCTTTTATTTTTAACCCACAGATACAAATTCGATAGTACCAGCGATTTAACTTATAAACATATGGATTGCTTGCAGAAATCAACTTTTCAACTTGGCTATGTCATAATGCACGTGAGAAAGGAACTTTCTAGACTTTCTTAGATCTAAAATTATTAGATCAAAACATACTTTAATACATTTCCTTTATTAAAATGATAAAATTTTATTATATTTAATCTAAATGTAATTTTTTAAAAAAAGTTATTTAAATTCCATTATATAAAGTTAAATAAAAAATTGACCGGGAATTATGCCATGAAGATAACATCATTTTGTATAATAAATACTAAATAAATAAAAAAAAATTGCGAACCAGCAATGGTCAACATTCTAAAATACAATACTGTACACGATGTTTAATCGTGGTACTAACTTATCACAATGTTTGCATTGGTGTTTTTTCTACTCGAGCAAAAAATATTGTCTCAAGTTCATATCATTAGTGTTTGTTATGATAATTAACTTTGTAAAATAACATAAGTAAACAGCATACAAACGTATGGTATAAGTGATTTTCCTCATACCGGTGGGTAGGCAGAAGGATACTCCCCTCCCTAATATTCCCCCATTTTTTGAGACAGCGTGTTGAGAGGCTTGGAACTTTGTCTTGTTAACCAAGCGAGATAATGAAAATATTAAAAAAAACTATTTAACCGAGTGGAAATAGCACCTACTACCTTCGCGGTTACAGTAGCGATATGCGCCAAGATGGCCTCTTAATGGGTATAAGTGTTAATTTTAATTATTTACCATTTTGTTTATTATCCTGACTAAAGTAGCACGTTTACTATACGATGACGTAGCCTATTAGCGGATGAAACGGAATTTAATATTTCGACATAAAAATGTGGTCAAGTGCAAATTTAAGTTAGTTATAAAATGGTTCAGTAAAAGCCGATTATTTACTAAAAAAATGGTTCTCATTGTTTTCATTGAATGAAAGATAATACAAAAAGCATTACAGTAAAAGTTTGCTTAAAGTTTGCACGTAGTGACTATACAAATATTTTTTTCTTTTCTTTTTCCTTTCTATGCAAGAGTGTTGAGGTCGCACGTTCAACTTCTGACTATCACATGATTTTTGAAGGTATTACCTAACAAAACGTTTTTCACACACTCGTTATAAATTGTTATTTCTTATAAAAAAATCTTACGTGGTGCATTTTTCTATATAAAAATCTGCAAAGAATTTTTTTTTACTCAAACAATTCAATACATCAATAAAAACATGGTATAAAAATCAAGATTTCAACCAGCCATCAAATAAAAAATATCTTCCAATTGACCCAGTGGCGTAGCTAGGGGGGTGCGAGCGGTGCGGTCGCAACGGGCATCAAAGTCGACGATTACTTTGTTTTTAGACCTTAGACCATTTTAAAGGGCATCAAGTCCCCTAAGCCGCACCGGGCAGCAAATACCCTAGCTACGCCACTGAATTGACCAATTAACTTATCGTTCTTTACAAACTACGGTAATACATATAATCCTCTTGAGCCACAGAGTCTACATTAAGAATCATAAACTTATTTAAATAATAATAATAGTTTTTGGTTATTCATATAATCTAAATTATGTATCCTTGTACGTTAGATAACCTAAAGAATGCTTGTGATGGGTGCAACGGTCTATATATTGATAAATACTATAAGAACTTTTATAGCAGTACTCATAACAGTTTTTTAATTAATAGTTGTGTCGAGAAAATTAAATCTATGAAGCTAGAGTGAGCCGTGAGAGAACTTCGATTGGCTTTTGAGAACAGTATCGATGATGCAGCATGAGCAATGTAAAAGAATGAGTACCAACCGGGTTATGTCAGCGTGGCGAAAGGCACTGCTGAGACCGCAATATTTGGTTGCTCCGTTTCCTCTGACTACCACGCTAGGCGTAAACTGTGAAGCTAAGAAAACTATTGTCGCTTAGACGACCCATTGAGAGTTTTAATTTTATAGGTACACGATGTTGATGGATTCGAATGCTCTGGTTCGTTTAAGTGGTTTCGCTTAAGTTGAATTCTCTTAAAACATTTATAATATGATTTTGACAATAAGTGAAAAATCAAATGATCTTCCATTTAATTTTCATTTTCTATCCTGCAATATAACGATAATAAAATAGCCTCTTAAAATTATCCCTCTGACCAAATTGGTCACGATGACCGCTTCAAATCCTATTCGTTTTTTACAATTAGGTATATACCATTGTATGTATTTATAGAATAATTCGACGAATACAAGACCCGTTTCTTATCAACAAAAAAACTAGGCGCTGGCAAAAATAAGACCGCTCTCAGTTATTTTTAAGACGAGTATTTTTTTATGATAATCGCATATCATAAAAAATACTGTAGTCTTAAAAAAACTTGTGTTAAATGTTATATGTATGCCATTAACCAATTGTATATGTCATAAACCATTACAATTATTTTATCATTGATAACCTTTAGTCATTAGGCAATTGTTTTACAAATTAAAAAGTAAACCGCAAAAATATGTATATTGAAGTAACACGTGTTCACTCTGGCTATAAAAACAGAAAAAAATATATTTACAGGGCAGACTAAAAGTTTTTCGTACGAAGTCACTTCCTTTTTACTTTTCTCCATTTCATATACATTGTATACTGAATGACGAACTGCTTTATTCACCTAGAACACGGGAACACCTATGCTTTCGTTTCCTACGCACCGCCCAATTACCAATACACTGCTTATTGAGTGGCGGTGTGGCTTGTTAATAGGTACTACGGCGAGAAAATGGAAATAATTCAATCGCCTCAAGTTAGAATCGCACCCACAGCCATCGAATTTACAGTGAGATGAAATTTTACCTATATTATCTATATATATAAAAGGACTTGTCCTCACCGACTGAGGTAAGACGCACGCACAGCCGTAACCGCTGTTGGTACAAACGTGGAATTTGGACAGATGTTTACTTTTGTAANCACCCCCAAAATACGCAAGCGAAGCTGCGCGCGTCCGCTAATAATTAATAAAAATACTTTTCTGTATTTAGCGTTCCCTACTTTCCGCAATTTCCGCATTTTTTTTAACGCATTGCGCGTTCACATTCGTTAGCGGACTCCAATCCGCGTTTTACCTTGTTACCAGAACGAGGAAATTAAAATATAAAATTATTCATTGATCCGAGTAGGAATCGAACTCAAAATCGTCGCACACACATTCATACGCTTGTGCCACTTCGCCACGACGGCCTATATGAATAACCAATCTTCACTTATAAAATATCAAAGTATTAAACGTCACGTGAGTCTGCAGTCAGCATCAACTAACAAAGTACAAGTGGACCGAATTGATAAATAACCGTCAACTATCTAAGAAGATCTCGAAAGACGTTTTGCCTTACTTATAGGGAAGCCATTGCTGTAATTTTTGTTTATTTATTTTTTTTATGTCGTTTTAAGGTTAACTCTATGTTAAGAAATATAAGGTCAACGTATTCGGCCGATTTACTTATTAGTTATACCTTATACAAATATTTAATAACCTATAAAATAAATTATAGAGCCTGGATTAAAAATATTTAGTTTTTCTTTTTGAAGTAAAGATATGTAATTCATAAAAAAATAAAGTCATTGGATGCCAAGGAAAAGGAGGACAATTTCGAAAGTCACAAAACGCATTTAAATAAGTATCAATACAACATTTTTGGTTTACTTTATGTATCAATTCGAGTGAAAAATGTTCTTTAAGTTATCGGACAACAACCTTGAAAGAAATTATAAGCAATTTAAAAAATTTTGCTCATCCGTGAAAAATAATAATAGGGAAAAATATGAAATTTCTCGATTTTAGACATTTGGTCTAATTTTTTATCAGTATAATTATTATAATTAACAACTATTCTTATGTGAAATTTGGTGAATTTTATAGAAGGAAAATAGTGCAGTCACCTCTCATCCAGCCAAAGAATGTTACGTGAATCGCAGAATGGACATAAACATAACGAAACTGGGGAATTTGCCAAGTCGTTCTCAGGGTCGCGGACGTTTCTGCTTAAGTGAAATTGTTCCTCATACGTATAAAAAAACATGCTAAAAATATTCTGCATATATTTGCGAAAAGAAAATGAGAAATTTTATTTTTAAAAAAATATCACTTACCTCTCAGTAACAGGTACGGCCTTGGACTTGAGCTCGTAGAACATGAAGTCCTGCTGGGGCTGACCGGTGGTCATTTCTTCCAGGATCCTTTGATCAACATTGAAATCATTCGTTAATAACGAAGCGAGATCGTAT
Organism: Heliconius cydno galanthus; assembly: GCA_036379175.1. Classification (NCBI taxonomy): domain Eukaryota; kingdom Metazoa; phylum Arthropoda; class Insecta; order Lepidoptera; family Nymphalidae; genus Heliconius; species Heliconius cydno. The sequence goes on along the minus strand of JAKRZM010001292.1, from coordinate 156,416 downwards.
CCCATATCAATACCGGATTCATCCATGTTTGAACACAAAAACACAAACTTTATCACAAATAACACGTACGGCAAATTAAATTTTATATATAATGCATATTAAAAACAATACATATTATTTATATAAAAAAAGAATGAATATCTTAACAGCATCCATTCTCCCAGCTGTCTACTTGTTTCTATTTGTTGACTAAAGTTATACGTATGAAATATGAGTGACTGCAATACAGCTCATTTTAGCACAACACGATTTTCTTATAACCTATAAGATTTTTCACTACATTCACATTTTGCCGCTTTATTTTGTAGTCTATTATTTTGTAATGGTAACATTTATAAACCTCGAAGACGAAGTTGAGCCTCGAACGACAACTCAATGTTAAAAAAACAATGACATTAATTTATAAAATTATAAATATTTATCAAATACAGCCAAATAATAAACATATTACAATAAATTTATTAATTTTCTATTTCGTAAATTTCAGATTTATGTCATAATAAAAATATTATTTATATTGTATTAAAAATTGAACAATTACCTACTTTCTTCGGGTCTGGTAGTTCTTAAATTTTAAGATAAATTATTCTTGAACAGCATACATATTTTGTTAAATTAAATTGTCTATGACAATATTTTTTATCTATTCCATCTTATGGTATACAGTACACAGACTACAATGCACAGAGTACATTTACTCAATCCTAATTCCTTTATATTGTCTATGGACTATTGTCTATGTCTATGGTAAACTGTGTTTGCATGCAGATTTGATCGGTTTTAGTAAATAACAAGATTATATTATAAGTGTACATTTTAATTTATAAAGAACTTAAATTCTATTTCAAAATGTCGAAAGCACATCCTCCAGAATTAAAAAAGTAAGAAATATTTATATTTTTATGTTACTTGGGCTATAGAGGGATAGCGTCCCGCGTTCTTCATAACCTAACGTTTTTACCACTAATGTTTAGTTTATGCGTAAATATTAATTATAAGCATTACAATTAATAATTTTTGATTATAGATTCATGGACAAGAAGCTATCAATAAAATTAAATGCCGGACGAGCGGTTACCGGCGTACTCAGAGGTTTTGATCCTTTCATGAACTTAGTTTTGGATGAGTCTGTCGAAGAAAGCAAGGATGGGCAACGAAACAATATTGGCATGGTGGTACGTTCGAATCATTTTTTTTAGATTTCCCTGTATCATTTACATAGCATAGTATGTAGAGGGAATCTGGGATCCTAGTGTTAAATAACTCCATTCTTATTAAGAGACCTTTCACCACTTTCCATCGACTTTTATAGGCGTTGCATGTTAGGTGGCGGAACTCAGTGCTGCGCTTTGCCTTAGAGACATAAAAATATTAAATATTTCAGTTCCTTGAGTGGGAATTGAACTCAAACTTGCTGTGTTTACAGTTTTACGCTTGTGCCTCTTCATTACAACAGGCCTCCATAAGGGTTCAAATTTATAATGTATTTAATTTATAAAATATAACTTGCAAGATTTGACCTACATTAACACCGATTATGGGCTTGTTATATATTTCAAATTAATATTTTGGATATAAAAAAAACACCAACCAAATTTCATATAAAACTTACAAAATTTTTGTTTTTTAAGTTTACTTAATTGAAACTTTTCATACATTTAAATAGGCTAACTGAACTAATTTCAAGTTATTTTGTGTAGAATGGTAAAACTCTATTCTGTGCTCTAAGTGCAATCTATAGCAATTTAATATGTAAAATATTTTTCTTCACATTTATTTTGGAGGCCATTGTGATGTTTCAGTCCTGAATTATTCACATGAGCTCACTCCGGTAGGAAGATAAAGCATGGCATTGAGCTTAATCACTTAACACTCAATGTCTCGAAAATGGGATGTGTTGGGAATATTGTCTTAACAATAGGTTTCTTCTGTCCTCTGTCTGTCAACTTTATGTACATTATCTGTACTTATTTTTACAGGTGATCCGAGGAAACAGTATCATCATGTTGGAATCACTAGATAGAATATAGTATTTAGTTAAATGTCTTTATTGTAAGTTTATATTAATAAATATTCATAATTCATAAAAAAAGTCCACTGAAGTGCAACTGTGCAGATTATTGGAAAATGGTGAATGTGTCCAAATACATGTTTTACAATGATGTCTAATAAAAAATATGTGAACAGAAATGTTTTTTATTTATATACTTTAATTTCATTATTCAATATTATAATTTAATCAAGTTCTACACAATGTATGTTGCTAAAAATAACATTTAATTCTTTTTCTTACATTTTAACTTTATTTATAATCAAATTTGTAGAGGCTAGAGAGGAGGCTGTTGGGGCATTAGCATGTAAACATGACAGGCTGTCGTTTTGAGCCCAAAGCACATTTTTGAACTTAAATTATACAGATTAATTACAAGTAACAATGAATGAATAGATGCATCACAAGCCGAACTGTGCCTCTATCAAAAATTAATCTACTGAATATTAGTGATGCATAGTTGGAGTATAATGCTTTGTTTATAATTATTTTAACAGCTTTGTCTTGAATTAACAATTTTTAACAAAAAAAAAACCAACTTCTACGGGATCCCATAATCAGAACCTAACTATAACTAAAGTCCCATCAAACTACACTTGAAGATTCTTTTTTAAAAGAACTATCCTTTCCAATTAAAAATAATAATAATAGGTTGGCGAGATATTGAGTTATTCGTCCACATCGAGGACATATTTAAAGCAAATTTAGGACTTATGTGGAAACCTAAAACCTAAATGGAACCACAAGGGAAGCACCAGCTTTACAAAATTATTCTCATTTTCTTACTTAATTTACCATTGACTAAAGAATTTATTCTTATTTATTTAAAATAGCTTAAAAATAATAAAATATTACATATTATATTAATATGAAATAAAACATAATAATAACATACACGTTTTACTCGTTACGTACATTTTTGGAGTTTAATAAAAAATGATATGATTAAAACGTACTTAATAGGTAACTTCGTAAATGCACATTTCACTTACGTCAAGAATATGACAGGACAACAAAGAAATTCCCGAGTTTGACGTTTTAGTGATAAATTCTATTTGTTCGTTATTTGTTGTGACAATTATTATAAAATGATAAAATGTGTAACTAATTTAAAACTATTTCATAAGACTAGCGGACGGATTTCATAATTAGTACAATAATATAATTTTAAGAAATTACGGACATAAAAGGATTCTTTAACCTTTTTACTACTGTAAGTTATTTGGCTTCTTCCTGTAAATTTAAATTTTAAACAACTTCCTACTTTCTGTGCCTATTATTTTTATTTATATTATAAATAAATTTTGTAGAGATATGCAACATCAGAGCGGTGGGATAGATTTAACGCTGATAAAATTTTATTGTGATGAGGTCATCTAAGTGCATTTTTATAGGTCATAGAATCAACATTATACATGACGTTGCTATGCTATATGATAACAATCATTATGTTATAATTGGATCATGTACATGTTCTAAGAACTCTTGAATGTTATAAGTATGATTTATTGTTCTAGAATATATTAACTATTAACTCAGACATGACAACCTAATTCAATTAATTTCAAAGTAATTTACTAAACATGCAAAACATACACCTGAGTAAGTAGTTATACACTAATATTTTTTTTTTATTTCAATTAATTCTTAGTTTGATATTAAATAGTATGGGAAGAAAAATAATTTCACATATCAGTAGTTGCATAAATAAGGAGTAAACGAGATCTTACAAAGTAGTAGTAACTGATAATAAGAAAAGAAAATGACATGCAGTACAAAATGTCTGGAAAATCACACTGTGCCGTGTGAACAAAATGTCTTAAAACTAGGTTCCCTCTGCTCACAAAAAATATAATTAAAAATAGAAATAATCTTAGCTTCACTTTAATAAAATGACAAGTTTTATAAGTAAATACAATGAGTTGTTCTGTATGAGTCAGCAAGGATTGATAAAAAGACAAACAATTGACTAATTGTGATGATATGGGTAATAAATATTGAATGTTTGTCAACAATTGTTACTAATTTGTGTATGAAGTGGCTTATTTGTTTAATTATAATAAATTGTAATATTTTTATAATTTGCTGTTGTGGAGTAGTGTGACAGCACCTGTCTGTGAACAATGGTTGTGAAAAATATTTTTGTACATTATACAATAAAACTAAAATAATTATAGGTATGTACAATTTCTAATTTGTGTTTGCAAAAAAAATTAATTTTATTTACAAAATGAGAATGAAGAAGAACACGCTCAGCTGGTTTCCATAGCATGTCAAATGAATCAGTGATGAGAGAATGATAAAAAAGATTTATGGAGGAAAAGTGAGCAGTAATAGAGGTAGAGTGAAACCTCGGTTGACTTTCGAAAAAACAGTACTTTCTAAGAACTGGAGGAAGGTAAAAAGTATGAGGCCCCCGGAGGGCATGTATGAAGATGTTGATGACAGTGGATGAGGCAAAAGAGATATGCAGACTGTAGTGTTTGGTGCCCCATTCTCAATGACTATTTCTTTAATGATATAGCATGAAGCTAGATTAGGATTAAGTATTCTAATCTCTGTGCTCTATAAAATAAAGCATGATATTCAGTCTCGTAAATTGGTTAGTGTTTAATGCATGCACAGCCTTAATACTAGGTTCCTTTTGTGTATATATGTTATGCAGGATATAGTGTGAAGCTTTAAAAAAAGCCTAATGTCTATGACTGACACTATGTATATTATTCAAATTCACATCATTAAATACTTCCCATATTTCCAGGAGCAAAGCCAGTCACCATGGCCGATACTTTAGACCCCCTTTCACCGAGTCTAAATGACTCTGTTAGTCCTGGACTCATGAGGAAACTGAGAATGAGATTTGGGAGAAATTCTCCACCAAGATCTCCAGGAGATGGTAAATATTTCAAACTTAATTTATATTAATCAACCGCATATTATGTTGTACTGGCACACTTAAAAAAAAGAACTTTCAAAAAAATGACAACTGTTTCCTATATAGCATGGTGGGTAGAGAGAACCTTGTGTCAAGACACTGCATCCTCCGATTGATTTTGGACATTGCCTGTTGAATAAGAGGAACTGAATGCCATACTTTGTCTTACCCCCTATTATGATTGAACCCACAACACTGCGTTTAAAGTCAAGTGTTGTTCCACTGCCTCCACGATCACCTCTATACAGGATGGAATTGTCAGCACCACTTTAAATGAAACCACAGTTTTAACTACTCTATAAAAGCCTAATATAATTCGGAAAAAAAATAATTCCCAAAAATTAAAAAGTGATTTTTTCAAACAAAATAAATAATAAAATTATCGTTTTAAAATAAAACGCCATTTGTAAAGTATAACATAGGCACGAACACACTTACCTGTCAAAGCGGCAATGTCGCATGCGTATGTGTGCGTGACACGAAATACAGGTATGGATAAAAATCGTGAAATGAAAAAAAAATCCTACGTCCAAACTGTTGAGGTACCTTGATTAATTTCTTAGGTGTGGGTTTGAAATATATTACCCTATATGCAGTTTGAATAAAAGAAGCGCTGCCTCTTCCAGCCTGTATAAACAACTATTTTATTTAACCACAATCCATACCTATATTATAAATTCGAAAGTAACTTTGTGTGTCTGTCTGTCTGTCTGTCTTTTACGCAATCAGCAAGTTTGTTGTTAGAAAACGTCACCCAAAATGAGCTTGCTTAACGCATCTCTCTATTGACAACTGAAAATAATTTCATAAATATATTTATTTCTTCGTATAGTTCAAGCGGGCGTAGCCGCGTTCGGGTCCACTAGTATTATTATATACTTTCTCAGTGCACATTATTATAATACATCATAATAAATAAAATAATTTACAAAATTGACCCAATTGACCATTTGTATAAATAAAACCCAATTTAATAAGTTGCATTTAGTTTTTGTAATCAATGAAAACAGCGGTAAGCCATTGTGCTCAACTGTTTCAAGGTGAACAAAAAACACATCTGTCAGGTCATTTTAAATTACACGGTAATCGGTATCAGTTGAAAAACAATCGCGCTTTCGTAAACACGTTATGGTGGAGAAAATTAGTAGTGGTTAATATTTTTATTTTATAATAATGTATAATAAAATATAGAGTTCGAAGTAATAATTAATTTAGTCAAAAGTAATTGTGCATTAGCTTCACGCTGTATTCCGCATATAGCAAGGAGGGCAGGGGGAAACTAGTGTTAAGTTTCCTCTAAACCTTCCTCTTAGTTACTTCTGATTTCCAAGATAGTGTGTAATGTGACATGACAAGTGAGGAAATGAAATAATAATTTTTCCCAAATGAGCTGCTAATTTTTCATTTCCACTAGTTGGGATTGAACCCACAACCGTCGCGTTACAGTGACACCCCTGTGCCCCTAGGCCACGCCGGCCTCACTACGTCGTAATTGTTAAAAAAAAACTGTAATATAGTATTTACATTTTCTTTTTTTTTTAAAATACATAAAAAAGTTAAACAGTGTCCTGCAAAACTCTTTGTGAGTTTGACTGCAGGATCTCGAGTCTCTTCTTCTTCTTCAGTCTTACTTTACTAATTTAAATTAAAATTAAATTAATATTAGATTAAAATTAGATTAAAATTAAATTAAGAAGTATTTTCTGTCAACTGTTCAATTAACAGTTGACAGAAAATACTCCCTAAGTTTAATTTTAAACCTAATGTTAAACAATATTCTTTATAGATTACCATTTCATTTATCATGCATTTTTATAACATTTTTATTTTTGTTTCGTTTTGTTTTAGTTACAGAAAATGACACAATGAAATCTGAGAATGTTGTCGCTATTTTTTTATTGTCAACGTTACGCCATTTAACTTGATTGCTAATTTCCTTAAGCATACAATATAAAGGCCTTGAAGTGTTTTTTAATTGAAAAGATAAATTAATAAAACGCATTTTTTAATTTTTCTTTATTTTGGATTCTAAGAGTTGCGTAGAGAAAGCCAATTGTTAAGGCCTCTAGTTCTCTATTTTCTATAGTTTTTTTTTATTGGTTGGTAGAATGTGAACGAAAGTATTTACACTTGCAAATAGTTATTTTTACAGTGCTCCAATGCTTCAAGAAACTTCAGTTTCATTCGAAATATAATGAAATGTTTAACACAAATTTGTGAACAGAGTGTCTTAACACTAGGTTTCCCTCTTCCTACCCTGCTGTGTGCGGGATACAACGTGAAGTTGCGCATATTTTAAAAAGACGCAATTAATCTGGTCTTATTCATGTAATACTGTATGTTTCATTATTTCTTACAGGATATGTGGAATTCGGCGACTTCAGGTCTGAACGACCTGGTATCAAGAAAGTTGGTACCTTCGCCGGAGTGTTCTGTCCTGTCGTCCTTTCCATGTTTAGTGCACTTGTTTTTATACGTATGGGTGAGGATCTCTTTTTTTTATTTAGGGCTATTTAAAGGTATTTTGAGGATTATAATTTATTGATATGTCTATGTGCAATGTAGAGCGATATGTAAAAGAACAACTCTAAATTTAGTTAATTTAAAATTAGCAATACTGGCATTGTAATGTTTTCTAAATAATATTATTATAATCATTTTTAAGATACTAAGTGTTTCCTAAGTCTAATTTCAGTCATCGCGTTCTATCCAATCATTATATTATATTACTTAGAATTTTCAATTTTAATAGACAAGCTTACTTGTTTTTATTATATATTTTATCATAACTCTTAGTACTTTGGAAATATAAAAATATATGCAATACTAAAGAAATTAATTTTGTTTTGTCCAGGTTATCTAGTTGGAAATGCAGGTCTCCTAGTGACGTTAGCGCAATTTGGTCTTGCCTATCTAATAGTGGGTTTTACAGTAATGTCGATATGCGCTATATCGACTAACGGTGCAGTTGAAGGGGGCGGAGTTTATTGTATCCTTTTTTTATTCTATACATATATTATAAAGCGGAAGTGTTTGTTTGGTTATCTCAACAACTATTATTATGTTTATCCTACTTAATATTTAATGTGGGAAATCGATTTCTGTAAATGAAAGTTACATTATAAGTTAAGTTAACTATTCTTTATTTTTAACAGACTGAAAAACCGGTGTAGGATATTACTTTTATATAATAGATATTATTATATTTAAATATTTATTACTTAATAGATAACTATTTGATGCATCGTATATTTTTTTTGAGTAGTTGTAAATCGATAATTCTATTTTCTTTTGAATGGCATCCACCAGAGATGTAAATAACTTTCTATACAAACAATCAGTCATGATAAGCAGAACTCTAGGCCCGGAGTTCGGCGGTGCTATAGGAACACTGTTCTTCTTTGCGAATGTAGTGTCCAGTGCGCTTTGTATTTCTGCCTGCACTGAAGCATTGGTTGAAAATTTTGGACCCAATGGTAAGTTGTATTGAATATTTTAATATTAAGCGGAAAATTGAGTCCCTAGTTTATTATAAAAGCAATGTGGAATTTTTGGATTTTTATCGGCATATTTTGCTTTAAATAAGACAAATTGATACTGTTTGCGAGGTTCCTTTAAAGGTTCCCGTAAAGGCTCCTTTTTTGTAATATAAATTTACTTTTCTTTATTATTTTCAGGTTATCTAGTAGGAGATTCACCTGGCTTACCCAATGGCTATTGGTATCGATTCCTGTATAGGTAAGGAATATTAAATTATGTGTTGGTAAAAGAATCTAAAACAAAAAAATACTAATAGCATAAACACTTTCCAGCTATAAAAGTCAAACATATTATAATGTTCTTTGTAAATATATTATTTTTTNTTTTTAAGATACTAAGTGTTTCCTAAGTCTAATTTCAGTCATCGCGTTCTATCCAATCATTATATCATATTACTTAGAATTTTCAATTTTAATAGACAAGCTTACTTGTTTTTATAATATATTTTATCATAACTCTTAGTACTTTGGAAATATAAAAATATATGCAATACTAAAGAAATTAATTTTGTTTTGTCCAGGTTATCTAGTTGGAAATGCAGGTCTCCTAGTGACGTTAGCGCAATTTGGTCTTGCCTATCTAATAGTGGGTTTTACAGTAATGTCGATATGCGCTATATCGACTAACGGTGCAGTTGAAGGGGGCGGAGTTTATTGTATCCTTTTTTTATTCTATACATATATTATAAAGCTGAAGTGTTTGTCTGGTTATCTCAACAACAATTTTTATTTTTATCCTACTTAATATTTAATGTGAGAAATCGATTTCAGTAAATGAGAGTTACATTATAAGTTAAGTTAACTATTCTTTATTTTTAACAGACTAAAAAACTGATGTAGGATATTATTTTTATATAATAGATATTATTATATATAAATATTTATTACTTAATAGGTAGTTGGGATTCGATAATTATATTTTCTTTTGAATGGTATGCACCAGAGATGTAAATAACTTTCTATAAAATTAATCAGTCATGATAAGTAGAACTCTAGGCCCGGAGTTCGGCGGTGCTATAGGAACACTGTTCTTCTTTGCGAATGTTGTGTCCAGTGCGCTTTGTATTTCTGCCTGCACTGAAGCGTTGGTTGAAAATTTTGGACCCAATGGTAAGTTGTATTGAGTATTTTAATATTAAGCCGAAAATTGAGTCCCTATTTTATTATAAAAGCAAGATTTTTATCGTTATTTTTTGCTTAAAATTAGACAAATTGATACAGTTTGCGAGGCCTAAGTTGAGCTTTGCATATGTATATGACTGTGATACTAAAAAGTACCTAAAAGTTATCTCGCGTTTTGCCACTTTCTGCCTAATAAATTTTTCTCTTACTAAATGTCAGTAAAGATTCCTTTTATGTAATATTAATTTACTTTTCTTTATTATTTTCAGGTTATCTAGTAGGAGATTCACCTGGCTTACCTAATGGCTATTGGTACCGATTCTTGTATAGGTAAGGAATATTAAATTATGTATTGTTAAAAGAATCTAAAATAAAAAAATACTAATAGCATAAACACTTTCCAGCTATAAAAGTCAAACATATTATCAATATTCTTTGTAAATATATATTTTTTTCATTAAATAATTTCTTAGTCTGAGGTCATTCACATTTCTTTTTAATTAAAAAAATATCTAGAAAAGTCAGTATGAAAATGTACGAAAATAGAGAGCTATCACAAATTATTACTTATAAAATTATTTTTGTACAAATAATTAAAAAAAAATTATAAAAAAAAAATTGTTATATGATTTTTCGTTCTATAATAATGAATATAGATTATAAACATCCTTCCATGACTTGATTTGACGACGTTCCTTCCTGGTTTCCATTTAAATATGTAGAACATCTATACTTCTAATATTACAAAGCTGAATAATTTGCTTGGTTGAATACCCTAATCTTAGGAATGTAGTAGTGATGTTCCTTAAGATAAATATATTGTTATTAAAAACACCATTTCTTTTCAGGTCAGCGTTAAACGCCGCAGGTCTAGGCGTGTCTTTGGCGGGCGCGTCTCTCTTCGCTCGTACTAGTCTGGCAATATGGTTGACGACCGTTGTTTGTTTGTGCAGCACATTTTTGAGTTTTTTCATTACATCCCCTGGACAGGTAAGGTTTAAATAATGATGTCTTCCATTTATATAAATGGACATAAATAAAATGACACGAATTTTACGTTAGTATAGTAAACGTTAAACAATGACATTTTTTTTCAAAACTTATAAACATTTGAATGTCGCGGTATTTGAGTACGCGCTTCTTGGTTACCGTCCATCTTATCTAGTGGTAAGTAAGCGTGTGGACGGTAGGAGCGTGTGTTTTATACATACATATAGCATAGTTTAGTAGCTATGCTATATGTATGTATAATCATAATTGATGTCGTTAGCATCTCTATAAGGAGATTTTTGCAAATGTTCGCTACTGGAACGGGATATTTATTAAATATTTTAAAGTGTTACTCCCTTCTCTCCGCAATACTTTTTAAATAATATGTAGAAAAAAATTAAAAAAGTAAAATTTTAAAAGTATGTTTTTATTTTGCCATTAGATAGAAAAACCGGCTACAAACCAGCTAGTGAACGCAACAAACTTCACATACACCGGCCTCAGTGTGGCAACTCTCCGCGAGAATCTTTACTCCCACTACGCCAGAGACTACAGCACAGAGAGCGGAGAGATGGTGGACTTCGCTTCCGTGTTTGGTGTTCTGTTCACTGGAGTCACTGGCGTCATGGCGGGGGCTAACATGAGTGGTGTGTATATTATATTATAAAATTAAAAAATAATTTTAATATCAAATAGAAACCAAAAATCTCCTGCTTATTGTATGTATTTTAAAAAATAATACATTAAAAAAACCTTCGTTCGTTTTATTTTCAGGAAATGTTAGTTTTCTTGATTTGTTAAAAGACAAAGCAAAGCCAGACACAGACTATAGTGGGTAATTTTCATTAGTTGAGGCCAATCTGACTTTACAGTCAGATTGGCCTCAACTAATGAAAATTACCCGATTACTCGCGACGACGCTCGATTCCCACTCAGGGGTATTAATAATCTTCATTTCCTCTTCCTGGTAATAGGACAAAGCGCTGTTTACATTTCTGCAAATTTCTCCAATTAATAAATTTTTAGTAAGTAAATAGAGTGTCTTGACCTTTGCCGCTATATGCGGGATTCAGCGTATAGTTATTATATAAATGTTTTTTTTTTTCAGGCGAATTAAAAAGTCCTTCCAGAAGTATACCCTTAGGCACATTGACAGCGTTGCTCTTCACAGGGTTGTCTTACGCTGCCTTATCGGTGTTAACGGCTTCAACTTGTTCTATGGAGTTGTTGCAAAATAATTATGTGTATTTACTACCTATAAATGTATGGCCGCCTTTTATAGTAGTTGGTGAGTGTTTTTCTTTTGTTATTTGTCTTATTGAGCAGAATACTTATAATTAAATCGTAACGGATCGGTGTACATGAAAAGTATTTAAGTGAAACTAAAAACAAATATATTTAAAAATGTTGCCAGTTTTTTGCTACAAAATTGTTATAACAAAACAAAATGCAAATATTTATCATAATTCATTCAATCATTCAGCTCACCAAGTTAGTTAAGAATAATTAATCCTATATCTTATAAAACAAAGTCGCTTTTCGTGTCTGTCTGTTGTTTCTNTTTAATTAATTTTCACATTATCTTAAGTGCTTTGCAAACGTACATTATATGAATAATCCAGTAGTAAAAGCGGGCGAAGCCGCAAGAGGGTCGCTAGTTATTAATAAAACAATTTCTTTTCAGGTCAGCGTTAAACGCCGCGGGTCTAGGGGTGTCTTTGGCCGGCGCCTCTCTCTTCGCTCGTACTAGTCTGGCAATATGGTTGACGACTGTTGTTTGTTTGTGCAGCACGTTTTTGAGTTTTTTCATTACATCCCCTGGACAGGTAAGGTTTAAATAATAATGTCTTCTATTTATATAAATGGACATAAATAAAATGACACGTATTTTACAATGAGATTTATTTCAAAACTTATAAACATTTGATTGTCGCGGGATTTAAGTACGCGCTTCTTGGTTACCGTCCACACGCTCTTACCATATAATCATAATTGACGTTGTTAGCATCTCTGTAAGGAGATTTTGCAGATGTTCGCTACTGGAACGGGATAGTGCTATTTATTAAATATTTTAAAGTGTTACTCAATTCTCCATAATACTTTTTAAATAATGTATAGAAAAAAAATAAAAAAGTAAAACTATTAATATTTTTTTAAAAAAAGTGTGTTTTTATTTTGCCATTAGATAGAAAAGCCGGCGACAAACCAGCTAGTGAACGCAACAAACTTCACATACACCGGCCTCAGTGTGGCAACTCTCCGCGAGAATCTCTACTCCCACTACGCCAGAGACTACAGCACAGAGAGCGGGGAGATGGTGGACTTCGCTTCCGTGTTTGGTGTTCTGTTCACTGGAGTCACTGGCGTCATGGCGGGGGCTAATATGAGTGGTGTGTATATTATATTATAAAATTAAAAAATAATTTGAATGTCAAATAGAATCCAAAAATCTCCTGATTATTATATGTATTTAAAAAAATAATACATTAAAAAAACCTTCGTTCGTTTTATTTTCAGGGAATGTTAGTTTTCTCGCTTTGTTAAAAGACAAAGCAAAGCCAGACACATTATAGTGGGAACAGACACATGTCATTAGGTCAGATTTTCATTAGTTGAGGTCAATCTGACTGTAAACACGATGACGCGTAGTAGCGTTCAGGGTACAGTTATTATATAAATGTTTTTTTTTCAGGCGAATTAAAAAGTCCTTCCAGAAGTATACCCTTAGGCACATTGACAGCGTTGCTTTTCACAGGATTGTCTTACGCTGCCTTATCTATGTTAACGGCTTCAACTTGTTCTATGGAGTTGTTGCAAAATAACTATGTGTATTTACTACCTATAAATGTATGGCCGCCTTTTATAGTTGTTGGTGAGTGTTTTTCTTTTGTTATTTGTCTTATTGAGCAGAATACCTTTATACTTGTAATTAAATCGTTACGGATCAGTGTACAGGAAAAGTATTTAAGAAAAATGTTATTGGTAGCATACTGTAATGAAACCAAAAACAAATCTATTTAAAAATATTGCTATTTTTTGCTACAAATTTGCTATAAAAAAACAAAATGCAAATATATATATAATTATCATAATTTATTCAATCATTCAGCTCACCAAGTAAGTTAAGAATAATTAATTTTATAATAAACCTAAGTCGTTCATTACTACTTAACAAGGAATGTCTCGAAAATGTCCGCCTACTGCTATAGACGGGAGACGGTGTAAAACTAAAAGAAAATAATTATTTCCAGGTATGTTAACAGCAACGTTTTCAGCTGGTCTGTCTAATCTCATCGGTGCGTCGCGTGTGCTCGAAGCTTTAGCTAAGGATAACATATTTGGTGAGTCATTTTAGTGTATTTACAATTTTTTACTATTTTTAAATAAAATTTAACGGTATTTTCAGGTAACTTGTAAAAATTTTAACGAGCGATTCGAACCCACGTCTCTTAGAAACCGTCTTACTGTCATATTTTTTTAAATTTTATTATGTATATTTCCTTAGTACATTGTTTTCTTTTAAAGATAAAATTAATTAATGATTTTTAACTTAAATTTATCTAGGTCTATTTAGAAACCAAATTGCTGAATACTTCGCTAAAGTCTTTGATAACAGCTTACACATATTAACAAAAAAACATTAATACGAAAAAAAACTACGTGAAATAGGAAAATACTTAATTTATATTTATTTATATTGTAATCATACAGATACAAATTCGTATCTCTATGGTCAAGTATAATTATTATTTATAGGTTTCCTCCTACGTCCGATGGTGTCACGGTCCGGTAACCCAGTGGTTGCGGTGATAGCGTCGTGGTTGCTGGTTCAACTAGGGATCATGGCAGATTCACTGAACACTATAGCTCAGGTACAATATTCTATTATTTAAATAATGTAAAGAGTTTGAATAAGTAAATGTTTGAGTAAGTAGCAGAGAGAACTTAGTGCTGAGACACTCCTTTACCCATTATGTCACAAGTGCTTCAACACATAATTTTGTTTTCTACAATGTTTTAATTTTTATCAAGCCAATTTCTTTTTTTTAACTATTTGTAACAAGGTAATGTATAAAAATAATATAATTTCAGGTTAATTCGGTGCTTTTCATGACAAGTTATTTTGCTATAAACCTAGCGTGCCTAGGTTTGGATCTAGCATCTGCTCCTAACTTTAGGTAATATTTTTAAATTATTCATTTACTTAATATAATTGTATGTCTTATATGTTTTTTTTTCACTTATCACTGTGATATATAAAGCACTTTATAAAAATGTCTAACCCATGATTTAAAAAATATTTATTTTAAAATTATCAATTCTACACAAAAGATTTATACAAATTTAGTAAAACGCATTCTCCAACTCAGGTTAAAAGAATTAATTAAATTTACTAAAGGTTGGTCTTTTAGTTAATTGTATTGCTCATGTAAATGTATCCCAAAATATATATTTTTATGAGGTAAATATAATTTTATCCAATTTGAATCTTTGGACACACAACCAAGACTAGCAGTACACAACCCTTGTTAGTAAATGCATGTGTCCATGGACGGCGGTACTTACTACCAGTTATAATAAAATCCTTGTCGTTTACATTTGTTCACTTAAAATGTTTTCTCCAGGCCAACATTCAAGCAGTTTTCATGGGTGTCATCCCTGCTGGGCTTGTCGGGGTGTGCGGCGCTGATCTTCTCGCTGCGGCCGGCGTACGCGTGCGGCGTGGCGCTGGCATGCTGCGTGCTTGTGCTGGCTCTGCACCTGCTGTCGCCGGCTGCTGAGGACCCCAAGTGGGGCAGTCTGAGCCAGGCCCTCATCTTCCACCAGGTATATATATCCACTACACAGTGATAAATAAACTAAAATATTTCTTACTACAGAACCAAGCACTTGTATTCTACTCCAGTGTGACTCACCAATAGAAAAATAAAGAGAAACACAAACCAACAACAAGTGGACTTAATTCTTCTCTACCAACTAACTGTTACTTGTATGTGTATGACACTTGACATATACTAAAGATGGGAGGTAACTTTAATGGTATTGTAGATTGCACCAAAAGATTAAAGTCATTATTATAACCTATGTCGTTAAATGGACTATCAAACTCAAAAAAAAATTGTCAACGGAAATCTGAAGTAGTATCTGAGATTACCGCTTTGAATAAAATAAACTTCTTTATTCCCGCATATAGCAGGGCATGCAGGGTGACTACTACTGAAAATTCACCCGAGTGGGAATCGAACCCATAACTGTCGTGTACAGTTTACAGACGAACTCTTCATTTTTATCATATCAATAAATAAAAATGTATTGTTATAATTTTAATAACGGTAGGTCAGAAAATACCTTTTACTGCTGGACCCTCGACGGGAACACGTGAAGTTCTGGAGACCACAAATGCTGTTGCTCATTGGTTCACCAAGACAAGCTGCTCCTTTGATTGACTTCGTTAATGATCAGAAAAAGGTAATACTTATGAAATCTTCGAAAAAACTATATATTTCATTGTTTAGAAAAGTCCAGTGAAACATTTATTTTTAAAAGAATTTTAATCATAGGATAGATAACTGTTTACTGTGTTGAAATAGTCATAGCTAAGTTTTATTATAATTTAGTATATTTTTTGTTTGTACAACGACACTCAAAATAATATATAATAATGTTTCAGGGTGGTCTATTCGTCATTGGTCACGTTCGAATCGGTCAACTAGATGGTACTGGAGATCCTTTGGCGGAGGAACATAAATATTGGCTGAAATTGATTGATCATTTGAAGGTAAATTGTAAATGATTTTTTGTGCGTAAAATTATACCTATATAATTTTATAGACTTTAATTATATGTTATTATAAAAAAAACGCTTATAACAAATTGAAATTGAAGTACCTTTAAGCTACAGAGCTTAATCTGTGTTTTTTGTACTCTTTTGTTGGATACAACTCAACACCATATTTTTAATCGTACATAAATACACACACACGAGATTGAATATTTACGGTGGGAACTCAACGTCGTGCTTTGTCTTATTGCAAAACCGAGGATCCACAATCGTCACGTTTATAGACATATGCTGAGCCGCTCCGCCATGACAACCTCAATATATTTCACGGCATCAATTCTGCCCATATAATTAATATTCATTTCCTAGGTAAAAGCATTCGTAGAACTATGTCTAGCGGAATCGGTCCGTGCTGGTGCGGCACATCTAACTCGACTATCTGGACTCGGCGCTATGAAACCGGACACAGTGTTATTGGGATTCTGGGACACGGCCGCACCGAGGGATTTCTTTAGAGAGTAAGTTAGAAGTTAAGTTGTTATAAAGGAAATTAAAAAAATGCAATCTTAATGGAGATGTCCATAGTTTTTAGCATATTTTAAGTCGGTNTTTCCTTTTTATTGACATACCTATATAATTATCTGCATATAATTACCCGTCACTGGTATTTTTTTTTTTACTTTAGAAGATTTCACAAGATAATAAAATAATTGACATTATTTAAAAAATAAATATAGTTCACATTTTTTCCATGAAGGTAGGCAAAGGCAATATAGTGTTAGGGCACTTCAATTTCAACTCTGCGTTTTACATACTTAAACAGAGAAATAAAAATACTTGGAACAAAATGTTTTTCCCGAGTGAGGATCGAACCCACGACCATCGTTAACGATTGGACGTTGTGCCATTGGACCACGACTTCCTCAATAAATCCCTATAAAAGTGAATCTAAATTTAATTAAAACTCATGTAAATACATAAAATATATTATATTTAGAAATACAAGCACTAATACCAGCTATGCTTTACGGTTAGAGTTACGGCTTGTGGCACTTCATTTAATTCACTATAAACGTTAACTCTGTTTACCTAAACACGNCGTTTTTCGTCGATCGTGAATCGCGTTTACAGTCGTATCTCTGGTATTGTCTATCCACTGTTCTTTAACATTAATTACTTTTCTTTTAATTTTGATAAGTACATGCATCTTTTTTTGCAATCGGAAATACTGAACGAGATTTTCTGTCTAAATGCTAGCCAACTTCATTTAAAAGGTATAAGAATACTCATCTGTTTAAATTTGCTATACAACTAAATTATTTTGCACCGATTTTAGTATGTCACTTAATTATTTCGCACGATTTTCAATAATTCATAGCATTATATAGATATTGGAGAGTATAAATATGGAACGTCAAATTGTTTGGGTGTATTCAGAGAACGGCAACACTGTCAGTTGTCAGTTTTTAGGGAAGTGGAAGAGTGAACATATTTAAATACATATTAAAAATATTTATCAATTAATTCCAGAAAATCAGCGTCACTAAAATACATCGATGTATGGCTAGTAGAATTACTATCTCCATCAAGAGAAGAAGCTTTCACAGTACGAGCTCTGTTCGCGTTACAATTGGCTGCCGTGGTGCGTTCAGCGCGAGGCTGGCAACACCTGCGGTTGCGGGTTCATGTTGTAGCTGCCACTACTTCTGTAATGCTTGGAGGTAAGTAGATAAAGAAAGGGAGGTAATAGAGGGGTAGGGAAAAGTAAGGGAGAGAAAAGGCCTTGTCTTTAGCATTCTATTTGCATTTGTTATTTAAACTTGCAACACCATTGTGATGCAGCTTGTAACTGCGATGAACGGGAATGTGACTGACTAAATAAACAATATATCTCATTTAAGGGAACTTCTTTTCTCCTGACCATAAATTTACATTTACGCATATATTACAACTATATATTATAACCATATTATGTTAAAAATAAAATTCAAAATTGACTAATATTATTCCTAATAAATAATAAGACTAACATTAGTTTTAATTCGACAGAAGCAGGTAGAACCTACCCCACAGGCCTGGACCCATCGTTGGACCCGAACATCCCAGAACTGTCACCAGGAAGACCGGTTCAGGAGCGTTTGGCCCAACTCCTGAAACTCTTAAGGATTAACGCTAGTACTCATACTGTGAGTTTGAAAATATATGTCTCGCTTGGACAGTATCCCATTGGGGGGTGTTCGAGTACTAATATGTTATTTTTTTTTCAATAAATTTTTACTGATTACATTAGTAAGTAGCTATGGCTTAAGTTATAAATCGTCAGCTTAATTAAGGTTTTTAGCCCTTTTTTGGATATTTTTCGATTTAATAAGGAAAAATTTTAAAACATAATATTTTATTACTATGTCTTTCTGTAGTTTACGTGATATCAAAAATTTAGGCAAAAAAAAAAATATGTATATATTTTTTTCATCAATATTTATACATTATTTATTTTGCATTTTAATATGTTCAGGTAAATGAATGGCCAACATTAGAAGATACAAGCCGATGGTCAGACTCAAGTTTAGATGAAAACAGCGTATACCAACGAGTTCCTTTAAGTTATTTACAAAAGTATGTATTTAAGTATCTAAGTCATTTTAGTAGTAATTAGTACATCCATAAACGCTCTGACTGTAAATAAGACGCTTGTGGGTTCGATTCTCACACAGAAGAGTGAATTATTTTTACTTCTCATTCTGGAAATAAGATAAGTCCGGTCTTTACGAACCAATCAGTGCTTAGAGACTGGAGTGTCTTAACACTAAGTTCTACTTGCCTATCCCTATACATAAAGTTATAAAAATCTTATTTAATATTATTATTTCAGAGTAAACAGAATAATAAAATCTCGTTGTGATGAAGGCACAGCAGTTACGTTTGTACAGCTGCCCCAACCACCCAAGCTCCCCCCTATCCCATCGGATGCGGATGACGCTATATGCATGCAGTATTTAAAGGTAAGATCTTTTTATAAAAAATAAAATGAGCTTCACGCTGTATCCTGCACACAGCAAGGTACGCAGAGGAAACCTAGTGTTAAGACACTCCATTCTCCACTTTCTGCTGAATTCTGGAGACATTCGTGTTTAGTGGCAGAACTCAATGCGCGCTTTGCCTCGACACCAGAGCGAAGAAATGGAAATATAAACGTAAACAAATATTTTTTTCAAAAATTCATTTCTTCGAGTGGGGATCGAACCGACAACCGTCGCGTTACAGTCACACCCTTGTGCCGCTGTGCCACGACGCCTCAAGACTGCCTCCTTTTATACATGGATGAGATATTCGATTAATATTAATCCTATTAAGTAAATAAACGTAGACACCTTCGGAGTTGGATGACACTATATGTATCCAGTATTTGAAAGTAGGATATTTTACACGACTTCGAAGTTAACTAAAGTGGACAATCGATTATCCGAACCGTTAGACGAGTTTACAATTATATATTTCGTCAATAAAGTACTATATTCACAAATATTTATTAGTTATAATTACTATTTAATTCATACAAATACACGCACGCCTCGTTTTTGATGTTTTTTTTAGAATTTTTTATTGATTTGAATATTTTTTCAGGTATTAGACGAATTCACAAAGGACTTATCTCCGACTATTTTAGTACGAGGACTCAAATCTGTCACATCGACGTCATTATAAAACTGAGATATAGATTAAATATATTTTTATAAACAAATTTACCATATTATTAGTAATGACTTTGTAATTTAGACTTTTTTAATGAGCGGTTTAATTATTATTTATTTCATTAACAATTAAATAGAATAAGAACTATCCTTTTATTCTTAATTCGATATTTTTAAGGCTATCATTATAAAGGCTTACTTTAAATAAAAATATAACAATAATCTTTCGTTTCATATAACAAGGTAACCAGAGATTAGTCACTTAGTTCTGTATTTTTAACTGACTTCTTTTATCAACCATTTCCAAATAATTTATTGGATTCATAATTTCTTCTTATTTATAACAATGTAATATTTTAGTAAACAATTGCAGGTAATTAAAAAGCTTTTTTCTAAAATTAAGAATTTTATCTTTCTACTCTTATGTCATAAAATTATTACTGTGATTTTAGTTTCAATACGCCTAAAGAACGTTGTAGGTGGAGTGTAAACATTAAAAGAGTATTTTTTAAAGTTTAAAATATATTTTGCTCTTTATAAATTGTTTACTATTTTAAAAGAATAAAATAAACAATATAATAAAAATATTATTGTTTTGTGTTTGTTATCTTTTTACTCATTTAAAATTATCTGTAAAACTTCTAGTATAATAAGTAGTATAATATTATATGTTTATCTCTTCCACTTTTATATAGTACATTTGACGAGTCGTGCCCGCCATGAAATTAGTTGTAGGCGGTCCAGCGTTCGATTTTAGAATTTTCTTCCCAAGACTGTACTCTTATGTGCAAAAGTTCAGCAAGCTTTACTTCAGGGCGACCACAACTTGGCGACCGTACTGTATTTAAATGAACTCTCATATCTTTGAAATACATTTCTTTTACTTTAATTTTACTTGAATAATATACTCCATCTACATTTGAAAATTTTTTTAAAAGTATTATTTTACAAATAAGTTTTAATTTCGATTAAGCCTCAAAGGCATAGTTACTCGTATCATTGTGACTTTTTTTATTATACACTAGAAAGTTTGTAAGTTAATTTTCTAAGGAAATACTATTCACTTTCTTTTTAGAATATACATATATACTTTTTTATATGAATATTGCTCTTTGAGTAAATCAAACATGCCCTCATCATGACTATAAATTGTATTGTGCATTTAACTTATAATTTACTTTGACGATCATTTTTAATATTTGATAACTGCATATACTGCATATTGGCTATCTTCTTTTTGACCAACTTTAAAAAGAGGATATTCAATTTTCAAAAAGAAATGTTTTAATATGAAAATATTTTGACTGTTTTAGATAAATAATTAACGAAACTTGTCAATTGCTTATGAAAATGCCTTTAGATATTTTTTTGTATACAATTTATTAATAATAATGATTAATGTCGTAGTTATATAATAAATCAATATTTATAAATCTGTCTCTTTCCTTTCTATATATCTATCTCTTTCTAGCATTATATTTTTTATTAAATAAATCTTAATAATATTTCGTTTACTATATTCTAAATTTATAGATAATAAGATTTTATATTATTATTGTTTACCAATATAACTTTCTTTCTTTTTTACCGTCACTACTACTTCACCCTGTTGTGTGCGGGATACACCCGCCCTTAGCGGGGTAGGCAGAGGAAACCTGGAAGCCTAGTGTTAAGACACTCCATTCTTATTAAGACGAATTCTCGAGGCATTGTGTGTTGAGTGGCTGAACTCAAAGCCGCGCTTTTGTCTCGTTATCACGGCGAGGAAATGAAAATATTAAATATTTCATTCTCCCTAGTGAAAATTGAACCCACCACAATGACGTTTACAGGCTGCCTGTGCCCCTGCGCCACGAGCCACGACGGCCTCTACTAATACAATAACCTCAATGATATCTACACAAAGTTAAACACCAAATAATAATAAATTAGATTAATATAGACTTTTTTTCGATATATATGTTTTTTTTCTATATGTATATGAACTTAGAATAACTATTTTAATGAACTGCATTTATGATTTATGATGATTATTTCGATATTTTCTTTATGACATGGAAAATATACCTATATTTTATCTGTGGCTATATGACTACAAGACTTTTATTTAATCCCACATCGTTATACGCCGTCTTACAGTGTTATAAATGCAATGGTTATGAACTTCGAGACAAGTTCCAGCGTTGAGCTCTGCCACTCAACATGCTATCGTAAAGTGAAGAACGAAGTGAATAAAATACCTATCGATGTCGTTTTTTTAAATAGAAAATAGGAGAACTATTTCGAACTACTCTGGGTAGGTACATAGGGCGGCGTAGGGTATCGTGACTCAAAATGCGATATCTTGAATTAGGACGAAAAACAGATCAGGTTCCTTTCCTTAGTTCCTTGTGCAGGTTTATGCAACATGGCTCTGAAAAAAAAAGCTTCTATAGAAGCTTGATTACTTAAAAAGTATTGGAATACATTTCAAGAAAGTAGAGGAATAGAAAGAAAATTAAGCTATTGTTAGCGTACTCGTGTAAAAGTGGGTAGATTTAGGTGAAGAAGACAGTAAAAGAAGTGGAATTGAGTCAAACGGACACAGTTGCTTGTAGGCGGAAGCCNTGCCTTTAGATATTTTTTTGTATACAATTTATTAATAATAATGATTAATGTCGTAGTTATATAATAAATCAATATTTATAAATCTGTCTCTTTCCTTTCTATATATCTATCTCTTTTATCATCATTATATTTTTAATTAAATAAGTCTTAATAATATTTTGTTTACTATATTCTAAATTTATAGATAATAAGATTTTATATTATTATTGTTTACCAATATAACTTTCTTTCTTTTTTACCTTCACTACTACTTCACCCTGCTGTGTGCGGGATACACCCGCCCTTAGCGGGGTAGGCAGAGGAAACCTGGAAGCCTAGTGTTAAGACACTCCATTCTTATTAAGACGAATTCTCGAGGCATTGTGTGTTGAGTGGCTGAACTCAAAGCCGCGCTTTTGTCTCGTTATCACGGCGAGGAAATGAAAATATTAAATATTTCATTCTCCCTAGTGAAAATTGAACCCACCACAATGACGTTTACAGGCTGCCTGTGCCCCTGCGCCACGAGCCACGACGGCCTCTACTAATACAATAACCTCAATGATATCTACACAAAGTTAAACACCAAATAATAATAAATTAGATTAATATAGACTTTTTTTCGATATATATGTTTTTTTTCGATTGTTTGTAATTCTACTTTTATTACTATTTAAAAAAATATACTGGCAATTTTTTATCGTCTATATGTATATGAACTTAGAATAACTATTTTAATGAACTGCATTTATGATTTATGATGATTATTTCGATATTTTCTTTGTGGTATGAAAAATATACCTATATTTTATCTGTGACTATATGACTACAAGACTTTTATTTAATCCCAGCATTATACGCCGTCTTACAGCAGTGGGACAATGTCTCATTGTAAAGGCAATGGTTGTGAACTTTGAGACAAGTTCCAGCGTTGAGCTCTGCTACTCAACATGCTGTCGTAAAGTGAAGAACGAAGTGAATAAAATATCTATCGATTTCGTTTTTTTAAATAGGAAATAGGAGAACTATTTCAAACTACTCTGGTAGACATAGGGCGGCGTAGGGTATCGTGAATCAAAATGCGATATCTTGAATTAGGACGAAAAACAGATCATCAACATATTATCCTGAAAATTAGTTCCTTGTGCAGGTGTATGCAACATGACTCAAAAAAAAAAAGCTTCTATAGAAGCTTGGTTACTTAAAAAGTATTGGAATACATTTCAAAAAAGTAGAGGAATAGAAAGAAAATTAAGCTATTGTTAGCGTACTCGTGTAAAAGCGGGTAGATTTAGGTGAAGAAGACAGTAAAAGCAGTGGAATTGAGTCAAACGGACACAGTTGCTTGTAGGCGGAAGCCTTGATTGGAAGGTACCTAGTATGTAGTGTTGTTGTTGAGTGATACATGTCACTTATTGTAATTACGTGGAACCTCTATCCGAGTACGCTGGAAACTTATAGACGGTTCCGATTTCTAACAGTATTTATTATTAAGTTTAAGTGAAAAATAAAAGTAATTTTTATCATAGGCATTCATTTAAACTATATTTTGGAAGTTTTTAAACTTATTATTACAGTAAGTAGGTATAATAATATTGGACATAACAAACAACATTAGAAGTGAGAATACGAGCACATAATATAGAATACGATTGACAAATTCTATACGTAACTTCTAACGCCTGTGCCGGCGGGACTTTGAATTTTGAACTAATTTAACTTCTCGCTTTGCCAAAGGCAATTTACATATTGCATTTATTATCATATTTTGTGTGTAAAGTTATGGTTTTTTCACATTTTATTATCTAGGGCGTATGATAGCAAAATAAAAGCTGTTTTCCCGAATAGCAGGGTAACTAGTGTTAAGACACTCAGTTCTCTTCTTTGGGTTCAATTTTCGAGACATTGCGTGTGGAATAGTGGAACTATTATATTTACATGCATACATTTCTATTATTAAATAAAGCTACTTCCAATTCCGTCATTTACTTCAATAGTCAAGTATTGGCAAGTATTGACATGCTTATCTTTCTAGCTACTAGTGTTGGGCCAAGCAATAGGGATTTCCCCTTTTATTAAGGGAATCCCCTTTTTGGAAAATAATAATAAAATATTTGTTAATTTTAAAGTGCTAATCGCGTCGAGCGATCAACCAGCCTCGGTTTAGCAGCCGGCTTTTCAATCATGGTTTGCAGTTACTGACAATAGACGTCTGCCGTAGTCGTCTGGCCAGATTTCAGAAATTTGTAATGAACAATAAGGCACTAGCCCATCAAACGCTTACAGCTAACTTTTTTAATGTAAGGCAGCAGTAGACACGAGTTTGCCGGTTTGCTTCACTCAATTCGTGAAATATTAATTCGTATTTAATACCAAGTGGATTAAAACAGTTTTCCGCAACTCCGCAGATTACAGCTACCTCGGACGTGGTTTGTCATGGATCCGCGTTCACCTATCCTTCAATTCAGTATTATCAACTAGGGTCTCCGGCCTTCCACGGCTTGTTCTGCAGGTCGCAATTTCCAGAACGACAGAGAACCAAAAACGCAGTGTTTTTTTTGCGACAAGGCCGCCATACACGCCATGAACCATTCGAGCCGTTTCCGCATCACGGTGGAACTCGTACCCACTCGTAAATAACGCGATATTTCAAGTTTTAACCAAAGAAGAAAAAATTTGTGATTAAAGTGGCCAGTATGACAAAACGCCACTATCATATGTAAGCACCTATTTATTATAATACAATTACAACAATATCACATGTATATGAGAAACTCTGTCTTTTTTGAAGTGGGTTAAAAATACCTATTTTATAAAATACCTTACAATGCCGTAATTTACTTCAATAATACTTGACAAGCTTATCGCGCGGCTAACGTCCTGCTAAGCAATAGGGGGTTACCCCCTTTTAGTGGGGGGATCCCCCTTTAGAGGAATCATTATTCATTTGCAGTACATGAGTATTCGCTAACATGAAATACAGCCGCCACAGTGGCGCAGTTTGACGTCATCGTGTCGTAGAGTAAATATTAATTAAAGGTTCTAGTTAAAAACAAATAAATGATAATATAAAAAGCAACAACAATTTAACATAATCCTAACTTTTTATATTAAGTTTCGCGCTGTATTCCGCATATAGCGGGTTAGGCAGATGGAACCTGAGAACCTTTTCCTTTTCCATCAATACATTTTTATTCCCCACTTTCCGCCGAATTCTGGAGGCATTGCGTGTTGAGTGACTGAACTTAACGCCACGCTTTGCCTCATTACCAAAGCAAGGAAATTAAAATATTAAGTATTTCATTTCATCGAGCGGACATCGAACCCACAACCTATCGCGTTTACAATCGCACACTTGTGCTCCTGCGCCACGAATTACTTTTAGTTTCCTGA
Organism: Heliconius cydno galanthus; assembly: GCA_036379175.1. Taxonomy (NCBI): domain Eukaryota; kingdom Metazoa; phylum Arthropoda; class Insecta; order Lepidoptera; family Nymphalidae; genus Heliconius; species Heliconius cydno. The sequence goes on along the minus strand of JAKRZM010001292.1, from coordinate 130,327 downwards.
AAAGCTCCATCATAATATTGAATATCAGAAATCGTAGTTTGTTTACTAAAGTTCCACTGATCTTACTTAATCAGCAAAAAAAAATACAATACAATATATAGCAGCAAATGTTTAAGCTAACACCAACACGCTTATTTAACGAACTCTTACACACATATTCTACGTATTTACACGAAAATTACACACACATTGACAGCCAATGGATGTACCCACACATTGATAACGTATAAGTACACGAGGGTTTACGCACACAGCTATGTAGCTGGTTGGTTCCGTATTTCTATCCAGGACGAGTAGATTCACCGGCGGGTGGCATCGAATTGTCTTATCTAAGTTTAACAACAGGTTATATAATTATATTAAAATCTAAATATTTAGGTACACTCATTCATTAAACGTATTTGCAGTAGATATGCCATAAATGTATAATATTTGTTAAATTAATCATCAGCAGCTTTCAAAAATATGCTATTAAGTTCAGTTCAGTTATGAGCTCTCTGTGCAGTTACCAGCGCTACCTCATAAGGTAAAAACGAAATCCTTATAGGATCATCCCTTGTTGTCCGTCTGCCAAGACCATTTATATCGAGATTGCGTGTAGGATCAAGCTGAAATTATATGTATATCAGATTTATAATTCTATGAACTACACAATATTTCAAGCAGCTTCTAAGTCAATGCAATCAAATCAAAAGCATTTTGTATGAAATTCGCCTCGTAATCGAAACCTATAGGGTACCTATAGGTATGGGATCCTCGGAGTCAGACTCACAATTTTTTTTTTACGGTCTAGTGGACCCATTAAAAAAAAATATATAAAACTGGTAAAACAATATTCCTCTCACTATAACACAGTTATTGTAATCGATGCCACCGTCCACAGCCGTCATACTGACGCGGCCACCCCCTACCCCCATGACGTCACCCATCCCCTACCACCTCTTTCCTACAACAAGTTCATTTACTAATTGACATTTAACACCTTTGAATACCCTTTGTTTTATCTAATATGACGTGACAGCTGCAGTTATTTGTGTTTAGCTATATATAGTTTTATATGTTGATATCATAGCTATGACTATCGTATCATGATTTGGATTATTTTCTTTTTTATGTTCTGGGCGACAAAGCGCGGCGTTAAGTTTCGCCACTCAACACGCAATGTATAGGAGAATGGTCGGTGCGTGGGGGACGGAGTGTCTTAACACTAGGTTCCCTCTGCCTACCCTGCTACGAGTATATGCGGAATACATCGTGAATATTCCAATTTTTCAATACAGCACGTACAATTGATTTTTATGCGACAACAATATGGACGCGACGCGACCCATTTCGTGATTCAGGTCGCAGCCGCGTTATAAGAATGCAACAAGTTACTCCACTGGTTGGACCTCCCAAGTACAGACACCGATTCGTTACGGTTATATTAAAATTTTTCTTTACACTTGTGATTTAAAAGCATATTTAATGTAAAATAATAAAAAAAACATATTACCACACTAAGGAAATATCTGTGGATAGCCAAAATTTGTAGATATCTGTTTTCAGAGATGCAACAAAAAATCCACATTACGATGTTGATGTTGATAAGGATGTATCTTTTAATTGGCAACGGGCGAGTGGATAGTACACAAGAGTTCGCGCGTTCGAGTCCCGCCACATTCATATTTTTATACTATTCTAAATATTTAAAAGAAAAGGAGTATTTGAAGATATTTGTAAAATGATTTTAGATTTTTCTATACAGTTTTTCGTTTCGCAAGTAATAAACTACCTTTGTTTTAGATTCCAGATCAAAAGTACATTGTTTGTACAAAACTGTAGACATAACAATTTGCGCTTTGGAAAAGAATAGTTGATTGAGTTGTATACAGCGAGTGAGCGTGCCAAGCCTATGACGCTCCTTTTCTATTGTAACCTATTTTTTTTCTATGTCACGCATAAAAACCGCCGTGACACAGTGGCACAGAGTCTAATTGTAAACACGACGGTTGTGGTTTCCATTCTCACTCGGGTGAATGAAGTATTATCACTAACGGTCTAAATATTAAAAGATTCAAAAAAAAGGTAGGGTAGGTAAGGTAGTATAAGACATAAATTAATAAATCAGTTTTAGAAATAGCTAGAGAAACATTATTATTATTTCATGCTTAAACATAACGTGTGAACAACACAAAAGAAAAAAGAACTATACAAACCTATTTGAATTTTCATTTGTACTTTATATGTCGATATATGTTCAACAAATTTATATAAAACAAATCCCATATAAGCTTTGTTGAAAATAAAGCTTACACAAAATGTAAAGCTGCTCTATATTCGTACGAGTGTATGCTAAAAGTTGACTATATGGCGGCTTTAGGTTTGGTGGGTTGGGCAATATATGTGATATTGGTAGAAATTGTTTTTTTGTACAGCTTCACGCTATATCCCGCACATAACGGGGGACTTCCCGTTGACCTAGAATTATGAAATTTGACAATTAGCATGTAGTACTAGTTCAAGAAAAAAATCTGAAACTACGGAATGTCATTATACTACATTTTTTAACTTAACTTAAGTAGGTAAGTAAGGTTGAAGTCCTGTCCCCAATTCGTAAAGCACTAAGTGTGCTTTAAACTTACAATAATCGCGTTAAGTTACGCAGAATTAATGTCAAACGATACTTCTATCGACTTAAAAAAACATTTAGGTAATGTACAAATATAAAAATTGACAAATATAATAAAACTATTTATTTAACACAAACTCAATCCCAAAATATTGGCACTAAATAAGAAATTACAACGAACAAACGTATACAAATTATAGATTTTAAATTCAAAAGTAATATTTTGTTTATTTTTAATTGTAAAAGTATTTATGGCCAGATTAAGTATATGCAGAATATATAGTGAATCAAAAATAATATGAAATAAAATATATTATCATTTAATTAATATTTAATTAAATTATTCTCATCAAATATAAGTTTTGACTTAGTTGGCAAGTAACACAATGGAGCGCGTAACAAAGCTGCGACGGATGTCGGTTTGTCTGTCCCCGTTCTAGTTTAAACTACGGTTTGATGTTAGAGCTTGAACTAACACTATTGAAAGTTGGTTGGTATTTTTTAAATTTGGTCAAGCTATAGTTTTTGCAGGTTCAATAGAAAGGCCAAAATGCGAGAAAACGAGAAGATTTAGAAATTTACCAAAATTCCAATAAGTCGTCAGACTACGTGTAGGTACTAATGCATTTTAATTTAAATGAGGAAAATATATTGTTAAAAAGAAATCAAATAATATTTGCTTTTTTTCACCAAGTGCTAAAAATGCTATAGAACGTGTTCGAAGTTATAAGCTCTGCTGCGAAGAGTTCCACTACTCAGGTCCTGGCTCCATCATCTAACCAGCTCGATAATACTATATTATTATAATGTCACCTAAACTAAATATATAGGTATATCTGCCTTCTTACAATTATTACAAATGGGTTAAATTATACGTGTACGTTACGTACGTTACGTGTACAAATAACATTATCATTTTAAAGACATTACACTAAAAAAATAAAGTTTCACCCAATTCATTAAAATAATTATTTCAGAGCAATTTACAAAATATTTCATATTTATATAACTTTTTTATTTATGAATCAATTGAAATAAAACAAGTATAAGACAGTAATTTTACTGAACTGATGGTAAATTACTGGACGTTCAATACATGAAGCATGTTCAATACTGTGGCCAAAATGGAAATCGAATCCACGACAGACACAGACTAACGTTACGCGATAAGAACGTCATCAAAGACAGGAAGAAAGACATAAAAATAGTTAAACCCTGTAGATACGAGTAAAATGTATTGATATATTCAAGCGGGGTGCGCCGCCACCCCCGCTCAATTGATTTCCACCCCCAATGCACCCTTAGTGTAAAACATGAATATATTTAGTTATAACGACTGTGTAGCTAAACGTCTTAAAGAAATATGTTACTAAATAATCTAGCCATGCCGTCATGGCGCAGTTAAACTGTCAACTACGGTTGTTGGATTACATCGTTATCCATCACCAAAAAATTTTTTTGGGTGTACAGTTGATTTTTTCTATATTTTCTCGTTCTGATAACATGGTAAAGTGCGGCGTTGAGTTCCGCAACTTAATCCGTGGTCCCTCGGAAATTAAGACGGTAAATTGGACATGGAATGTTACCCTGCTATTTGTAGGATACAGCCAAAAGAAAATTTATGATTAGCATATTATTATATTATAGGGAATAAAATCTATATTTAATGGAAAATAAAATTAACAATAATAATAAAGTAATAAGTTCATATACTATTGCTTCGGGAGCCAGCACTATCTAGTACGTATTTATTCAAATTCTTTCATCTCGTCCCTTAGAATATCCCTTTACAATCTCATCTCAGCTTACCGCCCTATATTTGCTACGCATAGAAATAATAAAGAAAAGTATGTTTGTAACTTGAATATTCATTTTTTAAAGTTAATAATAAATATTAGGATTTTTTGTTTCATTTTGGCATGTTCTTCTGTTTTTAACAGAATAACAGACACAAAGAAGAGAATGCAGAAGAACGCGCTCAAGGGGTGTAGGCATCTCTCTACATTATAGAATGAGTGACGAAGAAATGCCAAAAATGATTTATAAAGGAAGAGTGTAAGAAAGCGATAAACTTCGATTGACCTTCAAACACAAGGAAGGTCACGTAAAAACATAAAAACCCCCGAGAGCATGTCTTTAAACATGATCGGTGGAAGTTGAGGAAACGAAAAATATACGAGATACGAGTCGGATAGCCAAAAAGACCGTAGCATTTGGCGTTCCGTTCCTCTTGGTTATCCCGCTAGGGATAAAGCGTGTAGCGTACAGGAGAATCGAGATATATTCATTTAAGATCTAATCTAATTAAAAAATATCTTTTCTATAACGCCAAATCCCTTTGTAATATTAGTTTTAACTTATTGTCGTTCTCTGAACGTACTGTTTTCCCTCAGAGAGCGCCAATCCTCTATCATATATAATTTATATTAATAAGTATAATATAATATGTATTTTACGTATACACAGATCAAGATCTTCCTAGATCTTCATTGATTTTTTTTTTTTTAAATAGATAGAGGCAATGTAAAGTTAAGACACCATTTTTCACTCAATGGTTCCAAATTGTGTGTTGAGTGGCGGAACTAAATACCGTGCTTGTCTAATAGAGCGGGGATATGAAAATAATTTAAATACGACCATTCCCCCTATTGAGGATTGAACCCACAACCATCTGGTTTACAGTCAAAGTCTGTGCTATTCCGAAAATATGGCCTCTATAATGATAAATTATATTATAAACTTGCAACTGGAAAGTGAAGTCAGGTGATAGCACAATCATATGGCAGCACCCTCGACGCTGTAAAGGTCAAATATCAAGCCCTGTATATAAATGTATGTAGAAAATATTGGAATATTAAAATGGATTATTCTTCTTACAATTCATATCGAGATTTCAAAAGTTATTCTTATATTTATTATACTAATATTTTATAGGAATCTAATTTGATTGTAGTTTTTATTTGTTATATTTATTGAAAATCGTCGTGGTACAACGACCTAATGTCTGATTGTAAAAGCGACGTAGTTGTGTGTTTGATTTCCACTCGAAGAAATTAAATATTTTCTTTGCTTCGCTCTTGTGAGAAAATAAAATAATAAACAAATCATATCTCAAAAATTGGTCTGTGCGTAGCGAGCAGAGTGTCTTAACACTAAGTTCCTTTTAGCTAACCCCTAGCTACATGCGGGTTACAGCGTGAAGCTACAACACTAACAATTCACACTCTTGTATCAATAAATCTAATAAAAGAAAAACAAAACGTATCATAACCCCGGAAATGTGTAAAGTAAACAAAATCATATGGTACTATACCATTTAGAAGACGAGCGAGGTACAAAACAACGACCGATGAAGGAACTTCAGCACGCGCCGCCACGTGTGCCGCATCTGTGCTGTGTAAACACGGAAACATCAACATTTTATGTAATGCTTAAAATATTATTTATAATTTACTTTTCCTTTTTTTTAGTTTTTTCTTCTATAGCTTATAATAAGATAGGTAAAGAAAACATTGCGTTTAAATACTTTGTTTTCAATTACACATGTAGGTACTTTTTATAAAATTGTTATAATATGGTAAAAATGCATCCTGGCGCAGTTAGGAAGTGTCCAAACATTGTGTTTGGATTCAATCCGCATGCAAGCAAAGGCTTATATTTAAACTGTATACATTTCCTTTACCTCTAGAACATTTTATTCTGTTTCAGTCAGCCTTTAAATTGACTGTAGGTACTCAAGTGCTAAATATTATTTAAGAAAATGAACTACAAAAATGAGTTTGTAATATATTTTTTCTTGGAAATATCTATATTTTTATCTTTTTCTTTACTTTTCAGATTTGGTGGAAAGCAGTGTCTTTACAAGAGGTTCCTTCTGCCCACCCCTTTATGGGTAAAATAGGGTAAAGTTACTTTTTTAAAAAAGGCTACGAGCCCCTGACCCATATGATAGCATAAACAATGAGCNGAGCAGAGTGTCTTAACACTAAGTTCCTTTTAGCTAACCCCTAGCTACATGCGGGTTACAGCGTGAAGCTACAACACTAACAATTCACACTCTTGTATCAATAAATCTAATAAAAGAAAAACAAAACGTATCATAACCCCGGAAATGTGTAAAGTAAACAAAATCATATGGTACTATACCATTTAGAAGACGAGCGAGGTACAAAACAACGACCGATGAAGGAACTTCAGCACGCGCCGCCACGTGTGCCGCATCTGTGCTGTGTAAACACGGAAACATCAACATTTTATGTAATGCTTAAAATATTATTTATAATCTACTTTTCCTTTGTTTTAGCTTTTGTAGCTTATAATAGGATAGGTAAAGGTAACATTGCGTTTAGATACTTTGTTTTCAATGACACACGTAGGTACTTTTTATAGAATTGTTATACATATGGTAAAGAAAATATACATCGATAATTAAATGCATTCTGGCGCAGTTAACAAGTGTCCAAACATTGAGTTTGGATTCGATCCGCATGCGGGCGAAGGCTTATATTTAAACTATATACATTTCCTCTACCTCTAGAACATTTTATTCTGTTTCCTTAGTCAGCCTCTAAATTGACAGTAGGTGCTCATATGCTAAATATTATTTAAAAAAATGAACTACAAAATTGAGTTTTTAATATATTTTTTCTTGGACATATCTATAAATTTACACTTTTTAGATTTGATGGAAAGCAGTGTCTTTACAAGAGGTTCCTTCTGCCCACCCCTTTATGGGTAAAATAGGATAAAGTTACTTTTTTATAAAAGGCTACGAGCCCCTGTCCCATATGATAGCATAAACAATGAGCACAATTGTGACTGCTCGATAGGATGTTGGTGTACTAATTATCGTAGTTCATTATGTCTGCCCCAACTACCGTTTCTTGGTCTATTTGATTACTTTAAAGTAACATTAACTTTGTTCATTTAAATCATCATGCTGTATATCCAGCACATAGCAGGATAAGCAGAGGGAACCTAGTGTTACGACACTCCGTTATCCACTTTCCGCCGAATTTTTCGAGGCACTGCCTTTTGATTGGTGGAACTTAACGCGGCCGAGTTTTCGCTTTGGTACCAGAGCGAGAAAATGAAAATGTTAATAAATGATAATTCATTCCCCCGAATGTGAATGATCCCCAAAGCCACAACCGTCACGTTACAAACCAACCCAACCCAAAACTGCAACGATTGCAGCAACTCTTTGACTGCAAAGATGATGACTGTGCCCCGCCTAATTTTCACGAAATTAAGCGGCGCGTGTACATGAAAAAGAAATTGCTTTCGGTTTTTTAACATTTCTACATGGAGTTAGAAAATATCCGGTGATGGTCTTTGTCACACAAGCACACATGGTCCTTTCTGCCCTACAGCTATAAGAGAAACAGAAATACTAAAATCTAAAGTAAATCCAGTACAAACAGCTAGTATACCAACACATAAAGGCGAGTGGTCGATTGCGCAGGCGCAGGAACAAAGCGCTAATTGTGATTGTGTAGGCAAGGCCGTTTTAATCAAAGTCTCGGGGATTATTATCTCAGTACTGTGGATTAAAAATATTGTATTCGTTCTTTTATTTTAACGTCTTACATTTTAAATCGGCTATAGATTGTAGTTACAAAAAGTAAAAAGTAGTAAATCACTTAAATATTAATTTTAATCTTTTTAAGTTATTAAAGTAATGCAATATAAGTACTATAATATTATAGCTGAGGCATTTTGAGTCGACTTCGTGACGCATATTTTAATTTATATATTTATTTCACGTTACATTGTTGATTTCATTTAATTTGGAAGTTAAGTTAATTTAATGATTTTCAAACTTTGACTGTTTGACGTAGAAACAATATTCCCAATAATACATTACATTACTTCAAGATCTTTGTTATTAAGATTAATGTTTATATGGTGTAATATTTTTTTTGTCGTTTTAATTATTTTATATACAAAAAAAGTATATAAACTTTCAAAGCTGACTGTACACGTCCCTTTTGATGTACGTGCGGAACAACACTATAAAGACCTATCTCTATAGTAAGATGAATCATAATTTATTCATAACTAGCAATCGCCCCCGACTATACTTCATACGTATTTTTTAATAAGTATTTATATATTTTTTTATATTAACACATTTACATATTAACAAGTCGACAAGTAGATCAATCGAATAGGCCAGGCGTGGCGCACTGGCTATTGTAAACCCAACTGGTTATCGGTTCTATTCACACTCGAGGAAATTAAATATTAAATATATATTTTTTTTTCCATACACCACGTAATGTCTTCAGGATTAGGCTCTCTCTACCTAAGATGCTACATGCGGGATATAGCGTAAAGCTAAAAAAACGAATTTAGTAAAACTAAAAAATAAATAGCAAACATGCTCTTTTAAACGAATCTGTATTTCTATACTAATATTACAAAGCTGAAGATTTTGTTTGGTTGAACGCATTTATCTCAGGAACTACAGATTTAAATTCATTTTTTAATGTTTGAGATCCCATTTATATAGTATGGCTATAGGCTATATATACTACATAACATTAATAGTTTAGATGTTCGTTCGTTCGATCCACTGTACCTCCATCACTTAGAATGTCCCCATCGGACCACAGGAGCGAATCCGCAGGTAAAGCCTAGTATAATATAATTAAACTTCGCTAATATAAATACCTGGCAAATATTTTAAGCGTAAAACGTCCATAAACAAGTCTAACCGATGCGATAATGCTGCACCAAATTGAATTGATAGTGCCCACTATAATACACTAAGTGGCGTTTGAGTTAGTACTAATTGTATTTTATCGTTCAGATTAATCACGGTACGGCGGACCTGTGAATAATATTTAAATTCTAGATCAATTAGTTACTATATAATCTTATAATGATATACTGAATATTTCTTTTCTTCTCAATGTATTCTGGATATAGGTGTGTGGGCAGCAGGAACGTTGGGTTAAACCGCTTCGTTCGTTCTGCTCAATTTTCGAGACATTGCATTACAGCGACGGAGTTCAACGCCGCACTGGGTTTTGTTACTGGTGGTAGGAACAGAAAATAAGTTGAAATACTCAAGTGAGGTCAAAGTCTGACACACAACCGTCTCGTTTTCAGTAGATACGCTCCTGATAAATCATTTTTATTATTCATGTATCCTAGTGTTAAGATACTCTGTTGCTCATTTTCCGCCAATGACTCCTTAATTTGGCGGAAACTGGGGAACGGAAATGTTCTAACGGGAACGGAATATCTTAACACTAGGTTCCTAGGTTCCGTCTGCCTACCCTATCCTATTCCTATGACAACGTGACGAAAAATATTAAAAAATATATTTGTCGCCTGATCTGTCACTGCCTTCAGAAACTAGAAACATTTACATTAAATCTGGATACCTAAGTAATTAATTTTGTTCTCAGTGTTCGTGGCAGTGTAAAAGCAGGTTATTTATGTAGTAATGTAGGCACAACATCCGTTATTAATTATATAAAATCTGGCTGACAAAGTATAGAGTAAATAGTGTAATTTGACTTTTATATCGTTCGTTTCTTCTAAGTTCGAGTGCTTTAATAAATGTACAAAACATAACTAATTTTCTAAATCGAACCAATAGTTCCTGAGATTAGCGCGTTAAACCAAACAAACATCAACTTTATAATAGTAGTAGAGAAGTATAGATATGAGCTACGATGAGCAGCCCTAAAGGAGGCTGACACAGTTTAAATCTTAGTTTATTGAATAAGGCGCGTCGAGCAACACCTAACTAAGTTGCATTTCGTGATGAGATATTTAACAAAATTCACAATATTCTCGTTCAAATAAAAATTGAAAGGCGTGTAGTTTTTACTAAAATACAATTTTCCCCCTTTTTGTAAAATATGTAGAAAAATATTAGAGACTTTTCTTTTCGTGTGTGGCTTGGCGTAAAATAATAAATCACGTTTATCGATTGTTTTAGTTCAATATTTTCAAAACTATACATATAAATTCGAACCCGTTCCTCTTTGAGATTGTCTAAAAGGCCTATCGACACGTTTCCGAAAATATTTGCTATTCCTTAATGTGAAATAATATTTTAAAAAAATATTTAAATTTTTTAAAGTTATTTTTCCACTTTACGCTTCTCCCGAATATAACAGAGTAAGCAGGGACATAGTGTTCAAACACTCCGTTCCCTACTTTACGTCGAGTTTCTGAGGCATTATATGTTGAGTGGCGGAACTCAACACCGCGGTAATATAAAATTATTAAATGGAATTCCCTAACGCTACAAACTATGCATCTGCTAAACACCTGTTGAAGGTCGATTAGTCAGCCCTGATATATACATATAAGCTATGTACATTGTATATACGTATGTATATGTACATAGTAGGTTAATCTGTTTATCAACCGCCAAGGTCTGGTCGGAATTAACGGTTGGTATATCGGTAAATGAAATTTACTCAGGATATTAAATGGCTAATGAAGATCATCATGTTCCTGTGGGATAGCGATTGTAGACACAATGGTTGTGAGTTCGATTCGTACACGGGAAATTTTCATTTTTCTCGTTCTGGTAACAAGATGAAGCGCATTGCGGCGTTGAGTTCAGACAATCTACACACAATGTTTAGAAAAAAAGGTGGTGTAGGGAAAAGGGGGTAGACTATCCAGTCTTAACACTAGGTTCCATCTGTCTACCCTAGTGTATGCTATAGCATGAACGTAAAAAAGTATAATTATGAAAAAAAATACTCTTCGTTTTTAGTAAAAGGCAGAGAGAGAGCCCAAGTGTTACATTTTTTTTACGTATTTTGTCGCATCTAGAAATATTTCGGGTTACGAGATGAAAGGAATCTTTTTATAAATAAAGGATGAGTGCCGTATCGGTACAGCGTTTGACTGTAATTGTAATGCAATGTTTATAGATTCAAGACCCAGTCGAAAAAATGGCTCGAACCATACACCACTCAAAGAGGGCTGGATAATGGTAAATGGAGAGTTTTAACACTAATTTTCCAAGTCTACTCTGGTATATGCGGGATACAGCGTGATTTTTAAAAAAAATAAATAAGTCCATCATATAAATATTTGTATATACTCGCACATGAATATTTAAATTTTAACACTTTAATACTAATCAAAATAAAATAAAAGTACTATGCAAAATGAAACGTGCATAAAATTTAAATGCAGAATCATCTTTTTGTAAAATTATACAACGAAAATAATGAGGAACGTTGAGGACCCTCGCTGTTGCAATATGGCGTCACTCATAGAACATGGGAAAGCTAGAAATGGTAGAAATTACTGTTAAAAACATAATTTCCAATCATTTTTTTTCCTTTTAATCGTTGAGGGTTCCAACTCTTTCTTTCCAGACTTATATTCAAGTCAGGGATAAAAGACCCAATCCTCGTAAACAATTTTAACGTTAATTTGAGTGTTTTTATTTAAATAAATTATAAAATGTCTATACGAAATACGAAACGTGGTAAGACACTACCAAAAATCTATCGAAAGATTACAGAAAAAAGAAGAAGACTAGCAATTCAAACCATTTCTACATTTATTCTATGACGAATTTACATCAGCTGATTTTAATATTAATTGTTGAAGCCTTTTTATGCAGAACGTTTTACTTATGAAAGAGTTTTCGAAAGATTAACTCCAAACCTGGTTTAATTGTTTGTTTTTGAGGACATATTTCTTTTTTACATTTATTAAGATTTATTGGTGTTAGGGAACGGAGAGTCTAAACACTAGGTTCGGTCCGCCCACCCGGGATGTGCGGGATACAGCGAGAAGTTGATTTTTATTATTAAGATTTCTTTGGATTTGCGGCATTTAGTTTCGTTAGTCGATTTGAATATATTTAAATGAAATGAGTATGGAGAATTAAAAGGAGAAAAGAGTGACTTATTACAAGATGTTGGTCTTCAAAGCCAGACGCGGGAAATATTTAAAAGCTAAATTATGCTTACAAAATTTATTACAGTTGAGACTTTAGTTATAAAAACTGCAAAAATTTATGATATCAGCAGTTGTGCACCACCTGAACGCGATGGTTACTATGTAGGCGAGAGAAAAGTGCATATAATACAGTGATCCATAATAAAGGCCAGTCGTGGCGCAGGGACTGTAAATTCGACTGATTGTGGGTTCGATCCCCACTCGAGGAAATGAAATATTTATTATACTTTGTCCTTATTTTCATTTCTTCGCTCTGGTGTCGAGGCAAAACGGGGCGTTGAGTTTCGCCACTCAACACAATTCGGCGGAAAATGGGAAATGAAGTGTCTTAGCACTATGTTTTCTCTGCCTACCCTGCTGTGTGCGGGAAACAGCGTGAAGCTGATTTACTTTTAATTTTTTTTATCCACAATAGAAATTTGAGAATAACCACTATAATAAAAAAAGAAAATGTTCAACACAAAGACAAAAAAGAAAAATACTCTTACATAAAAGTAATGTAAAATCCTACAGCGTGTTAGAACATAACATTTAAGTAACATTTTGTATAAANATTTTCATTTTTCTCGTTCTGGTAACAAGATGAAGCGCATTGCGGCGTTGAGTTCAGACAATCTACACACAATGTTTAGAAAAAAAGGTGGTGTAGGGAAAAGGGGGTAGACTATCCAGTCTTAACACTAGGTTCCATCTGTCTACCCTAGTGTATGCTATAGCATGAACGTAAAAAAGTATAATTATGAAAAAAAATACTCTTCGTTTTTAGTAAAAGGCAGAGAGAGAGCCCAAGTGTTACATTTTTTTTACGTATTTTGTCGCATCTAGAAATATTTCGGGTTACGAGATGAAAGGAATCTTTTTATAAATAAAGGATGAGTGCCGTATCGGTACAGCGTTTGACTGTAATTGTAATGCAATGTTTATAGATTCAAGACCCAGTCGAAAAAATGGCTCGAACCATACACCACTCAAAGAGGGCTGGATAATGGTAAATGGAGAGTTTTAACACTAATTTTCCAAGTCTACTCTGGTATATGCGGGATACAGCGTGATTTTTAAAAAAAATAAATAAGTCCATCATATAAATATTTGTATATACTCGCACATGAATATTTTAATTTTAACACTTTAATACTAATCAAAATAAAATAAAAGTACTATGCAAAATGAAACGTGCATAAAATTTAAATGAAGAATCATCTTTTTGTAAAATTATACAACGAAAATAATGAGGAACGTTGAGGACCCTCGCTGTTGCAATATGGCGTCACTCACAGAACATGGGGAAGATAGAAATGGTAGAAATTACTGTTAAAAACATAATTTCCAATCATTTTTTTTCCTTTTAATTGTTGAGGGTTCCAACTCTTTCTTTCCAGACTTACATTCATGTCAGGGATAAAAGATCCAATCCTCATAATTTAAAACAATTTTGACGTTAATTTGAGTGTTTCTATTTAAATTAATTATAAAATGTCCCTGGCACTTTATAAAGTGTGGATTTGCTCAAATGCAAAATATTCTTTAATGAAGTAGACTTTTGCAAGCACTTTTATATCATCGAATGTAATAAAGCACCACCATTGGCTCAGAAGAGAGTTCTGCTGAGGAGAGCCACCGAGAGAGAGCTCAGAAGAGTGAAATGACCTATGACACTGGCGACAATCTACAAACCATAGTACATTTGCTCGCCTGCGTCAACTGTGGGCTTACCTACTCATGTAATCATCGGCCAACGGATAGTGCAGTCAACGTGGAAAAACACTAGCAAAAATCTATCGAAAGATTTCTACAGAAAAAAAAGAAGACTATCAATTGGAATCATTTCTACCTTTACTCTATGACGAATTTACATCAGCTGATTTTAATATTAATTGTTGAAGCCTTTTTATGCAGAACGTTTTACTTATGAAAGAGTTTTCGAAAGATTAACTCCAAACCTGGTTTAATTGTTTGTTTTTGAGGACAGTTGAGGATATATTTCTTTTTTACATTTATTAAGATTTCTTGGTGTTGGGGAACGGAGTGTCTGAACACTAGGCTCCCTCTGCCCACCTTACTATGTGCGGGTTACAGCGAGAAGTTGATTTTTTTTTATTAAGATTTCTTTGGATTTGCGGCATTTAGTTGCGTTAGTCGAATTGAATATATTTAAATGAAATGAGTATGGAGAATTAAAAGGAGAAAAGAGTGACTTATTACAAGATGTTGGTTTTCAAAGCCAGACGCAGGAAATACTTAAAAGCTAAATTATGCTTACAAAATTTATTACAGTTGAGGACTTTAGTTATAAAAACTGCAAAAATTTATGATATCAGCAGTTGTGCACCACCTGAACGCGATGGTTACGATGAGGGAGAAGAGTGCATATGATACAGTGGTCCATAATAAAGGCCAGTCGAGGCGCAGGGGCTCAAGTAAACTGTAAATTCGACTGATTGTGAGTTCGATCCCCACTCGAGGAAATGAAATATTTATTATACTCTATACTTATTTTCATTTCTTCGCTCTGGTGTCGAGGCAAAGCGGGGTGTTGAGTTTCGCCACTCAACACGCAATGCTTTCACAATTCGGCGGAAAATGGGAAACGGAGTGTTTTAGCACTAGCTTTCCTCTGCCTACCCTGCTGTGTGCGGGATATAGCGTGAAGCTGATTTAATTTTAATTTTTTTTATCCACAATAGAAATTTGAGAATAACCACTATAATAAAAAAGAAAATATCCAATACAAAGACAAAAAAGAAGAATACTCTTACATAAAAGTAATGCAAAATCCTACAGCGTGTTAGAACATAACATTTAAGTAACATTTTGTATAAAACAGCGTTCCAAATGTACGCCTCGTAAAGTATGGCCGCTATTTTCATTAGCGTCATAAAAATACGTCTTAGAATTTCATTATTAAAATTCCGATTTATATAATTAATGCAGTTAATGTCAACAATAAAATTTTCAACAAGTGTTTAGATACAGACGTGGTGGAATGTGTTCGTATAACTTAGTAGTTTAAAGCATAGCATCGAATAGACGCGGCTTCGAATACTTCTTGTCTTTAAATTGTCTTTAATTTTTAAATATTGGGATTATAACTGGAGAAACGAGAGAGATTTTGTATTCGTAAAAATTGTATCTTGAATTTTTATACAAACTTGTCGTAGAGAAGCTTCACGCTTTAGCCTGCATAACAGGTTAGGCAGAAACCCATGTTAAGAACTACCGCAATCCATTTTTCGCTTATTGTTTAAGGCTGAACGTGTGCCACTCGCACAATTTACCGTCGCACTTTGTCCATTAGAGCAAGGAAAATGTAATATTTTTTAAATATTTTTATTTTCCCGAATAGGGATAGAACCCGCAACTATCGCGATTACAATTAGATGCTATTCCATTTTGCCACTTAGGAGTCCGTCGTAGATCAACCGGAAAATTAAAGAAACAACAGGATAGAACAAATAGAAAGAAGAAGCTATTTGACAAAGCACCTCGTCCTCCGTTACGTAATATTATTTAAATATAAGTAAAATTGTAAATCAACTCGCACTTAGCCGTGTTATTTTAGCTGAGCGTAGGCCATGTGGCGTATTAACGGCCTTACATCAAAGAACAAAAGAATCAACTTTATGAACAAGGTAAAAATAAAACGAGTTACAGGGTGTTTTTATTTGGGAATAAAGTACTCGTATTATTTTAAATGTATATATTAATGTGTGGCAGATTATGTAATATATTTGAATTCTAATATCATTGGCTGTAGGATTTTTTTGTTTTGGTCTTGGTTTTGAAATCACAGCTACGTATATCAGTAAATGATAAGAAATTAGGGAAATTTGGCACTCTAACTTTTTATTGCTAGGAAGAGAGAACTTAGTGTTAAGATACTCTGTTGCTTGGCTTCTGTCTAATTTTTGCGACATTGCTTGTTGAATACAGAAACTCAACGCCGCGTCTTTGTTTATCTTTACTCTGCATAATGTAAAAAATTTAAAAAACGAGGCATAAAATAAATAGATCGATAAATAATCATAATTCAAAAAACACAGACATAGTCCCACAAATAGGATCAAATGAGATTAAAATTATAATAATTCACATTAAAAGTTCACTTAGCTTACCAATAGGAGGGTAATTCATAAAAAAAACATTAACTTCAATCTTTAACATTTTAGAACACGCTGTACATATCCTGTCGGGGCCCCAATATCATACGCTGCCAAAACCGGGCACTGAACTTTGGACATCTGGTGGTTGCGCACGCGCCGCCCCGCGCCGCCCGCACTCGCTCATCGCATATCATTACTTGCGATTAGATTTCGTGCCAATACATCAGTTTGGACGTACTTTGTATGGAAATATGGATTATATATAGACCCAAAGCGCGGCTTATTACTAAAATATATTGTTATATTATAGCCAAATTGTAAATATATATTAGTTTGTTATGTTTTTTTCTATAAATGTTCTGTCTATAAATTTTCACTATCGCATTTTTCCCTGTATTTATTTGTATTGTAAGATTTCACATTGTGTCAAATTTTCAAAACTGTAGGTCCAAGGTATAACCCTATAGGTTTTGATTACGCGGCGAATTTCATATAAAATGCATTAAAATCAATATTCAAATGCTCGTATTTTTGATTGGTTTAACTTAGCTTGATTTTTTCTGTAGTTTGGGACTACACTTAAATATTTGCTATTAATTTCGTATTGATATCGAAATAAATGGTCTTGACAGATGGATAGACGGACAACAAAGTGATCCTATACGGGTTCCGTATTTACCTTTTGAGCTACGGAACCTTAAAAATATATTATATTATTTCTTATATCTATATAGTCACATCTAAACTGACTGATTTGATTTTGAAGTCTATTAATAGGTTAGCCGCAGGGATATACAAGGAACTCCTGACTCGACCACTGACATCCGTCGAGTGGAATCATCCACAATCTTAGGGTTAGCATAGCGGTCATAGTTATATGCATCTGTGTAATATATTTTTTAATTAATTTTATATGTTAATAATAATAAGGTATAACAAAAATATATAATCATTTTAAAATAATATTTTCTTTAAGACCGTCGTGGCGCAGCGTTCAGCTCTAACCGTTAGTTGTGGGTTCCATTTCCAGTCAGGGGAATCAATTGTTTTTATTTCCTCACTCTGGCAACAAGATAAAGCGCGGCGTTGAGTTCTGCCAATTAATACACGATGTGTTTAAATTAGATGGAAAATTTCTGTCTACCCTGCTATATATGGGATACAGTTAAATAATGACATCTAAAGTTTCAAAATAAATTTCCAAAAATAGGCCAAATAAGTACACGAAATGGTCAAAACACTCAAAAGTAAACACTGAGATTCATTTTACACTCAAACTCATCCTGATATACAATCGTTCGTCTGGGAATCTACCAGATGTTTGCAAGATAAGAATTAAGTGCTAGTGGATGGCGTCATACTGGATTTATAAACTTTTTTTGTTCTTATCCATATTTATAATTATGTAGAGTTGTCAAAGGGGACTTAGAGACTAGAATTTCCACTAACAACAATTATGTGTAAGTCAAACAATTTTCAATTGCGCTACAATAGGGTTATTTGTAAGCTTGGTCTACTTCAATTTCTTCGTCAGATCAAATCTTACATAAATTTCTATCCCGTACTTTACATAAATTTTTAGATTTTAAAAATTGAAAATTGCGAATGAACTTTTTACTTTCTTTGGGAAATCCGTTTACGTTGACCATCCGTGTGTAGGACAGACGTGCCCTACGGACAGATGGTGGAACTCATTGATATAAAACGACACTACCTACTACTATTAGAACCCAGTAAAAACCCTCTCCACTTATATTAGATGTCGCAGAATCGCTGTAAGCCCTGCCTGTTGCGGCGTACCAAGGTCTTCCCGGCACTGCGGGAAGGAATAGGAGAATCACCGTTGCCCTCGCATAGTAGCTTCTTTAAGGTAAGGAAAGTTGGAGATGCGTAAAGCGCCTTCTCCTTTCCCTTGGCCAAGGGGGGCGGAGCGGGTCTGCATTCGAATTTTGCTTACGCACTCTTCTTCGAGGTCTCCTTCAATGCGATGAATGGAGTGTGTTAACACTTGGTTCCCTTTACCAACCTATCTCCATGAATAACAAGGGAGTGTAACTTATTAGATATTCAAATGTAGTATAGCACACTTTTTTATAGAAACTAGGTCAATAGTACAAATATATATTAATATTATTCCTCACGTTGTTTGTAACTAGGTCGTAAGTGTATTTGAAATTTTATGCTATAAGTCCATTTAACAGCGGGATACTCATCGAAGAAAACAAATAGGCGACTTGTTTTACTTTGGAACGGTGAATTCATTTTGATGATATTTTATTTTCTTTGTCTCAGAGATTTATTTTGATTCACGTTGTATTCTGCATATAGCAGGGTAGGCATAGGGAACCTATTGTTAAGACACTCTCACACATGCGCCGCTGTATTTTTGAGACCTTGTCTCAACAAGACTAGGGACACGAAAATAATTATTATATTATAAGTATATCCTAGAGGGGGGATCGAACCCACAGTTATAATATTTATAATAATAATAAATATATATTAAAACAAAAAATAGCACAGAATAAAATTGATCCCAAAAGTCCTGCACTCCAGGAACCCATATTTTACATACATTAGATATAAAATTACCATATTCGTATGTATATTGTATACGGAACGGTTCAAAATGAATAAAACAATTTTTTGTGCCTTTGTTTCAAGTCGATATTATCATTAATTTCGCAAACAATTTCCTCAAATGTAGGTAAAATTATTGGAAATATAAAAATGTATTATACATACTTACAATAACTGGTAAGGTAAGGTGTAAAATAGAAAATCTTGATTTTTCGTTGCCTTATAGGTATTTCAAGATACCCTTTCTTAGTGCTCCCTAGTACAGTACGGTCCCTGACCTAACCACATTTCAAATTTCAAATTTATAAATCTTGTAGTTTTTGGTAAATATTTTGGTGGATAATAAAAACTGGATGTTTTAAATTTAGATTTTTTGATATACTACTCTCAACTTATCACAGATGCCTGATTTTTTATTCTTTTAAGATAATTTTAATTATAAAGGCTTCATTCTCTACATATTTTGATTTTTCTAAATGAATTGTGAAGCTTTGAATATTTTATGCGGCTTTATAGACATACACAGTCAGACTTTCCAACCGTAATTTTGTGGTAATAAAAATCAGGCAAACGTGGGTCAAATAGGCCATTCGGACCCGAAATAAACATGTAGGGTTAAGAGCTTTCTCGCAAATAAAATATGCCAACGATTCCAGCTCAATGTTATAAACTGCTGGGTAACTGGAAATAGCAAATTATAAAATTATTAGATTTAAAACGTTAAATTATCCTAATATCCTTTTAACTTCACGCTGTAACGCCGTATGTCGCCGGGTAGAGAGAGTGTTAAGACACTCCATTCACCCTAGAAAACATCAAACCCGTAACCGTCGAGTTTACAATCTGAGGCTAAATAGAGAACTCTAATCTTATGAATATACCATAACTTTACATTTCCAAATAAATATAACAAAACTAAATCTAACAGAATGCCTAAAGAAAAACTATAACATTCACATCACACCCAGGGGTCCTAAAATATCAATTGCTTTCAAAATAACACTGCAAATGTCAAAATATAAATGCTAAATCACGACATTTCAGCGCAAATCCCTCCACGCTCGGATGACCACCCTCCATCGTCTGGACACGATTGTTTCGCATAATAAGGAAATTTTGTTAACACTCTCCCGCTTCTGCCTTTTCGTTTGAATTAATGAGGTCGCTCTCTATTGTTTGTGATAATTGATAACGATATCCTTACTTGGTTCACTTCCTGTTTTAATTTTCAAGAAAAATTGGATGAGGTAGTCTTATTGTTAAAAGATTTTAAGTAAGTTTTTAGTGTAGTTTTATACGAAAGAGTGATAGAGATTTTTTACTTTATTTTTTATTTTTGAAACATTATGTATTGATTGACGAACTGTAGAGCGTTTCATCCCGCCAGAGCTGGGAGTTAAAAATAATTTAAACGTATTATTTACCATTTTTATAGTGTTATTCCAATTTAGGAATAGAAAAATATTTTGCAAAAACGTATAACGATTGCAATTTAATTGAAAGGTACGTATGGCTTAGTGGCCAGAGTGCTTAGACGGTTTCCAAGAGTTTATACGTTTTAAAAAAACTAAATAAATGTAATTTTATACGAAATCGAATCCACAAGCATCGCGTCGTGTGTACCACTGAAGATTTACCAAATGTGCGTCGTAAATCGCGTATTAAATACCGGCGCGTGGCTCAGCTTCCAAACAAACCCGGACCGTTTCATGTGGTTTCATTAATACTTTTAGTATTCTTAGTTTAATGGTTCTCGATAACGAATAAACATTAAGTGGATCGATCATTAAATTTTTGATTGCGATCAAAAGGCGGTTATAAATTTGTCCAAGAAAAATTTCCTACTTCAAATCATTAAGGTCGTACTGGCACAGCAGCACAGCGTTAAAACGCTACGGTTGTGGGTACGATACCCACGTGGAATGAGTAATTTTCATTTACTGGCTTTAGTAAAATAAAGAGTCGAAAATGCCGTGCGTTGGGAGCGGACTGTCTTAACATTAGGTTCCCTTTGCCTACCCTCCTTTACGCGGGATACGATGTAAAGTTAAACAAAATAATTAAATAAATGTCAAAGGGTTGTATATAGTTAATAATATTTTAAAATATAAATAATCTCTCAAATTTCATATTCAATAGCATAATCAATGTTAAATGAAATAATCCTACAATCACTTGAGCAATCCAAAAATATAATACAAATTTTGCGTTGCCTTCAAAAGTATTATTAGGTCCGTTAAATACAAAATAACGAGGAATACTATTTCCCGCCCTTTACGTCATTAATCGCGGCCATCTTGTGGTGCGATAACATGGCGGAGATTGGACGATTTTGTTTTTTATTGTAGTAAATGTAATTATAATAAAATGCGTTTAGAAAGTATTTTAATATACTTGCGTTATATACGTTTTACTGATATTCCAGTGGTACGAATTGGTTCTGATTGATCAGCTTCACGCTATATCCCTTATTTTGCAGGGTAAGTACTTAGTGTTTAGACACCCCACGTCCCACTATTGACCAATGTTTAAAATAATAAAGGGCTAACGTCACCGCATCTTTTTGTTTTTGTCAGAGCTATTTATTCCAATTCTAGGGAGAATCTACCCCGAGGGCGGGGTAGTAGTCCTGAGTGGGAATTGAGCCCTTAGCACTCGCGTTTACAGTTTCACGCAGTGGTGCTACTTCAATTCGACCTTAACGTATTTCCCTTTATGGAGAAATAATGACTAGAGGTAAAAAAAAAAATTTTTAAGTTTGAATTATGTTTTGGTCGACGCGATAATAATTACAATACGTGATAATATTTACTCCTGGCGGAGTAACCTGAGAGAACGGGCCTCGAAACGTTACGGTCTCCGCATACCTTTTTCGCCTATTTCACCGTCGTCTACATCTTCTGGAGATTATCATTCTGTTCACTTGACTTTCCTGTACCAATATTAGCACTGTGCTCTCAAAGATCTACCTTTGTTACTTTGCAAGATGCAAAACATCTTGCATTAGGAAATATTTTCTATTTATAATTAATAAAAAATATTTTAAGTTCTTGTATATAACAAAAAGTTAATTTAATTGTTAATTAAGTATATTTGTTATTTACCTACAGTGATTTTTTTAGGAAAACCAATCCAGATGATATAGACTAACTGTAAGATAATATCTTTCGATCAGGGAAGACAAAAGAGCTTTGTCTAATACTGATCCCAAGAGGATTTTCCAATTTTCAAATCAAATTTAAAATAAAAATAAAAATGTTTAACCCAAAATCTTTACTATATTATATTTAACCAAAGAGACATTTATCATTTATTTATCTTCAGAATAAAAAACTCCTCAAATAAAATGAATCGAACTCCCAACTATCATATACAATCACAGACAATACACACAAACTGCACCACAAGGTCGTCAAAAAATTATCGTTTTTATTACAATTCTATTCAGTTAAACGTTCTGAATATTTGCGCCCTTTCCTTTCCGTCATTAGCCGCGGCCATCTTGCCTCGCGTCATCGCGGAGTTATAGCCGATCGTAAACCACGCCAAAATTAACAAAAGGTTTGGCAGCTGACGGATTTTAAATATAAAGTTATGATGAAAATCGCCCGATCGCCTATCGGGCTAAGTATAAATATAAATAGGTGAATAGTTCTTTTAATACGCGAACCTGGAGCTACGTTGGAAAATAAACGAACAGCTATAGTCGAGAGAAACTAAATAGTAGCAAGACACTCTGTGTTCCAATTTTTGCTCGAATCTGAGACATTGGTGTTAAGCGGGAGAAAGGAACACCGCACAGTATTTAAAATATTTTCAATATATTTTTAATATTCTAATATTATAAAGCTGAAAGAGACAAGTCAAGCAGAGTCTGTTCAAATTGAAAAACTATTTTAAAACATTTACCATGTTATACCTAGGCTATAACATGCTAATTGGTTTGATGTAACCGACTGTACGCTTACTAATGGACGCACCTATATTTTAATTAAAGTAGGTTGAAATTTGTAATATCAATAATATGAAACTTCCTCATTTACAAAGGTGTATTTATTATATTTATATATAGGGCCGCTATACTATGGGCGTTTGAGTTTAAATACGCACTCTTAGGAATGAACTATTATCGTTTTCTGACATATAACAAGAACAAGACTAAACGCGGCGTTAAGTTTCGCTACTTAACATGCAATGTCTAGAAAATTAATCAGAACATGGGAAATAGAGTAAACAGAGTAGTAGCACTAGGCTCCTTTTGCCTACTCTACAATATGTAAGCAAAAATACACGAAAAACCCCAAAAAATCCAAACTAATCCAAATTCAACTTTCACATGATCACCTTCCATATACATGTATATTATAGATGTAGGATAGACTCCTGGCGGTGGTGGTACACGGTGTAAGTGGGCTAATGACAGACTGTAAAACAATGGTGTCCGCGCTATGACCCCGTGACCGGGTCGATGGCCCCACCCGACCTATTGTGGCTAGAGGGACCAAATATTTATTAGTATTTGGGAATAAAATTCGTAGACATAATGTTTTAAAGTATTATTTTATAGAAGAGTAGGACGAATACTATTTCGTTTATTGTATATGTTTCATATATCATTATTTTTTTCTTGATCTAGTAAGAGGATAACGTTCGTCGTTGTGTTCGGCGACTCAAAACGCGACGTTCAAAATTGGACAGAAAATGGAGAACGGAGTACACTATATTATACACTCTCTAATTATTCAGATTATANAACCCCAAAAAATCCAAACTAATCCAAATTCAACTTTCACATGATCACCTTCCATATACATGTATATTATAGATGTAGGATAGACTCCTGGCGGTGGTGGTACACGGTGTAAGTGGGCTAATGACAGACTGTAAAACAATGGTGTCCGCGCTATGACCCCGTGACCGGGTCGATGGCCCCACCCGACCTATTGTGGCTAGGGGGACCAAATATATATTAGTATTTGGGAATAAAATTCGTACACATAATATTTTAAAGTATTATTTTATAGAAAAGTAGGACGAATACTATTTCGTTTATTGTATATGTTTCATATACCATTATTTTTTTCTCGATCTAGTAAGAGGATAACGTTCGGCGTTGGGTTCGGCGACTCAAAATGCGACATTCAAAATTGGGCAGAAAATGGAGAATGGAGTACACTATATTTCACACTCTCTAATTATTCAGTTTATATACGATACAAGCATGAAAATATTGATAAATACTAAAAAATTATAGGACAATATTGTAGTCTATATGGACACATGTTGACCTAATATTCTACATATTAAACATAGACAAAGGAAGCTTACGATAGTTTAAATATCTTTTTATTATTTACGTAAGTCGTTTAAATGTTGCTCGCTAGGTTCAGCATTTTCATGGATTTGATTAAATTCTTCAGCTTCACGCACACTGAGTTGAGATTCAGTTCAGACAGGTCGTTCTCGACTTTCTGTTTAATAGTTTTCTAGTCAGACGTCCGTACAATTTTCAGAATTGTAGATCAACTGGAAGTACATCTTATAAAAGGTGATTGATGTACTTACTTAATAGATTTTTTTTGTTGCTGCAAGACACTGTACAATTGAATATTTGATATTAATTTCAGCTTGTTACGAGATAATTGAGATAAATGGTTTTGACAGACGGACAGACAACCGTTTTCAGACCGTTTTTTTCTTTTGAAGTACGGAACCTGAAAAACAGAGTGGAATCAAAAATAGAATAAGATTGATCTATCATAAACATAAACTTATCCTAAAACTACGCAAAACGCTGGCCACACGATCGAAGCTGGTGAAAAACATGCTCCATTAATTTAAAACTTTATCGAATCCGGGCGTTTTTGGGCGAAATTAAAACAATGAACGTTTACAGAAACCGACCGACTCGCGGTGAAAGTGTTTCTAATTGATGGCCTATTAGCGATGCGCTGCTAAATATCTTTTTGTAATAGAAAAAGTGCTTCCGTCTTACATTTTAAATGGTTAATTGGTAATAAATGTTCTTTTGTTTCTCTTTTGTATTTTTGAAGGAATAATGAAGGTATGGAGTTAGCAAGTTTAAATAGTTATCTAGACGAAGTAAATACTGATAATACGTTTTGAGATATTTTAACCATTTGAACACATTTCATATGATAATACTTATATAATTCTTATCAAAATTGTAGTTAACCAGACATTTCGTGAAAATTGACCGCATCGTTTCCATAAAAACGGTCAAATGCGAGTTGGAGTCATCCATCGACATCGAAGTACAACTTATAAAAGTTGACAAAGACAATTTTGCGAGCTTACGTACTCATTTCGTATGAAATGAACTACAAATATAAATTTGTAATGATATTTATAAATTTCTGTTTTCCTTTATTTGTATTGTACTTAAGTTTTTAATTGTTGCCCAATTTTATAATTCTAGGCCCACTGGGGCCCTATAGGTTTTAGTTAAGAAATGCTTTTCATAGAAAATGCACAGAAAGTTCCATGCATATCTATCATGTATATCTTTTGATTGCGTTGCCTTGGACTCTTAATTTTTTTGTGCTCCGAAAGAAAGCAGACCTTTATATTTGATATTAATTTCAGCTTGAGATAAATGGTCTTAACAGACAGACACACGAACAGACATTTCGACAACAAAGCGATTCTTAGAAGGGTTTAATATTTTCACTTACGCTACAATACTCTAAAACACTAATCTCATTTTGAATTTTGGCATGAAATTATCTTGGGGAGTATGGGGGAGCACTATGAGAGTATTTCCGGAATTGACTACGGTATTGGGGAAAAACGGGGTTTTACATTTATTATCTACGTAAACAAAATTGTGAGCTAAACTCGTTGTCAGTGTATATACCTACCTATAAACTGATATTAACCAATACCAGTTTTTGTCGTTTATTAGATATTTTTCTAATCCTACATGTCCTTTACATTGTTGAGACGCACATTGAGTGCTTTTACTGATTCTTATAAAATCAAATAAAACTTGTGCCAAGATAGAAGCCTTGAAACTAAGGTATACCAATTTAAAACATATTACTTTGTGATAAGGTCCAAATTCCAAATAACACTGTAATCAGTATCTTTTCCTGTAGTAGATGCCTTGCTATCGATCCTTATGCTATATTTTTAAATATATAAGCTTTTAATAAAAGAAAAATAAATATTATTATTGATGCGGCCAGTCGTGGCGCAGGGGGCAGTGTGACTGTAAATGCCACAAAAATTCAAGAAAGTGGAGAATAGATGGATGAATGGATGGTGCTTTATACCCTGCTATACGTGGACTATAAAATGAAGCTAAAATAATATTCTTTCGATTAGGAATTGAATCCTAAACCCCCATCTATAACTATAGGTTGCTACGTAGGCATTTTCTAAAAAAAATCTACCTTCCAAACATAAAGTTCTATAAATGCAGTATATCAACGCCTTTATAATTGCGATTCTATGAGGCACATTGTATGTTTTGAAATTTGACCTCTACCATTAAAACCTTAAAGTCTTTTCGTAAAAAGCTCCTGTGGAATGCAGATGTTGATTTAGGGTCAGCAATGTATGGCGAAAGGAATCTCATTCGATATCTCGTCAAGGATAATATTTTTTTACTATTTTTGGTATAGCTGGCAAATATTTTTGATGTTATTTATTTGTAAACTATTTATTATTATGAATCTTTTTTTACGTTCCGTTGAGATAATGATCTTTGATTTTTGATTTCGTTAAGAAAATGTCAAAGAAACTAAAGAAGAAATATCAATTCCATATAAGGCAACATATTATGCTGTGTTATGTTAACTTATTATGTTTACATATAATGTTATATTTCTTCGTACTGGTGTTGAGGTAAAGTGCGTCATTCCGCCACTCAACACGCAATGCCTCCAGAATCCGGCGGAAGGTGGCGGAACGGAGTGTTTTAAAACCAGGTTTCCAGGTTCCCTCTGCCTTCTCCGCTACTTAATGTCCTTCTTGCTACCCTGCTATATGCGGGATACAGCGTGAAGATAAAAAAATATTAATTAAATAGCACGTACATATGCCGGTACATAGATAAATTAAATAATTCGAGCTTTTTATTCAAGAAGTATTCTAAGAAAAAAAAAAATGTCAATCTCTTTTAATATAGCATTCTCTATCTGTTACTGGAGCGTGTAGACCAGCGTGTCTTATATCGCTTTGCAGGAACAGGAAAATGAAAATAATTTTAAATAATAACATAGTACAATGATTGGTGTATATTTACTGATTGCAATAATTCAGGTTTGAATTCCACTTGATTATATTGACTCATGTCTTATTATGGTGCTGTAGTAGGGCAGGGTTTGATTGCAACCGCGATTCTTGTGAGTTAAGTGTTCCCCAGTATCCCGCATATAGCAGGGTCGGATGAGGGAACCTGGGAACCAACAGACGCATGCTTGTACCTCTGCGCCAAGACGTCTTCAGCACATGGAAATTATATTATGTTAAATTGTTTTGGTTTTCCCTCCAAGATAGCGGCGTTGAGTTGAGTTCTGAATACAGCGGTGTCTGGAGAACGGAGTGTAATGACACTATGTTTTCTTTACCTTACTATGCGTAATTAGGCAAATACATATAGAGATATGTAGCCTTATTCAACGGCCTGCGTTCACAAAGTGTGACTTTGACGTTGGTCTGCTAGTAAGCAAAATATAACATAATAAAAATATAGAATAGAAATTAAAGACAGATGCTGCTTACCACAAGTTCCTCTTATTTCCATTATAAAATGCGAAAAATGCGTGAAAATAAAGAAAGCCTTAAAAGAAAAATTGTTATAAACCTAGGCAAAGAAGCTCAAGCTAACATTGTAGCCTTTTTTTTAAACATCTTGACGTCTTAAGCACACTTTACTCTGTCGTGCACGAGATAAAAAACTAAAAATCGTGACGCCCGTATCGCTAGTGTGCGATAGCCCTAACAATTACTTTTTTATAATCTAATTTCAACCTTATTTCAATATCACATAAGATTTATTTTCTTATATTGTATAATATATTTTTAAGACAAAGAAAAAATAATTTTATTACTATTAGTGGTAAGGTTTATATTTAATCATAAGGAAAAATACGTTTGTCCTAGGATGGGAATGCACGATTTCATTGAACTTGCTTTTCCACTTTCGCAGTTAAATATAATTCATTTTAAAACCTGGCTTTTGACCTTAGACGGTATTACTGTGTATGAATTACCTAACCTAGGCTAATGTTTATAGTTTTGTAATTTAGGTCCTACCTGGGCACCAA
Organism: Heliconius cydno galanthus; assembly: GCA_036379175.1. Lineage (NCBI taxonomy): Eukaryota > Metazoa > Arthropoda > Insecta > Lepidoptera > Nymphalidae > Heliconius > Heliconius cydno. The sequence goes on along the minus strand of JAKRZM010001292.1, from coordinate 101,789 downwards.
GTTCGGGCTAGAAGTAGATTGATTTCCTCCGAGCAATGTTTATTATTATTTATATTGTTTAGCTTTACCCTTTATCCAGTACTACTATGGCAGAGGGAACTTAGTCCTGGTCAATACCCAGGCGTCGCCTAAATTTCAGGATATTGCATGTTTAGCGACAAAATGAGAATAATTCCAACCCCTGAGTGGGAATCAAACCTACAAAGCTTACAGTCATACGCTGTTTTGCTGCTCCACAATGGACGCAAAATTTCAGCATTTTGCTCAGTGGTGAACGTTTTTGAAAATAGCTTAAAGCTATCAATAATAAAAATATTGCAAACTATTTTTTTTTCAGATTAAGGCCATTTGTTATTCGAACGCTTTAAAAAAGCTGTAAAATTAAGAAGAAATTAAACTAAGGTGAGTGCTCGAGCTTTTCAATCAATATATTCTTAGATCCCTTCAAAGTCCTAACACTAAAACACATGGCTATCTCGACTGGAATCGCCGTTAGAAAACATAAAACATAGCGACATTAAAAATCGACCTTAATTGTCAGCTATTAAGGTTAATTATTCATTATCATATATTTTGGTTACAGCTTTTGCGATTTCCATTTGACCATTGAATTTCTAACTTATTTCGTAGAAGTTAAGAGTGTATTTATCTTTGCAAGATATTGTTCAATGAAATTTAATCCTTACAGCTTTTAATTACGGTGGATTTTTCAATGATATTAAATCTTATTTAGGTTGAAATAGTGGGGGGATCTATGTGTAAATCAATCGATCGATACGAAAGCGATCGCGCCTGCTGCCGATCAAATTCTGTTATTTTGAGAATGTTTAAGGCAAGAATCGTTTTCAAAAAAAAATTGTTTTTCTGTTGAGAATATTATCTAACATTGATTCTTGTTATGTCGGATGTAGATTCGATTCCCACTTGAGGAAAGTAATTATTTTCATTCCGGGAAAGTAAAACGCTTCGCCACCGAATAAAAAAAAAGCTTTTAATAACTAATAACCTATTAGAGTTTATTTATCAATGTATTTTTTTGCGGTTCGCTCGTTTTCGAAGAGCCTAGGGCGATGCATATTCGCCCTGGGATTGATCCGCGTTAATTACTTATTCATTGAAAATTATTTTCTTTGTCAATGTTGTGTATAAAACGAAATATCCATATAAGAAAACGTAACGTAGAGCTCTGCTAATGGTTTACTAGTTTCTAAGTACCCTCTAGAAATTGATAGATTAGTTATAGATTAGTTATAGACAGGTCAAGTTTTTTTATCAAAGACATAGATTTCCCTTTTATACTTCCCGCTTCTGCTTCTACCGTATACAAATTAAATTAAACCTTTTTCTGGCCAGTCTTCTGTTAAGTTCTATTATTTATCTGTATTTAACTTAATATATGGAACCGAGAGATAAAAAAAATAGGAAAAAAATGTAATCAAACTGCCTCTTAAGTTCACGTGTACGCAGGGTTGCTGGCCACTTTACGTTACAGAAAGCCGTTTGGATATAAAAATAGTGCGAAAATCATTACAGTATAGCAGAAACACGTAGAAAACATGACCTGGAAATGCAATACATACTAATACAAAAGGATTTTTTAACATTTTGTTAAAATATTTTATAAAATTTTACCTTTAAAGTGTCTAATTATTCAACTGTCTAATTATCGTGGTTCTTGAGATACAGCCTGGTGACAGACGGACAGACAGACGGATGGACAGCGCAGTCGTAGTAATAGAATCCCATTCTGCTCTTTGCGTACAGAACCCTAAAAAATTACAGCTTAATACAAAATTTAAAAACACCTTTCATTTTCAATAATTTAACGCAATAGGAAATAATTTTAAATTATATTAAAATGGCACTTTATTGAATTGTATCGTGAGGTTATTAGAACATATCGTGGCGTTATTTCACGAGTAGCTTTATGTTTGGGAGTCTTAGATCTGTATCATTACATGTACCAGTGTTCGAGTATTTTAGAATTAAATTAATGCCAGCTAGTATTGAGAGAAATAGAAATATTTCACGAAGTAAATGTTGATTGAGGCCACTGTGGCGCAGTGGCAGCATGGGCCTTAAATACGGCGATAGTGAGTTCGACTTCTACGTGAGGAAGGCGTAATTTTTTTTATTTTCGTAGCTCTGCTAACAAGACAAGTTGCAGCGACAAGAAGTAAAAGAGTAAAAAAAAACCTTAACTAAATATTGAGGCTATTGTAGCGCTGAAAGCCTCTATCTATGAATGCAATGGTTCTGTATGCAAAGTACAATACATGCGTGAAAATAAAAAAAATCTTCTCTGCTTAGTTTCACGTTTTATCCATATAGTAGGGGAGCCAGAGTTTACACTCCACTACTACGTAATTTTAGACTTTAAACTATATTTTAACAAGATTTAATTGAAATTATAAAATATTTAATTTTTTTTCCCAAAAAAGAACTAAAATATGAATCAACCAAAAAAGAAAGTCTACTCTTTGTGAGAAATCCAATAAAATAAAGAGCAGACAAAACAAAACCTTGAATATTGACCTTGGCAACTTCCTATGAATAGATATCTATATAACGACCAGGATCTCTGAACTCCCCTTATGTTCCAGACCAAAGGAATTTGTTTCTAAACCTCGAAATAGTATGAGATTTGAAAGACCAAGTTAACTGGTCCCAAAGTATATGAAATCGTTCCATCCCCATCAAAAGCAAGGTGGGGAGAAAAAATTACATTATTTTATAGCAGTTTTATTTAAGGGTGAGGTTTTTTAATATGAAAAGATAGGAAATTGACGTGATTTTAAAAATTTTCACCAATCTCTTTAAAAACAGATTTCTGTGGAAAGTCCATTTAAAAATTACTCGATTCGTACTTTAGCATCCAGAATTTAAGCTTCGATCAAAAGCTCCAATATCTTTTCCCATTTACTTTGCAACAAGTTTTAAATTTTTACATTTTCTTTTCATTGCAATTTCTTCAAAGGAAATGAAAAAAGAATGTAGATATGGATTTAAATTCGTCTTAGTATATTATTTAATTAATTTATTTCTTCAGGTCATCTAGGGGATTTACAATTTATATCTTTATATATTACTCCCATATTGAAATGAACCTTTATTATGCGCTACCTCTGAAAGGGCCCCACTTTCAAGTTAGTGAGTACGCATACTGTCTTAACTACATATTAAACTAACAGTCATTAAAATTTCAGCTTTGCTAAAATGATGAAGGTCTGGGGACCCCTAGGATCTCATTCTATTAGTATAGTTTAACGAATATTCACCAAACGAATTAGTATAGCTATTTCCATTTGAAACAGGAAAAGCCGCATAAGAATTCATTATTTTATGACACACAAAGATAATACTTTCTTGGATTTAAAAACAGAATAGTTTTAAAACTATTGTATTAATTAAATTTTGTAACTATGTAGGAACACTTTTAGTCTATTTAGACATTTAGGGATTGTGCCTGGTGAGTTCAATGCTTTAATAATTAATGCAAATATAAAATATATATTTTATATATCTTCTTCTTCCTGGCATTAGTCCCGGCTATTACCAGGGTCTGCCTTCCTACTCAACCTACTCCACTTTGCACGATCTTTTGCGTACAAATATATATAAAATATATATTTTATATATAACGTATAAAAATTTCGAAAATTTGACTCTACCCAAAATATAATGCGTCAGGCCGCCAGCTAATAATAGCGCTCTAATTGCGCCGCTCATTCACCACCTATCAAAGACCACAGATATTTTATTCCAGCATAATTCAAAGGTGAAATCCACAAAGTATTACGAGGCGGGGGAGTCCCGAGGGTAGCTGCAAAGAATTTAATCAAAAAAACGAAATTGAATGTGCGAGCGAAATCCACTTGGATTGTGGGAAGACGATTTTTTATAATGTATAGTGATACATTATAAAATCAACGAAGGTGGAATCAACGAAGGTGCCTGGCACCTCTGTGTTATTTCTCAGAAAATAGCAGAATCAAAAATGATGATAGAGGGAACCTAGTGTTAAGGTGGTTTATTCTACACTCACCTCCCAATTTTTGGGACAGCGCGTGTTGTGAGGCGCAACTTAACGTCGCGTTTTGTTTTGTTACCAGAGCGAGGAAATGAAAATAATACATTTGCTGGAGTAGAAATCGAACTTACAATCGCCGTGTTCTCACGTTCTGCCACTACGCTACAAGCAAAATATTAAAATTAGAAATAAAATATTTGAAACATAAAGATATTTTCTCTAGACGGTTTCAAATCTACAACCACCGAACTTAAAGCTATACTGACGACTGCACAACAAAGGCGTCTCTCTGCCAAGTATTTCTATCGCATGTATATTTTAATATAAACTTAAATGAAGCTTGAAAACTTGAAAAAGTAATCAAAAGTTTGTGAGAATTCTTTCCAAAAGGATTATTTGATGAAATTCTCCGAAAGAAGTCACGTGAAACATTTTGTTTTGCAAACCGGATCTCGCTGTTTTATTGCTTATAGATATGAATTTGTTTATGTCTGGTGCTCGTATTACGCTACTACGTTGTAAGGGGGGGTAGTGGGGTAGTATACACATTAGACTGTATACTTTTTTCTTTCAGCATCACGCGGTATTCTGCATGAAGTAGGGTAGGCAGAGGGAATCTCCGTGTCAAGACACTCCGTTCCTCATACATTGCCCAATATTCAAGATATTCCGTGTTGGGTCACAGAGCTTAACGCCACGCCACACATAAAATATAGCAATATACAATATTGCTATGTTTTATGATTAGAACGAGGATATTAAAAACATTCGGGGGAATCCCCGATATTACGGGCGGCGCCTAATTTTATCTTTTACTAGTGGACCCGGACGCGGCTACGCCTGCTTGAACTATAAGAATATTTATTAAATATTATATAATATATTTATTTTTATAAGGATGAATATTAAAATATAAGTTCATTTTGGGTGACGTTTTCTTAAAACAACAAAGAAACTTTACAAACCGTTGCTTAGCAACGACGGTTGTTATTAACATGGCAGAATAAATTGTATGTCAAATTAGAAAATATTTTAATTTATTAGTACATATGTGTAATGTAATATTATACTATATAATATCACTTCTGAAGAATGCAGCTTTCATACAAAACAAAAACATAGTAAATCGGACCAGTAGATCCAGCGTTCAAACAAACAAACAAATAAACTCTTCCGCTTTATTATATTAGTATAGCTAGTATAGATTAAAATTTTATATTTAATTCTTTTTTTTAAACTTGAAATCTACCTTTAAATATTTCCAAAGATATATCGGCTAAGACTCGGCTTTAGGGATAAAAAAACTTTTTATAACTGTCTTTAGTCTGCGTCCGCCATCAAATGTCTGGTGAAATAGGTAAAGAAACACGCCCTTAGGGAGCGGTTGAATCCTGATTCGCGCCAATTTGCTACTTTTATGCCAAATTTATAGTTTGTAGACGCTGAGACCAGAATTTTTATATATTATAGCTATATATATCTAACCCAAGGCCATCTTTGTGTAATAATTTTTGATGATTTATTTGTGAATTCCTTTTTAATATTGATGTAGGAATCTAGGCTTGAGGAATTTAAAAAAAATTGAGATCGTCGCGGCACGATGTTCTTTACCATTGTATTATCTTAATCACGAAGGTTGTGGGTTGGTAGGTGGCGGCTCTACTTGGAAAATTTGTGGAGAACGGAGTGTCTCGGCCTCTTATAAAATTGTTTTTTTTTTAATAATTATTTCCTCAAGACGTTCTCTTGAGCTGTATAAAGGAAAGTTAAGTAGGATAGGAAGCTCCAACTGGCTCCGAAAGCAGTTCTGCTGAAAAGAGACGGGAAGAAATTCAACATTTGTTCTTTTAAAATATAATTAAAAACAATAAATGTAAAACAATCATTAGAATAGTAGTTCCAGCTGAGCAGTCAACACATAACACCTCAAGAATTCAGCGGAAAGTGGGTAACAGAAGTGTTTTAATGAGAACGGAGTGTCTTAACACTGGGGCAAGTTCCCTCTGCCTACCCTGCTATAGTAAAGTACAAATAAAAATGTCTCAGTGCACCAATTTAAATAGTTTCACTGATGCTATGTTAAATTTCTAAAGCTTTTATGTAGTAAAAATATATATTTATATAAAAGCCATCAATATATTCTTTCTACTAAGTTAAAAGGCAACCTGTAATGTATTAAATGAAGCGTGAAACAATACAGTAGAGTCCCAATTCAATTAAGGTACAGTATAAATCCAAAGCAACAGGTGTTTGGTAGAGTTGGCACCTCCCTGTACGTTCCCGTCTCTACATACGAAGCTAGAGTATCAATATATCATTTTGTATGAACTGTTTTTAATATATTTTGTTTTATCGTAAAAGATTATCTAATATTTTTTTAGCTTTATGCTGATTATGGTAGGGTAGGCAAAGAGAATTTAGTGTTAAGATACGTTTTTTGATACTTTCTGGTGCATTTTTGAGACGTAGCGTGTTGAGTGGCAGAACTCAACGCCGCGGTTTTGTTCTTGTTAACAAAGCGAGGAAAATGAAAAAATCATTTCCCCAAGTGGGAAAGTTGGAGTCGCGTTTACATTCAGATGTGGCAATATGCTTTGTTAAATATTAGAAAATGATTTTTATACGACACTGTGTAGACGGAAATTTCGCGAATTTCCCGTAAATAAATGTTTATTAACGTATTATTTTTGCATTCCGCTCGCTCAACGAAGTGAGCGAAGTGAGCGAAGAGATAGAGAAGTAGAAAGTTGAAATTTGGAATATTCATAAATTATAAAGTGTGATTGGGCACTGAGACAGGATTTCCCGAAATTCCCACGGGAACGGGGAAAAATGGGATTAACCATTTCACGTCATAAAGTCCACGCAAATTTAAGTAGCGGACGATGACTAATAATAATGTTAATCAGTTATTAGACAAAGTATACCTACAACTAAAAATATATCAAAATTTAGTTTGAAATAGCTCAAGCTTAATCGTCTTTTCCGGCAGACATGATAAGAAATTAATATAGTTGGCACATTTGTTGTGACCCTCGTCCAGATTAACTTGTCACGTCATTGTTCTTCTGGGAAGACATCTTGATAGGTCTCAAATGTTTTAGATGATGTGTAGTAAATATTTTAGATGCCGTGATAGTCGTGGATTCGATTACCACTCGGGAAAATAATAATATTTATGACATGACGTTCTCTTCAGCTATACGAGTACTTATATTATGTTATGAGTTATGTTTAGAAAAGTTCCATATTTAATTTGATCTTATAATGTTTTTTTTAGTACTTTTTCTGTGTTGTTTTGGGCAAAAAATAAATATTTTTAATACATTATAGACCCTGAGGTGTATATTTAAAATATTTTCTACATATTTGCCTTGAAGTTGGGAATGGATGAAATATAGAGTCCATTACTAGGTTCTTTCAGGATAATACAATATTCGATAATAAAACTAAATGAATATGATAAGTTTCAAATGGAAAATTATTTAGCCTTGCGCAGTTTCCATATCTTCTATATATTACATGTTAAATCAATAATTTCTCAAGTAGTTATAATTTGAACTCCACTCACATTTAGACCATCAGTAATAACCAGAGTTAAGTATTATTAAGCATACACACAGCATACCCTTCTCGGAACACTCGTGGGATGACTCACGATTGATTAAATTGATCCCTTCATACTCTTAATTAGATAGGTCATTTAGACGTGGACACGTTGTTTTGTTAGCTTATGCCTTTAGAGGCTAGAATCTAATACTTGAGGTTTCCTATATAGTCTTTGGTAAATATTCAATGAGACCAATCCATAGCTATCCTGCCGCAGTGGCAGAGCGGCTGACTGTGAACAAGACGGTTGTGGGTGCGATTTTCCTCTGGGGCGAATGAGGTATTTTCATTTTCTCGCCCTAGTTGCTGAATTCTGGAGCCATTGCATGTTGAGTGACGGAACTCAACACCGTCGTCAGCGCCTCGTTACCAGAGCAAAAAATAATAAAAAAAATAATTTCTCCGAGTGGGAATCAAACCCACAATCTGTCGTGATTTTGGCCTCTGCATCACCAATGTAATATTTACAAGGAAGCATATAATTAAGTGAAGTCTAAATCATAACTCTTTATACGTATACGAGGACCCTGCATAACGACGTCTACCACATTAAGGTACATTAACACAACAATAACCCGTCGATACGACAGAGCTCGTCCATTAAATAAAGGAAATGTTCCAAATGCTTTCCTTCCTTTCTTCCTGTCTGTTAGAAAGCCGCTCGTTTACGATTAGAAAAATATTTGTATTATAATATTTGTAGTATTAGTAGTGTCACTTTGTTCCCTCTAGCTAACCCGCTAGGGATGAANTTGAAGTTGGGAATGGATGAAATATAGAGTTCATTACTAGGTTCTTTCAGGATAATACAATATTCGATAATAAAACTAAACGAATATGATAAGTTTCAAATGGAAAATTATTTAGCCTTGCGCAGTTTCCATATCTTTATATTACATTTTAAATCAATAATTTCTCAAGTAGTTATAATTTGAACTCCACTCACATTTAGACCATCAGTAATAACCAGAGTTAAGTATTATTAAGCATACACACAGCATACCCTTCTCGGAACACTCGTGGGATGACTCACGATTGATTAAATTGATCCCTTCATACTCTTAATTAGATAGGTCATTTAGACGTGGACACGTTGTTTTGTTAGCTTATGCCTTTAGAGGCTAGAATCTAATACTTGAGGTTTCCTATATAGTTTTTGGTAAATATTCAATGAAACCAATTCATAAGGCTATCATGGCGCGGTGGCACAGTTGACTGTGAACAAGACGGTTGTGGGTGCGATTTTCCCTTGGGGGAATGAATTATTTTCATTATCTCGCCCTGGTTACAGCGCGGTGTGAGACCAGCCCCTCACGAAATTCGAACAATGCATGGTAAAATGAGTGCTTTAACACTACATTCCCTCTGCCCGCTCTTCGTTACCAGAATTAAAAATAATAAACAATCATTTCTCCGAGTGGGAATCAAACCCACAATCTGTCGCGTTTTTGGGCCTCTGCACCACCAATGTAATATTTACAGGTAAGCATATAATTAGGTGAAGACTAAATCATAACTCTTTATACGTTTACGAGGACTGCATAACGACGTCTACCACATTAAGGTACATTAACACAACAATAACCCGTCGATACGACAGAGCTCGTCCATTAAGTAAAGGAAATGTTCCAAATGCTTTCCTTCCTTTCTTCCTGTCTGTTAGAAAGCCGCTCGTTTAGGATTAGAAAAATATTTGTATTATAATATTTGTAGTATTAGTAGTGTCACTTTATTCCCTCTAGCTAACCCGATAGGGATGAAGCGTGAAGCTTGAAATAATATTAAAATTTTTGAAATCATTAACCTAATATAGGAGGGAACCTTATTTAAATATGTAACTTAATTATCTATACAAAGGCTTGCCACCGCGATACAATAAAAATAACTACAACTTTTGTATAACACATGTGACATGACATGTTCTAAGTCCCTGAGGTAACTTTGGCCGCTGGCACAATAGGTTACATAGAAATGATTAACGTGATGGCTTATAGTATTCGATAAATAGTCTATCTAATAAAAATAGTTTTTTTCCATAAAAAAAAACATAGATCCAGAGACTATCGCTTTGGAAAAATAAACACATTAACTTTATGGTTTTAGTATAAATAGGATACGAAATCGGAACGATGCCGTGCATTCTCGAGTGGGAATCGAACTAACAACCGTCGCGTCGACGGCCTCAAGGATCTACTGAACAAGTAATGACGGAAGGCAATATAATATAAACAATTCAGTTCTAGTACAGTGTTTATATTGAAGCTGAAAAAAGCTGGTAAAAAAACTGAACGAAAAATAGAAAAGTAAAGCATGATTCAATTACACTGGGGCCCAAATATTTGTATAGGTATTGCTGATACTCGTTGGCCTTTTACATTACGTGGGTTATAGCGGACCATATTTTACTTTATTGAATAAGGTTTTCGGGGCCAGTCGTGGCAGGGGCACAAGCGTGCGACTGTAAACACTACAGGTTGTGAGTTCGATTCCCATTCGAAGAAATGTAATATTTAATTTTCATTTCCTTTCTAAATCATTTATTTTACACAATACATTGACAGTTTCAATTATTAGGAACAAATAAATAATCCTGATTTAATTCTTTGTAGCATTATATATTTAATATTTACATAAATTCACAAAAGGGCATGGGTTACAAAGTTGCTCTTGAAGAAAAATGAGTCTTTCTAAAAAGAGTTTTCATAATACAGACTGAAAGTAGTTCTATTATGGACCATCCCAAGGGACGTAAGATACGACACTATGAAAAAAGGTTATTATTATCTAAATAGGAATGTATTACATGTTTCTTTGGATTATACATTGAAATTTTGTCTGTATATTACTAAGTGAGGTGGTAGTGAGGTGGACTCGAAGGGGCACAGGTTCAAATTTGGCCTTGTTCTAAGATTTTTTTACCTTAATCCTTTGTCTTTGGAGTCTTTGAAGAAAAAAATGTCGTAATAATGATTCTCATATTATAACATTAATATAATAATTAAATAATTCATAAACGCATTACTCATAGCATTGTAATGTAGATTACCTCGAATTATACTTGTACATGATTCAGCAGTCACTGTCTTTGTGAATTACTTATGTCACCTGTCATTCTTATCTTATTAAATTTGGATTACTAGGTCAAGTTAAACTGTAGTCAAAATTTAACTGGTCGTTAGATTAAAGGTAGATTTCATTTGCCATATGAATTTTTGATGAGGTATTTTTTTTATTCTGTCGACCATTTATTTGGTATCTTGAAAAGGAAAGGAGTATTTTCTGTATATTCTGTAATCTAAAATTCGTAACAAAAAGTTGAGGCCACCGTGGCAACTATCCCGATTGACACGACTTGCGCTTTGGCCTCTTATTACAGTACATAATTTCTCAAATTATACTATAATTTGCTTCTAGAGATAAGCAACAATTAGAAACAAAACTATAAAAATATGATATGAGGCCAGTCGAGGCAAAATGCGACAGGTTTTGGGTTCCGTTCCCACTCGGGAAAATGAAATATTTCATATTATAATTTCTTTCCTCTGGTGTCGAGGCAAAGCTCGTTATTGAGTTCCAGCACTCACAATGCCTCCAGAATTCGGCGTAAAATAGGGAACATAAGTTTCACTCTGCCTACACTGCTGTGTGCGGGATACAGGTGATGCTAAGAAAATAAAAAATAAATAAATCTATTACATAATAAATACACACTTATAGAAATATAATTCGTCATAAAGAAATAAATATAAGAAAGCTTTTTAACAATCGATCTCGAATTTTTACTCACTGAGGTCAAGTGTCACTTGAGGTGACCTCAGTAATTATCGTGCTTTCTTTTTAACGTTCGATTTAAAAAGGACTGTTGTCTGACGAGGTTTACAAGTGGGTTTTCTTTATTTTTTTATTTTGTGTTGTTTCCAACAAGGATCTCGAATATTGCGTAATGGTGTCTACATTCAATCCATTTTTAAGACTTTATATTGGACTTGAGATCGGACTTGAGGTCCGATTCCCACTCGGGAGAATGAATTATTTTTGTTTATTCGCTCTGGTACAAGATAAAGCGCAATATCTCAAAAAACGCTAGGAAAACAGGAAACGGGGTGCCTTAACACCAGGTTCCCCCCGCCTACGAGATACTGCTCATAGCTGTATATATTCGTAAACGTAACTTTACTCTACTTTCGTAATTTTATCATTCGTATAATATACGTAAAGAGCTCGTTTATGTATGTGTGTATTTTGTTTCCGTTTTTAATAATTACGCTCATTCACATCACATTCATAGTAATACCGCATAATTTTTTAGTATTCATATACCATTAGGTTCAAGTAAAATTATTTTCTTGAAAAAAACCGTTTAAAAATATGACGTCTGTAGTCTTTTGCAGAGATGCAAGGCACAAGATTCGAATCTTCGTTAAATAAAATCCAACGCCGTAACTTATTTTACCAATGGGAATAAACATAAATAATTTTATTATAACAATTTTTTCAAGTGAAAATCGAACTTACACCCATCGGGTTCCTACACCACATAACACATTTAACGCCAAGATGGCACCGCTCCAAATCCTAACTGCCCATGATACGATTGACTTTATGTAACTCAATAAACTATGATTAATTTTATGTTTCAGGGAAAAAATATTCTATATTTATAGTTATATCAGGAGGTTGGGGAAGTTAAATAAGATTTTTACTGAGTGTGCCTGGCGTCGCGCCAATGGGAGACGCACCATGGAACGGATAGCATATCATGATGTACGACTATTTATGAGGGTTATGTTGTTTTCTACTGTATAAGTTTGTTACCTTTTTTAGTTTTAAGGGTTGTTTTGATTTTTTTTTTAAATTTTTTTTTAGGTCTAGTGGAGGATGGTAGTCGTGGCGCAGTGGGACAGCGTCTGAATGTTTAATCAGTGGTTGTGAGTTCTTAATTATTTTATTACTATAAAATTTACTGCTCGTAAACACTTTGCTTCGTGAAAATATCAAATATTTTATTAATCCGAGTGGGAATTGAACCCACAATCGTTCCGTTTATAGTCGCAATCTTGTTCCCCCGCCCCACGACGGTTTCAAAAATATATAATAACGTGAAATAAGCCCTTTTCTATATAATATATTAAATTATTCTGAAAAGACTTTTTGTTCTTCAAACTAGTACAGATAGGGGCGTCTGTACGCCGAGGCGTCGCCTTACAAAGGAAGTTGAAAGACAGTTGCGGAGATGGATAGTGTTGTGCACTTAGAAAACTTTCCAGCTCTAAAATAATGTGTGTTATTTTGTATCTGTACAATGTATTGATTGTTTGTTTTGCGTACGTCACTAGTTTTAGTTAAAAAGTGATTTTTAGATTTGTCACTTGAACAATATAAAAATTATTACTAGTCATTGCCGTCGCAGGCACAGGGGCACGAATGGGCACACGGTCTCGGGTTTGATTCTCGCTTGGGGAAATAAATTATTGCAAGGCTAGGCGTTGAGTTCCGCCATTCAACACACAATATCTCCAGATTTTAATTTGTCTAGCGATCAGAAAGAAAGTGGGGAATTTCCGCGGGATTTTCCTAGTGCTAAGTGATAAAAAATATCTATAAAGTAAAGTCAAGTAAACTAAACTACCTAAATGATAAAGAATCGAATCTGTTCAGCTCTTTCGGCATGATTGAGTAACGAACCCCCAACTACTCAAGCGAGAGTGACATAGGTCTGAAACGGTGTAAGAAATCAAAACTTTTAAATGAAACACAAGAGTTTAATATGAAAAATATATTTGAAATGCAAAATTACTACCATTCTGTTCTTTTCAGCATCTGTCTTAAAGCCGTCTAACTATTCTGATACTTTTAGAAATTCCTGAAAATACCTACCAGGTCTAGTTATATGTCTAGATGCAAGGTCTACTTATATGTTTAGTTATAAGCCTAGTTTAAGTAGTAGTTTTTACAAAATACAAATAGTGTGAAATTTTGGAAGGAGTCTTTCACATTTGTCCCACATATATCAAAATATGATGAGCTATACGTCGATACATTGTGTGTTGGGTGGTGGAACTCAACGCCGCGCTTTACGAAATCAGGATTATTCATGAGTCAAAGCCACACATATTTACTCCCTTGCCTTACAATGACGGCAATATTTTAATTTAAGTTCCCAACTAAAACGAAACAATACAAAATAATTAACAAAATGTGTCTGTTGTCCTTCTGTCGTTATTGCAAGGGATAGAGGGTGTATTAATTTCGAGAACAATAGACTAACGTTACGTCTGTCACGTCATTAAGCACGCGATCAAATCACGAAAAGTTTGGAACTTAGCTCGCCTGGCGTCTTGATTAGAACTGACCGTGAAGACTTGTAGAGTGTTCTCATTTTATTTACTATCGGGGATATTTCGGGGATTTCCTTTTATTTCTTTATATTCCGTTTTCTTTTTCCAACGGTTAACGAGAACGGGGTGCCTTGACACTGAAAAAAAAGAACATAAAGAGAAGCGATTTAGAGTTTGCAGTGATAATAAAATATTAAATATACAAAGAAAATATTGTTTAATAAATTAAAATATGTATTAGTTAAAAGTTCTAATCTCAAATTTAATATTAACAGGTTCCCCTGAATTTGTTAGAAAAAGTTCCATATTGATAGTCGACCAGCATGCTGTTGTCTCTATAATAAAGGAAAGGGGAAAAAAATGAAAATGCATTTTGCGCAAATTGCCTTTTCATTTCTGGAAAAAGGAATACCGGCGATAGTAGAATTTATAGCTGAGGAACATCAAAGCCACCGTAGATATACTTCATCTAGCTAAGGATAGGACTAAATATGGGAAGTTGACTGGCAACCTTCACTATTTGAGGAGGTACTAGTTAAAGGAAAAATAATATATAGAGGCATTAAAAGAAAAAAAATAATTTAAAAAATATACCTGATAGGTAGCGAGGTATAAATATCTACCTACCTACCAGGTATATTCTAGGTCAAGAAAGTAAAATATAGGCACAATATTCTTGACATCAGCAAATATGTTTAAGCTCTTAAATTATACCGGCGTGCGCTAAGTCTACAGTGATTAATGGATTCAAATTAGTAGGCACCGCCTTCCTCAAACGTATAAAATTGTCGTAACTTTTACAATGTAAGGTAACATTATTATTTTTATATGTAACAAAGGAAGGTATGTGGAATATTTACTATGTGGGTTTTATAGGTTACTAGTTCAAGTTCCTGTTAGTGCAATCTGTAAATGTATATTTTTTCTGGCAACTGATTTTAAGTGTAACGAACAACATAAGTCTGTAGTGAAATCATCCCATCCTCTATTTAAAATCTGTTTAAAAATATTAGGTGCTGGGTAATGAAACTCAGAGCCAGAAACAGCTTGAATTTTTTTATACTAAAAGGAACGTATACAAATATAGATATTAATTTCAAATTGAAATTTCTACGCGATCTTCATATAAAAAGTGGACAGACCGACAACAAAGTGATTCTATAAGGGTTCCGTTTTTTTTCCTTTTGAGTTACGGAACCCTCTTTTGTTACGTTTTCATATATTTTGGTCACCACACAATTCACCCGTTCGTGAAACAATCGATTAGAGAAACTAATTGAATTATTCCACAGACAAAGGAGAGCCAATTCTACTAACACTACTAAAAATATAATCCAAATTTTGATTTGTCATGTCATTTCTGATGTTTGCTTGTAACTTACGACAATGTTTCATTTCGGGTTATTAATGATTTTGTTGTAGGATAATAAATTGCTAGGCGTGTTCTTGCTTTAATTAATTTCAGCTTTCTGTGGCGACGCGACGTGAGTACAACAAGTAGAATGATTATCGTGTTTCTAATGTATATGGATATATGGATGGCTTTTTTCAGTTTTCGCTTTAATTGTATAACAAGGTAGGCATGGAGAACCCAATTTTTGGTCACTCCGCTCTCCGCCGCGCACTAATAATATAAATATATGTAAAGTAATTGATTAACACATTTGGGAACCTATTGTAAAGAAATTTCCGAAACATTGCGTGTTACTTAAGTATTAAAACTTAAGTATTATCATAAATAACATTAAAACTTAAGTATTATCATAAAATAAATAATAGATACTTTAACAACGTGATTTTTATTTTATATTTGATATTTTATAATGTGACGTTAATACGTTCAGGTATATAATTTAATAAGTTTAAGAACTAGTATAATAAAATAAAATACAATATTTCATAAAAATACATTTAAAACTGCACTTAATNCTCTCTTAGATGTCCTATCCTTGGATTGGTTGCCTGGAAGAGATCACTTTTAGTGATAAGGCCGCCTTTGTGCATTTTATGTCCCAAAATTGTACTTGTAATTCTTGTAAATGTGCAATAAAGACTTTATCTTATCTTATCTTATTTATGTCATATATATTTAAATTGTAATATATCAGCATTTTGTCCTAATTATAATAATTTCAATATTCCTTATTTTTCCCACTGTTCATGTATTTCTCATAACTAGAGCTCCATATGGACATAACTAGATCAGAAACATCTAAGGTTATGGTAATAGATGTATAAAATATCGAAAATTTCACCGATACAAATATGTAAAATATATCTTATGGGAAAATCAAAAGCCACTAGTGAAAGCTAGTATTAAATATATATCACCGAGTTTTCTCTTATAACCCATAAGGGTCGAATGTGACAATTAACCATACTAAAAAAAAAGATAACACTATGTTTATGGTAAATCCATGCTTTTATATAAACACTTAACATATATTCCAATTAGCTAAACAAATTCTTCACCGGTGCCCATATGTTTACATGTCACCTAACAAATCAGTGGCGGTAAGATGACAGCTGACAGGCGTCTTTCAGGGACAGTCTTTAGAGCCTCGGCTCTACCAATCAAAAGTGGTGAAAGATATGTCAAAGTTAACTGGAAATATCGTTATAAATATATATATATAAAACTCTTCCGTTACTGACTGACGTGACGTACAGATCTTCAGACTAATATACTAGACTCCGAAAGTAGAAATTTGGCTTCTTTGTTGCTTAAGGAGAGTGGGGAACACGTAGATACGATTTTTGAAATTCTTATGGAGAACGAAGGAAATCGCATTTTTCAAGCAAGTTGTAGACGACTATATACCATTTTTTTTATTTTGATATATTTCTTCACTTTCTCTATGAAAAACTAGAGTTTAAATATTTCATTCTCCCTTTTAACCAATAAAAAGTATTGGTTGCTGATACCGATGTAGGCGAAAGCAAATAAGATTGTTTATAAATATGAAAATTCTTTCGAGTGAGCATCGAACCTACAATTATCGAATATAATCAAAAGTAAAACTTTTATTAGGTTTAATTAATAAGATGTACTATTTTTAACTATTTATTTAGTGTTAAGTTTTATCTCCAGATCTAACTAACCGTTTTGGTCGTGTCATCCCCATATTTGGTGTATTTAGCGAAGTTAATTGCGCTCCAGTGGCACGCCTAAGTCATAAATTTAATAAGTTAAGCTTGTATTCTAGTTTACCCATTAACAAATAATTATTAATAGATACTTATATATTTTTTCTTTATTAGATGTAACTTCTGGTATCCCACACACCGCAGGGTAGGTAGAGGGTACTTAGTGTTAAGACAGAGGCATTGCGTGTTGAGTGTCGGAACTCTACGCTGCTCTTTTCCTCGCACCAGAACGAAGAAATGAAAATATCAAATATTTTACTTCTTCAAGTGGGAATCGAAACGCCATTTTATTCATTAATTTCCGTTACCCAATACACAATGCCTCGAACAGGCGGAAGTGGAGAACCGAGTGTCTTAACACTAAAGTGAAGCTAAGAAAAAACCTGTCAAATGTTAACATTTCCGCCAAGAATCGAACCCACAACCGTCGTATATCAGTACAATTCAGTCAGACATTTTCCCCAAGTCGCCATATCTTCAAGTATTTTAATAACCGCTAATGACTGTAACTTTTTATGTCAACGCGTGAATGATGGATGATGTCTTGCAGCATATTTTTGTCAGATCTAAATTTACATATGGGGTAGTTTCTAATTTGTTTGGTGTAATAATAGAATTTAATTAAGCGCGGTGAGCTTTTCGAGTACAAAGGAGCTTGTCGAAATTTTGAATTTTCTCATTTATATATGTGTCCTTGGAATTGTAGGCTTTAGAAATTGCGGGTAATCTTCAGAACATTGCCCGCAATAAACATTTTAGCGTTAAAAAAAAACTCACACTTGAACCTAGTGCCTTAACTCTTTTCGTTTCTCCTGCTCAACCCGTCAAACACCGACAGATATATCGAAATAAAAATAAAATAAAAAAATAAGATGACCATGTCATTATCTACTTGACATCCATTCTAACAGGGAAAAAAACGTCAAAATGACATATTATTACCGTGTCATACCAAGTGAGCAATGAACAATCACACATTACAATTGTTTTATATGACTATTGACATAATTATACGATTTTAAACTTATTTCCATGGAATTAAGGCTCCAATTTCAATGATGAAACTTAGAGTACTAGAAAAGGGCATTCTAATATATTTAATAAGAATTTGTACTTAATGTGAGGGTTGCATAGGGCTGCTTTTTGATTGTCTCTTGTATAAGGGGAGAGTAAGTTTAATATTTGTCAAGGGTAGAATTAATTAAATCCAGCAAGGGCGGGTTTTATGGTTTGTTAAAGTTATTGTGTAATTTATCTGATTGTATATAGATAGTAACTTGTAGCTCGTCCCCTATATTTATTTACTTAGTAATAGTGTGTAGACAGACACACTTGTATTACAAAGAACCGTCTATTCTTTATTAAGTTTTTAAGAAATCATTATTTCTTCTAATATTAAATAATTTTAATTTATGCAAAATTAATTTATTGATACATCAAGTTATAGTCGAAATAAATTACAAGAAGTTATGAAACGAATTAATGAAACTATCTACCTATAAAAGTAAAAAAAAAAAATTAACTATGGCTTTTTAACACATTACGTTCTCCAGTTTTGAGACATTGCATATTGAGTACAGGAAGTCAATGCTTTACTTTGCTTTATTAACAGAGCGGGAAAATGAAAATATGAAATAATTCCTTCTCTGAGTGAAAATTGAACTCACAACCGTCGCTTTTACTAATATACAGGTGTAGCGCATTCAAATGCTATACAACTTCCATCTTTGTCAAACGGGGTTAATAGAATTTCTTATCATAAGTAATATCCAGAAATTGCTAAAAACTCGCTCATAAAGAATATCCGGCTTAAGAAAATCGTTTTTTAATGGATGTTCAACGTTTCTATAGCGTCCTGATTGGAACTAAATTGGTATAACACGTACAGTGCTAAATATAAAAGCAACCCATCAAAAATATAAATGTGAAATGGGAGCCAAGTTAAATGTTNCCCAGGTTCGGCCACACATGGAGTACTGTTCTCATCTCTGGGCTGGTGCACCCCAGTATCAGCTTGACCCATTTGATCGCATACAACGTAGAGCTGTTCGAATCATTAAGGACCCAGTAAGCTGTGAAAGGCTTGACACTTTGGCTCTGCGTAGAAACGTCTCCTCGCTGTGCGTTCTCTATCGCATTTTTCATGGTGAGTGTTCTGAAGAACTGTTCGACCTGTTACCTGCCGCCGAATTTTCTAACCGCACAGCACGTCACAAACTTAAATATCATCCACACCATCTGGATGCGTGGCACTCCACTACTGTGCGGTTTCGTAGGAATTTCCTTCCACGCGCCACCGAACTGTGGAATAGCTTACCCGCGGCAGTGTTTCCAGGTCGGTACGATATGGTTACCTTCAAAAAGCGCGTCTATCTCCACCTCAAAGGCCAGCAACGCACCTTTAGCTCCTCTAGTGCTGCACGGGGTCGTGGGCGGCGGTGATCATCATCAGGTGACCCGAACGCTCGTTTGCCTTGTCCTTTTTCCATAAAAAAAAAATAAATAAATAATAATAATTAACATTTTGGTACTTGGTTTAATATTTGATATTATTTTAACTTGATATCTCTACGAAACCTCGAGATTAATGGTCTTAACAGACAGACAATACAATGATCCTATAAGGGTTCCGTTTTTTCTTTTGAGGTATGGAACCCTAAAAATGAAAAAGAAAGGCTTTTTAACTTTTTGAATTCCCATACAAAACTTTATAGTTAAAACTATTATGAGTACTAGTATATATGTATACGTACGACGTACGTTCCGTCCAAATTTTGAGACCTCCGTATTGAGTGACAGAACTCTACGCCGCGATTTTTTGTTAGCAGAGCAATAAATGAAAATAATATATTCTCCCGAGTGGCAATCGAACCCATAACGATCGCAGCTAGCCAGACTTCACTATAATTTTAATAGATATATCAAATATTACATATATGTATACATTTTTTTATACACACTTGAACGTCTTTCAGTACATTTAATACGTTTCTAATATAAAATGCATGGACTGCAGGAGACCATGCATTGCTGAACACTTGCGTTTGTTAGGGAGATGGAGATTACTTTGTACAAGCGTTTGAATAGCAAAGTATGAATTTGGTTTTTAAATTGTGATTTATACACTACGTGCTTATGTAAGATGAATATGTTAGTACTAGCTTGTAGGTGCTCTTGTGACTTCGTGGTCAGATGGAAATAAATAAGGCTTTGCTGGGGCATAATTCCCATCAATCATCATGATTCGATTCCCATTCAGAGGGATGAAATATGTAATATTTGTCTCGCTCTGGTAACGAGGCCTAGCGTCGCGCGTTGCGCGACTCAACACTCAATGCCTCGGAAAGTGGTAAGCGAAAGTGTCTTAATGGGAACGAAGCAGTTTAACACTAGGATCCCAGGTTCACTCTGCCTAAAAAAAATTAAAACCTACATACATACTCGTAGATCTACGGTGAAGCGGGTTAAAAATAAAATATTTTTATTTTCTGGCGCTGTTAGATAAAGAGTAGTATTCCATTTCATAATCTATTGGTTGCTTTTTCATAATATTTTTTTATTTAATATTTGAACTCACTATCACCGTATAAATTTCTATAATGTAATATTTGCAAAGGTATAAGGTATTGCAGAACAGTGATTCTTTCATGTCATAGCTATCTGGCCTTGTTGGTTTGTTCGCTTCATCGGTTACTGTCTGTCTGTGAGTGCTCAGCGCGCCTACTTCCCGCCGCTCCCTTCTGTGTAAGGGGACGTCTATACTCATTTTGTATGATAATATTTAAATTATTTTTTAAAGGGTTCTGAATTTAATTTACATTGTGTTAAATTTTAAGCACGTTAGTTATTGCATTTTTATACAAAACCACCATTTCATTAGTAAGTGTTTTAAATTGAAAACTAATAATGCTTAGCCGTGCTTCACTTTACTATTTATTATGAAAATGAAATGTTAATTTTCTCGCTTTGGTAAAAAGAAAAGCCTGGCGTTGAGTTTCGCCACTCACCACGCAATATCTCGAAAATTGGGTGAAAAGTAGGAAATGGAGTATATTAACACAAGGTCCTATGTACCCTGCTATATGTAAAATGAAAAAAAATTTTTTCAATCATTTTCCAGAAACAACGCAACTATATTATTACAATAAAATAATATAATTTTCCATAGTACATTATAGTATAATTTTCAAGTTATTTGAATTACACATTGTGTACACGTCCCGCAAACATTAGGCCGCGCCCTGACCAACCCATGGCGATCGCTTGCTTTTAATTATTTTCGTCATTATGACCCCCATAAAGCTACTGACGTTGAACATCAAATTTATACTTCGTTATGGAGAATATTTTTTCCTAGAACTTGTAGGATATGTTATGTTGTTTTTGAGAAAAATTCTGATTTTGGATTCATCAGAAAATGTTGCCTATTTTGTGAGGGTAGCGTCTTAATAGGAATAGAGTGTCTTAACAATCAGGTTCCCTCTGCTTACCCTGTTATATGCCAGATATAGTTATCTCATCATCATTTTGTGAGCGTTTCATCATCTAATCTAAATAAAAAATTAAACGTTTTTCCGCTTTTTCCGTATAGCAGGCAGGTTTTCAAAGGTTCCCTATCTTGTATTAAAACAGTCCACTCTTTTCTTTCTATTTTTTTTTTTTGAGAAAGTACTTAGTTACTTACAATTATTAATATTGACTGGCGGAGCTTCATTTACCAGAGATAGTGTATTGGGATTAGATCACACACCCGCCACGCTTAAAGTCAGATGCTTTCCTTTTGCACGACGAAGGCCTTTATAATAATTTAAATATGCATAAGTTCCATTTATATCAAAAAAACCTTTATAATAGTTTCATTTACTATTATTCATTTTACTATAAAAGAGTTTTCGTCTCCATTATGAGTGAAGTTGCCACCAACGTAATGTAATATGATATAAATGTCAATTAAACTCGTTATACACTGATTAGGTGGAGGGAGGCTTCGACAGGATCGTGATAAATGATCACTCTAAGGTGTCTTCATACAAACATTTTATATTTTTTTGGCTTCCCGTTGTTTCCCACATATGGGAGGGTGGACAGAGGGAACCTTATGTTACGACACTACGTTTTATACTTTCGCCCAATTTTCGAGACTGCGTTTTGCGAGATACTCTCTGTCTACTCTGTCATAATAGAAAGAAAGAAATAGAGAAATTAAAAAAGGAAACTTTTCTCCTATTATCTTTTTCGTCAAGGAATCCTTTAAAATTTAAATAGGTCCCGACTGTTAAACTTAATAAAATCCTATTGTTCTTTATTTTCCTTTTAGTTTTCATGTTTATTTTGTCTTTAACAATTGTTTATACCTCAAAATAGAAATGTAGTAGTGTAGGTACACTTAAAGTCAATCAGTCAAGATTGTTTGACAATCCTCAATCAACGTAGAATAAATTGACAAGCAACAAACACACAGCAAGTGTCCTCGATCGATGTGTCTATTTGAGCTTTGATAAAAGTTTTCGTAATTTAGAATAAAAATTGTATATTTCTTGATTTGGACTCTATATTATGTATACAAGTTATTAGTAACAATCGAGTAGTATAGAAATTTGTGGTCATCGACAATCTGACTCTAAACTTGATTGTAGGTTCGATTCTCGGGTATGTGAGAGGCTATTGTGAAGACGCCGTTTCCGCTTATCGATTGAATTTAAAACACAGTTTGCTGTGTACGAAACTTAACGCCGTATTTTGTCTACGTCCCAATGCCCTTCCAATTGATATTTTAACATTATAAAATAAATTATATGCAAAATAAATAATCATTTCACTGTAATAAACGTTTCATATACAAATTTCAGGCGAAAAATTCACAAAAACTGAGAAAATTACGTCTGGAAATACTTTGTAATAGCAATTTGGTAGCAGTTTTAGGGCTTTGGGCGCCGCATAATTACGTTAACCTGGCGTCGGGGAGTCAGGCCGAACGCCGACTCGAGACTTGGACTTGTGTAGGTACATGAAAAATAAGCTGTGTTATATGAATTTTATAAAATGATAGATACTACTACTTTTGTTTAATACTCGTATGTATAATTTGTCTATTGTTTAATATAAGTAATTACTGTAAGTATAGACAACGCACTGATGAAACTACTCGATTTAGAAACTAGAATCTTGAAATTCAGGAGGTTTCTGTGGATATGTGGGAAAACATAATTTTCTATTTTACGCTCTAAATTTGAGTAAATATATGTTATCTAAATACAAAAGATAAGATATATATCATAGAGTCTTTGGTGACGCTATAGGATAGCGTCTATGTGTATATATATTTTTCATTTCCACGCATAGCAATGACAAAGAGCGGCGTTGTGTTCCACCACAAAGCTCGTACTATCAAGAATTTGGGCAAAAATTATAGAATAGAGTGTCTTGTGTGTGCAAGTTGAGGCCAGTCGTGGTGCAGCGGCACACACGTGTGACTCCTTCTCCTCCTGATGCCTCCAGAATTCAGTAGAAAGTTGGGAGCGGAGTGTCTTAACACTAGGCTCTTCCTGCCTACCCTGGTATATGCGGGATACAGCGTGAAGCCTAATGTCTTGACAATACGTTCTCTCTATAGTTCTTGTAGAGTTAAAAAAACAAAGGATAATTAAATATATAGCAAAGTGTGATATAATTTGTAACATTATAAAATGCACAAGCGAGTGCGGCAAAATCAATAAGAAAGTAATAAATGATGAAGCCTTTATCGCGAGCGAAACGCGCTGTTTAAAGAGCTTTTTACGGCCGATAAAAATCTTTCATTTATTTTACTCATTTATAATTTCGTTGAGTACAGACTTAGGGCGGGTGTTTTTTTAAGAGCCCTGCGTAAAACCCAAGTAGGCAAATTAAGACAATACAGTGTCAAATCTCTCTTTGCATTTGCATATATTACTAGCGGCCCGCTCGCGGCTTCGCCTGCGTGAACTACTCTATTATTAATTTCTGTCTCCATGAGGACCTACATCCTATAAGTGGCGTCCATGCAAAATTTGAGACTCCTAGCATTTGTAGTAACGAAGTTTCATACAAACTTTCAACCCCAAAAACAACCCCTTAGAAGTCGAATATTGCAAATTCCCGTCTTAGCGAGCACCTACGTCCTATAAATAACTCCTATGCAAAATTTCAGATTCCTAGCACATGTAGTTTCTGAGATTTCGTGATGAGTGAGTGACCTTTCGATTTTATAGATATAGATAGATTATACAGAACTAGTAAATAAAAGCATAATTTTAGTAATTTGGCCTGTCTTCACAAACAAACTCAGGATTAATTGTAGGTCTCCATTATAAATATATGTATATAGTCAACATAAATTAGAGGTTTTGGAAGGTTTCGGACCGGACTTCTGAATAAATGAAGTATTAGGTAAATGGAAGACCTTTATTATAAATCTCATATAATCTCAAAATATATGTTATCCACAATAAAAAGGAAAAAGGTATATTCAACACATTTCTCTTTTTTATCCATTTAGAGACAATATTTGCTGGCTTGCTGCATATTCATATACGGTGGAACTTAACACCGCAATTTGTTTACCTAAATTAGAATAAAGAATAATATACCCTCTTTAACGGCTGGATGGATTTGGAAAAAATGTATTGTTCTATAGTTTATAGGTTTGCTGGGCGCGTTAATTTTCCTATAAGATAATACATGATTTGTCTTTTAAATCGAAGATGTAAGCATTTATATAGCAAAAAAACGCGTATTTCGACATTATAGAGGGAATTAAAATTAATAGGGTACTTCCAGTTGACCTAGAATTTCGAAATTTAATTAACGCAAGCGTTATTAACGTACTCTATTCGTACCTTAAAAATCAATGATAAATTTATTGGTAGACAGATCACAAATAACTGAGTGATAAACGTATTTTTGCACTTACAACAGTGATTCCTCATGTGCATATCATTTAATTAAAATTATAATGTTTTATAAATTTAAAACGTTTATTTTTGTCATGAAAACAAAAAAAAGAAATTTTTAAACATATATTGGTTGTGGGTTGGGCAACCATCACGCTTATAATCATAATTTCTATTGGTAAAATGATGATGAGACAAGCCGTTTAGTTCCGCCACTGATTATGTAATGTCTCAAAAGTCGGCCGGAAAGTAGAGAATTTAGTGTTTTCCATTTACATTTGACACTAGGTTCTTTTTATGGACCGTGCTAAGCGGTAAAAATAAAACTATATTTTTAATAATAGTGTGAAGATATTTATTCTATTAAAAAACAAACAATAGTGTAAAAAATGGATATTTGTTTAACTAAATAAACGTTTTAAAGTGAATTTTCACGTTCAAAAATGCAGATCAGATGAAAGCTTGTTTGCGTTAATACGCTCAGTTAGTCGAATTGTTCCGAATAACTTAAATAGGAATTTTAGTAGTTTCGTTTTTTGAATGAATGAATTCAAACGTTATGATGATTATTGATAACTTTTATTTATTAATGTTTAAATATTTTACTATTTAGCTATAAAACTAAAAAAAATCGTGGTGTTTTGAAGTTCAATATCCCGCTTTGTTTAATTAATTAGCGGGAGAGCTCGATTCAATTATGAAAAAACGACAAGGACCCCATGGAGAATATGAAGTAATTGATGATAGAGAGGTGAGAGGTGTTCAGACATCTTGGTATTTGGCATTTCGTTCTCTCTGGCTACCTCTCTAAAGATAAAGCATGAAACTAAAAAAAAATGTTTATAACACTAAAATATAGAATTTTAGAATCAGTTTTTAATGTAAAAATTGCAAACGAATGAATACTTGAAAATTCTGATTATCCATTCGTATTTAATATTTT
Organism: Heliconius cydno galanthus; assembly: GCA_036379175.1. Taxonomy (NCBI): domain Eukaryota; kingdom Metazoa; phylum Arthropoda; class Insecta; order Lepidoptera; family Nymphalidae; genus Heliconius; species Heliconius cydno. The sequence goes on along the minus strand of JAKRZM010001292.1, from coordinate 75,812 downwards.
CCAAGTATAATACTACCACACATATAAATATAAAAATCTTTCTAATTTATATCCAATAAATGTTGTCCTATATTCATTTTCCTAACTTTGTAGAGAACGAGTCGGATACGACTCCAGCTACATAAAAGACTTCAGCGAACCGTTATCTTCAATTTGGAACTTTCCTCGTGATTCACGTAACAAAGTTTTATTTGCGCCTAAATCTTTATTAAGGTTCCCATTGTGTTCCTACTAAAGGGTCAGGGGTCAAAAATGAGCTTTTTAATATTAAATAACGTATTTCTAATTTGTGGAGATTATTTATAATAGAAGTTTGCGATTGGTGGAGGGATTTGTTATGTTATACAATCGTGGGAGTATCTCGAGATATTTTTAAGGGGTACACGACTTTAGTTTCTTTATATTTCGTTTTTTATATTTTTTAGGCTTAATATATTATTGATAAAATTCTGCATTGGACATCAAACTATTCTAGGGTGGGCACCAACGCCCTTATTTCTCACCCATGCTTTGAAATGACGCCGACGCGCGCTCTCCCAACCGATCATCGCTCTCTTCTTACCCAGGAAGTTCACCTCTAGGGACAGTTCACAAAATCACAGATGATTATTGTTTACTACACAACAATAAACAAAACTATATTTTTTTTATTCAATTCAATTCAATTCAATTCAATTCAAAATATTCTTTATTCAAATAAACTTATAATAAGCACTTTTGAATCGTCGAATGAACATATGAACAAAAAGCTACCACCGGTTCGGAAGGCAGTTCTGCTGAGAAGAGCCGGCAAGAAACTCAACAGTTGCTCTTTTCAAAATCAATGGTACAATCTATTACATTAGTTGGCAGCTATCCTGCATTACATTCAATAGACATTAATTCCATACATGTTTGTCCTCTAAGTATTCTTGAACAGTGTAATAAGCTTTACTTGTTAGAATTTTTTTTACTGATATTTTAAATTTTGGAAGTGGCAAATCTAGAATACACTGTGGAATTTTATTATATACACGTATGCTCAGACCCATAAAAGATTTATTAACTTTTTGGAGGCGAAAACTTGGAGTAACAATCTTATCTTTATTTCTCGTTTCTATCGTATGATTGTCACTATGTTTACTATGACAATGTATATTTTGTCGGACAAAGAGAATATTATAGTATATAAATTGGGAAGCAACTGTAAGAATACCTGCATCTTTGAAAACATCTCGCAGAGAATCTCGCGCTCTTAGTTTATAAATATTATATTAATTACATTCTAAAGAAGGCAAAGATTTAGATAACTGGACAGTTAGTTAATGAGGGGCACGAGTTCGAGGTCCGCTCAAATTCTTATAAGACAAATTTAGATTTTTCTAAATAAACATCTAGTCCATAAAAACCACGAGACAAAGGCAGTAATAAAGAATTAAGATACTTCCATTCCGATTTGTTAATTCAAGATCTGATTTAATTTAAGTCTAGTTCTTCCTTTGATTTCGACGCGTATTTAAAAGAATCGTTTTAGTTTCTTTATCCCCGGCACGAAAGTTAAAGAACTTTCTTTGATTCTTAATTGCACTCATTTATTTCTACCGAGGAATTGATAGGTTATTTCAAGTGAAGCGCCATCGCCAGAGAAAGTGTTTTTATCGCTACAGATTGTTGGGGCCAGTCGTGGCGCTGGAGTACAAGCGTGAGACTCGTGACAGTTGTGGGTTCGATTTCCACTCGGGGGAATGAAATATTGAATATTTTCATTTCCTCGCCCTAGTACAGAGGCAAAACGCCATGAGTTTCGCCAGTCAACCCGCAATTCCTTCAGAATTTGGCGGAAAATGGAAAAGGAAGTGTCTTAATGGGAACGGGTTGTCTTATTATTAAGTTCCCATGTGTGCGACAGCATGAAGCTAAAAGAATCCAATTATTTTCTTTGCGACATCCAATACTATCCGGGTGCCTGGAAGATATCACTATTTAAGCGATAAGGCGACTGATTGTACATTGAGTTCATCTATTTTTTGCATTATTTTTTTTCTTTTCTTATTTTTATTTTGTTTTGTTTTTTACATATTTTTTTGTCTTGTTTTGTATACTGAAGTGTTTAATTTATATATTTATTCAAAACTACTTATAGTATCTTTGTAATTAAAAAAACATATTATGTCCAAATATTTTTTATATTTCTCTTTTTATTTCCTCTATAAATAATGATTGTCTCTAGATCATTAACGCACAAGATACGTGCGCCACACACTATGGAAATAATCTTTACTTACGCACATCTGCTTTTTACATATGCATTTTATAGCAGCACTACGGGAACATGTTATAGGATGCAGCGAATTACGAAAAATCATGAATTTCCTAATGTGATAGAATTAACTAAAAGTTTCATCACTCAACACGAAGTCTCTCGAAAGCGATGGAGAACAAAGTGAGTGACTCGGCTCTAGGTTTTTTCCACATAACTTGCCAATTAAAAAAATTAAAAAATTGAGAGACAGAATTAAAAATCTTATTTAACGGAAAGAATCAAAAAATATTACAGAAATAGAAAGAAATAAAATTCATCAAATCAAATCATAATTTTTGTTTTTATTTAGAATGTTTTTTTTCCGACTTCATCCTTCATCACTAATTATGGTAGGTTAGGCAGAGGCAACCTATTGGTTAGACACTCCGTTCACCACGCATCGTTGAGATCAATTTTTGAGAACTTTTTCATTGCGACGTTTTATTTACATAAACATAAACATTACCGTTTTTGCTTTATAGCAAAAAACATTTCTGAAACAAATAAGCCTATACCTTGAGCACTTTCTAAACTAAAACTTTATCATCAACATTGAAATAGATATATTATAGAAAAGTAAAATTTTTAATTGTTTCAGACAGACCGATCGCCCGTAAATTATTCTGATTTCTGACTGAAGATAAAATAATATCCGCTAATGAATAAATGCATCGTTCGTTTGAGTGCATCGATATGATGTATTGCCCTTTAAAGATAATAGGGAAATAAAATATTTTGGTTGTAAAATTTTATATATAGCTTGGCTTCGTTGTTATGTGGATAAATAATATAGAAATACCCTAGAGGAATACTTAGAATAATTCCTAAGTGTGGACACTTTAAAAATACCCTAGAGGTCTTGATTACGCGGCAGCAAAGTTAACAAATTTGAGTTAGCATTACATACGCCCGTATACACTAATTTCATATAAAATGACCGGCGTTTGCAGGATTACTTCGTGTCAAGTTTCATAACTGTAGTTCCATGGGAAGTACCGTAGAGGGTTTGATGACATGGGGAATTTCATACAAGATGCTCATGCTGCATTTTGCTCGTATATTTTGATTATATTGACTTAGACTGACTGTTACTTAAATATTAATTTCAGTTTGATACCATACGAACAGAAAGACAAAAAAAATGGATTCCAAACTATATGGATTCCATTTTTTCCTATATGGAGAACATTGAACCCACGACTGTCTGGCATATATTTCAGGTTCATTATAATTCTGTCATCACATTGTATTCTCATGCATATTTATAAAATTTTCATCTGTCAACGTGTTCATTGTGATTTCGCGATGCATACATACGAATAGGCAAAGGTTTAAGTGCTTTCTGAGCTATTCGTTTTCTGCACTATTTCAGTAGAGCGCGTTTGTGATATATAGACTTATAGATTGCTTAGAAGTTATACGAGATATTGTTTATGATTTTTTAATTATTGTATAAAATATTATTTAACCATGTTCCTAAATTTGTTGAGACAATAGCAAAATATTAATAATATTTCATCGATAATAAAATTCTTAATTTAAAAGCATGCCATTTTATTCACGAATAGATGAATTTAAGTATTTAATATATAATGGTTAGGTTAGTAGGTTCAAAGTCATTTTTTTTCTGGTTCGACTAAAAGTAATGTAGAGTTTTACAATTTGGTTAAGTTGCATTAAAAAGGTAGTCAAAACTGGTGTCTAGGGTCATGTCAACCAAGTGGGAAGGGCGGCTATACAATGAATTTAAGGATTGTTTTCGTTTGATCATCTTTATGCGTCTCTTCTATTACTCTTTATCTTCTATTCTCTACAATTACTTATACGTATAGCAGAGTATATGGTGACATCAGCTACTGTATATCGTTTATCCTAAACCTATCGATGTACATCGTGCCGTGTCTACAAGTTTCTACGCACTAAGGTTGGTGGCAATCCAAAACGTATTTTACGAGGTCGTCGCCTCGAGGGTAGTCAAAGTTTTTTTTAAACATTCCGGGAAAACCATTTCGGAACGCTCATCGGTACTATGCAATAAACTAAGCTGTAAATGTACTATACGGACAAAGTGTACCTGTTTAGCGTCACTGACATTTGTTTAGTAGATTTGTACTTTGATTTGTATCTGTTTTATAATACATATTAATTGATAAATACTGATAGTTTTAAATATGAACGAAAGATTTTCTAAAGATTTTTTTATTTTCATAATTTATCTGAAACAGATAGGCAGAGGGAACCTGGTGTTAAAACACTCTACTCCCCAGTTACCGCTGAATTCTGGAGGCATTGTGTGTTGAGTGGCGGAACTCAACGTTAAGCTTTTCCCTCGTTACCACAGCGAGAAATGAAAATATTAAATATTTCATTTCTTTGAGCTTTTTATATTGATTTTTACATTTATTCTATAATATTAAAGCCTTGTATTTGAACGAAAAAAAATAGTTGACACCGGCGGTACTTTATCCCAAAACACCAATTAGTCCTTTATTTTATATTTATACATTCGATGGCATACAATGTAGACCCATCGACCTACGATGTAGAGTTTAAAATTATTAGGAATCCAATAACATCTGAAAATAACTATGGCTTTGCGTAGTTTCTTCAATTCCTATTTTCTAGTTAGTCTTAGTTCTCTACTGCATATTATGAGAGAGAGAGTCTAAACTTTAATAATTTTCTCAGTTTAATATAAAATGTTATTTTAACACTGTCATACTCTGTTCTTCAAACGGCTCATTAGTAGTTCTGCCTTCACCTTTATGTAAGTGCTCCGCTAAGAGCTACACTGTAAGACGTTCGGGGTTTTCCGAAAATATGCGGAACGAGTTGTAGCCTGCAACTTAGATTGCGTAGACTATAAGATTTTTTTTTATTGTCAGGGAATCTAGTGTCGAGACCCTCCGTTTTAATTTAAAAAGAAAGGAACATGTATATACTTATATACGCACGTAAGTTGTTATATTTCTTTGGGGTAACAAGGTAAAAATCATTCTAAAAATGTTATCCGTTGCGTTATTTTATATTTGTAGAGATAGCGACTCTAATCATAGTAAAGCAAGTATATTTTAATATATTAAAAGTATGTTTTGTATATTTATTTAGTTTTATTTTTTTTTAAATATCATAAATAAATAATATTTGTATTTAATTTTAAAAAAACAAAAATGTTGACACAGTCATGTCGCTTGTAGTTAATTTCATGGTGTCGGTTTTTCTTGGAGATGTGCGCGCGCATCGTGAAAATTTACTCTCATATTTTTTTCCTCACGCACCAAAAGAAATATGACTTTAATATACGTGTATAGTTAAGTAAAGAAAACCAATATATTGTGAGACTGCGTTCTCCATTTTTTAAAATTCGTATTCGTGCAATTCCTACAAATCTAAAACCTTTTGGCTCATGCTCTTTGCTTATTATTCAATTTCATATAATATTCATAAAATTCACTTAAAATCAATCGAAAAGAAAGGAATTTGAACTCAAGTATATTTTACTTTAAAATTACCTTCGTTGAAATAGAGATCTGGTAATACGTGATCTCCTGTTAGGGTGTCCAAGGGTATTGTTTTTCTAATATCATTATTATCATCTATCATCTTGCATATTTTTATTTTAACGACAAAACGGTTGCATGTTGAGAACGCAAGATTCTATCTACAGCAAGCACCCTTCAGGCACACGAGGCTTGTTCATCCCTTTGAGGCGACGTTAAAAACCGCATTCGCTTTAGGACGGCGCGAATTGTAGGGCTGAGCTACAAATCAAAGGTATGTGGAATGTGAAAGGAGAGATGGAACAGAAGATTAATTAAATATTCAATGAGAAGTTTTATATTAAACAAACTTTTTAATGTTATCTATTGACCTACTACTGCAAAAATTACCATGAGAACTTAGAATGTGACATGTGTGATACATTTAAGTACGGAAGCGAAGCCGCTTCTACTTGTAAAAGTTATTTAACTAGAACTAGTTAGCATTTGGCTAATATAATTGTACATTCCAATTCATTGTGGGGACAGGATACACTTATTCTCCTGCCCGAAATGTCCATTCACCTGCTCACATGACGATCTGATGGAGGGAACAGATGCTGCAGTCGACGTGGATAAATATTGGCAAAATATGATCTGAATTCTTCATGCATTAACACAAAGAAGAAGAATGTACATTTATTATTTTCAGAGTGACAAAAAGCCTGGTCACTTTCCTCCGGCGGCGTATCCGCATCCTCATTACGTCTTCCGAGCGCAGTTATTTTCTTCCGTCCGTCTGTCTCGACTAATTCAGTGTACTTATTTACTTGATTAAATGCTTTTCTTCATAATAAAGTTGTTACGAAATTATTTATTTATGTATTAATATCGTTTTGTGCAGTTTTTTGGTAATATATGTTAGAAGGTGTGGCGATTGTGAGTTTAAATATAAGGTATATTGAAATTAATCGTAAAATGTTTTTAAAAAGGCGAAAGTACGTATGGATGGTGTCCTTATGTTTCATTCTATGGCTTCACGCTGTATCCCGCATAAGTTTAGTAGGCAAAAAATCTAGTGTTAAGAAGATTAGAAGTTAAGATCGGAGTACCGTTCTATCTTCTTCTTCTTAACTGTCATTGCGTGGTCTTTTGCAGACTTTAAGGCTGCGCCTTTTAACAGACCTGGGAAGTTAAAATATTTCATTCCTCGAGTGGAATTCGAATTCGCAACTTGCCACGTTTACAGTCACACGTTTGCGTCCCTGAGCCGCGATTGGCGAAATATTCTTCTTGAATAAATCTATATTGTACTAGTTACACTAACCTGTACAATGCGATTTAAAATATCATCTTTTAAATTCTATATTTTAGGATAATCTCAGGTAAATGCAGATTTTAGAATTTCCCCAAAAGTATATTCTGCACTTTAAAAAGCTGGAGGATATTTTTGGCTCGACATTTCAAAGATAGATACGAGTATATAATGCTTCGTAGTGAACTGTAGTTCCGCATCCTCATTATTCTTGCCATACGTCGTTACCGTCTTCCGTTCGAATTTACTCTTTTACCTGTTATATAATAAGATACTTAATTTTCGCGTGCTCAATACATATTTTGAAAATTGGATGGAAAATGGGAATATATACAGGTGTAGCGCGAATCTAAAATTATCTAATTCCCTCCTTAATTAAAGCCCTCCTTAATTAATTCAATAATAATCTTTATACATAATAGTCATTGCTATTATTATAACATTATGTTAAAAAGTATAGAATTGAATAACTACAGATTTGAATCCAGACCCTCATGTAGTAGGAACTCACAAGTAAAAAGCTAATAACCTCCAATATGGAACATGTGGTCAATGAATTCACCTATAAATAATTTAATACGTCGATATCTTAAATGTATAGAATTTTCCTTTACGCTGAACTTTTGATATAGTAACGACAGCCTGGATCCAATAATCTTTCCATATTATGATATAGACAAAAAAATATCTTTATTTTCTATCTATGTATCCTGTATTTATATACAGGATAACTAAAGGAAAGATAGTGTTACGACACTCCGTTCTCCAATCTGATTTTGAAACCATTGCGGATTTTACGTTATGTTGGGGCATGTTGTCAGAGCCAGAAAATGCTCGAAAATCCTCGATTGAGAATCGAACCTACAATCGTCACTTTTACAAACACTGTTTTACAGCGGCCTAACAATTGATAACTATTGTACCAGAACATTTTAATATGAACCGTCGTAGAAATATTTGCTCACAAATGATGTATAAAATTTAATATCTCTCATAAGAGCTGACATTGTGAGTAATACGAAATACATGGATCATTGAATACAAGAGGCATTCAAATTGCAATTTACTTATTCTATTTATAGTGTAAAGGAATGTAGTATGAATTATTATTTTTTTTAATTTTGCTTCACGCTGTATCCCGTATATTCATTATCTCGCTCTGGTAACAAAATAAAATGCATCGTTAACTTCCGCCATTCAACACGCAAGAACTCAAAAATTCTGCGGAAAATGGAGAACAGAGTGTTAACACTAGGTTACCAACGTATTCCGCATATAGGTAGCCAGTGGTAACGAATAAAAATTAAATACACGCAAAGGGCCGAAATGAATAATTTTAATAAATGTCAAACTACGCTCTCAGTTTACCAAAGTTAATTAAAATGGGACATTCTATTAATTTTTGTCAATTTTCATGTAAAGCTTTAATAAAGAGCTTCTCAAAATATGGACGTTTTCGCCTTCCTTGTTTATTGGCGTTGGTTTAATGTTTTTGACATTGTTTATTATAATAGAAGTACATATTTCACATTTCCTATAGGTAGATAGAGGGATATAGTGTTAAAACACTCCGCTCTCCATTATTTTAAATTTAATAAATAAAATTTTCTTTTCATTTTATCAGATCAGGAAATTGCTGACGTTGTTTTTACTTACTTACTTATTGCTTACTTTATTGCGTAATTACTATTAATTACGCAATGATGTAAATAAAAATTGAACCAACCAACCATTGTAAATAATTAAAAAATTTCTAACCACGATACAATGTCTCTCAAGAATAACTCTACGATATTCGTTATATAAATTTCGAAAGCTTTTTAGAGAAAGCTCTTATTAAAATATTCTTTTGTCCGCTTAACTTGAAATAATATTTGGGTGGAAAATTCTTAGCAGAGCTGGAAATTGGGTCAGAAGTTTAAAAGATACTTGCCCTTCATATAATTATTGACATGACAAAAAAATGTAGAATAAGAAAATGTTTTCTTTATCTTCACATGTAATTATGACTCCATCTGTAGAAAATAGATAGAGTTAAAATATTAAAGAAAATCTAATTTTTAAATTTACAATAACTTTCAGAGATAAGAAGGTCGTTTTGCAATCTAAGGAATTGTAAAGTTTTTTTAGAACCTAAACCAAGTTGAGCTGTTGTCTTAGTATAATAATAGAGAAGAGAAATGTCTCAAGAATTCGGCGGAAAGTGTGTAACAAAAGTGTCCTAACGGGTAACGGCGAGTCCTAACACTAAGTTCGTAGGCCCTATGCCTACCCTGTTATGTTTGCAGTACAGCGGGAAGTTAAAAAAAAAGTTTAATTAATATATAATACCAAAGGATATATTGTAAGGCCTGTAGTCATAGAAATCATAAAGTGTGGAATAATTATAATTTTATTGTATTGGAGGAGAACTTGTAAGGGCTTTGTTTTTTTTTCTATTGGATACGTAAATGAAAAAATAACACATACAACATATTCCTTACTATATAAGAAAGTAAGTAAGTAAGAGAAAATAAGTACGAATATGTAAAATAAAAGCTCTAGCAGTGACATGATGAAAATAATTTTTTTATAAATATTAAATCATACTTTAACAAATAAAAAATATAAACGTTCCACCACCAAGCACGCAATGTTTCGGTTTTGGGTGGAAAAAGGAATACCTTGACACTAGACTCGCTCGACTTTGTTATGCGATGAAAAGTATTAAACTGTTAAAATTATAAAAGAATAAAACAAAAGATATAAGACAAATTGAATTTTCTTCTCTGTCACAGCGACTTACAGAGTTATATTACATCTATATAAAAGTACGTAGCGCGTAGCCATCTATGAAAAATTAAAAGCTTATTTAAATACTTTACTGAAATTAATAAGTGCATTTTACTCTGTAGGTGGGGCAGGGAGGGGCAAGATGGCGGTATTACGTCACTTGAAGCATACATTTGGAATTAGATCAGTAGCGTGCATAGAGCCCGCCGTACGGCCGCGTCTCTACAGTTATGAAATTACGCAATTATATTTAAAATATAGTGTATTTTATGTTAAGTGTAAACGAATGGAGATAATGTTTTAGAGTAAGTATTTAATCTGTGGTTTTTTTGTTTTTTTTTTAATTTGTGCAGAGTTTTTAAAGGTTGGGATTGTAGAGTTTTATGGTTTTAGTTTTGTATATTTTTATTATGCATTGTCTTTTGCGGTTTTTTGTTGTTGAGTTTATTTTTTTCTGTGTTATGTGTCTGTGTGTGCTTATTTTATTGTTTTTTTTTTCTCGTATTGAGATAATATTTCAATATATTTTTTATACTTTGTCAAGACAATAGTTATGAGCAATTGGTGTTTAATATTTTCTTATTGGTGAAAAAAATATTAATTAGCAATGTGTAATTTAAAAAAAATTACGTATATTTGTTGATGATTTTCAAATCAAAACCGTTCATATTTGGTGTAGTTTTTTAAAAAAAAATCGAATAACATATAAAACGTTTATTTTATTTATTACTTTTGCCTAAAACAAAGGTGTTTAATGTTATTGTAATATATTAGAATTATAATTGATAAAAGCAATCTTTTCTAATTTCTTAATTTTAAATTTATTTTCTTTCTGTATTTTAAGTTTTTTTTTATAAATTTATTACAAAATTAGATAAATAATGTAATTTAGTAGTAAAATATTAAATAATTCATACTTGTACTTAAAATTTAGGGGCTCTACGCAGTCTCTAGTAATTAATATTTGACGGCCCCTATATTGACTCAGCTATTGTTAAAGTACGTTTCTTACGTACAGACAAAAAGAAAAGTGTTTTGGTCCTTAAAACTATTTAAATTAACTCTCGTTGATATATGAAGGATATTTGAAGTTATATATGTGTGTATATTTATCCTTAGCTTACACTTTAGTGTCCCTTTTGTTAGCTTATACTTTAATTTTTTTTTAAATCTATATTGCACACTAGTATACTTGTAATTATAAAATTTATCATTTAAAACATTATTAATTGTTTATTGATAGATAACTTATTTTAATTTCCACTTACTTGCGTTATTTTTTAAAATTTATAGATCCTTAAAAGTACATAAAAGAGTTAATTATGGTCTGACTCTATTTTTAACATAAAATAATAAGATATAACTAAAAATTGCATTTTTACTTTACATCCCTTTCTAGTTTTAATAAAAAAAACATATAAAACTAACGAAAATTCAAATATTTCGTATTTAATGTAAACCCTCTCTATCAAATTAACGTCTAAACTTAACGTCCTTTTTCTATATATCTAGAATATCACCAAGAACAGTTAAAAAATTCATTACACAACTTCGAATTTATGACTTCCGGCTTACTTGCCGTGCCTTATGCTTCTTTATCAATTCCTAGTCGTCTAAATTTGCTATAGTATGAACATAATTTTTACGCATATCCAACAAAAAATAGAGTAGAAAAAGAGAATCCAGTGACGAGACACTACGTTCTTATCTTATGACCGTTTTTCTAACATAATAGCTCCCCGGCCTTAGCTTCTTAAAAGTCAGCAAATCTTACATTTAATGAAGAGCATCGAGGTCATGCGTGCCAGTGTAACTAGAGCTCTCCATCTGAACCCATATATTATATCTATACAGCAGGGTAAGCAGAGAGTAGGTTCCCTTCTATTAAAACACTCCCTTCTCAACTTTCCACTTAATTTCCAAACTTAATCAAAATAACCGACATTATTATCCAAATTCGATCTTGTATAGAATAAAGAAGACCATCGAGGTCATATACACCAGATTAACTAGAACCCCACACGTCCCCCACTACTTGTTACGTGGTCGTGTTCGCGGGGGGTTTGGGGGGTCAGCCGGCACTGGTCGGCACACACTGTGGGCGTCGACCTAGATATAGCAATTGCTGGATGCGTCTAACAGGCGCCTTGCCTTGCCTGCTAGTGGGTGGTACAGTGACGTTGTACAGTATTGTATGAATTTGTTTTTAGTTTTGTATGCTTTTTTCTTGTATTTTACATATATATGTCGTTTTTATTATGGTTCATTATTTGTGTCCATTTGGCTTGTTTTTAAGTGTTGTGTTAAAATCATTGCAGTTTTTCTATCAAAAGATAATTTATGATGCGTAGATTAAATTTTTTATAATAAGATAATAAAAGTAAATGTGGGAGAGCCTAATCAATATATTCAATATCTTCGTTTTGGCTCCATCAAAGACTCGGATATCTATGTATATGGGTACCAAGTTCTATGTTCACTTAGGATGTAATTCAAGCTCACCAATCACCATCAATCAGTAATACAATAAAATTTCGAATTTTTCATATTGCAATAAAATTTTGTTAAAAAAAATATTGTAAAAAAATTATAATATAAAACTGTATTTTTATAATATAGCTTATTTTATTCTTTAAGTTGTTGTGTTATCTCAGTAATAAACATCATCAATGAGGTATAAACGAAACATATGTGTCTATAAAATTAATTAAACAACATATTTGCTTAATCTTTATACAAATAATTAAAAAAATATGTAGTCAAGATACTCGTATCTTGGTAATGTCATAATTATATAATGAAATATCGGTGTTTCAACTTACATAAAGTATAAACGTTTTTTTTATGTGTTTGAATAATTTATTAATATAAGGTAAATTGTTGTGCAGTAACATCGCTTAGTGTCAAAACACTTCAGTCTTCATTTTCCCCTCGAATTCGAGAAATTGCACATTGAGTGGTGGAACTTAATCGCTTTATTTCATCAGAGTTCGTATTTTGAGTTTATCTAATCAATTATATCTCAATACAGAATATAAAAATACGTTTTCCCCGAGCACGAACAACCCAAAATAAGTAGGTACACTCCAAATATGTCAGAAAGACCTTCAATTTTATTATTTAACACATTAACGCAATTTGACAAATAAATGAGTAAGAGTATGAAGCATTGACACCAATGGCACAGAGTTTGACTGTAAGCGAGATGGTTGTGGGCCCGATCCCCACTTGGGGGGGTGATTATATTCCAACTATTTTAATCCATCTCTATTCAAACCGCTGTGTTGACTTGCACTACTTAATACCAATTATATTCTATATCATACATTAAACTCCAGAGGAATAGATGGAGGTCTATCCTGAAAAGCGGGAAAAAGCGTGAATATGAAAAAAGGAATAGTTTTCAATATTATAAATCCTGGTTTCGGGCGGACCGAGCAGAAGAGCTGAAACGAACTCGTTCAGTTCTAAGGAGCGGAGCGATGTATTTGTAATTACAAAATACAAAATTCTTTGTTGGTAGAAATATAAACTTATTTTATTTAAAAGGAATCCGTTTCGCCTAAGCATTATCCGCTCATATCCATTTCACGATGGAAACCGGGCTTTACGAACATAAACTATTTAAGCTACGAACCTCATCACTGTTCTTTTATCTAGTACAGGTACGTACTTAGAGATATATTCTGTATAAAATGCGTAACACGTAAATTTCGCAGTCTGAATATTAACTAAGTACAAATTTATATTGTTATTTCAAATAAAACGTTAGTGTTTTTTAATCTATTTACTATATCCGTATTGATTTTAAGGTTCACTTGTTAAGGTCATCCTGGTTTAATAGAAAAGCCTTTGACTGTAAATGCGGCGGTTGTGACTTCGATTTCCACTACGTAGAATGATTAATTTTTTTTTATTAATCTCCTCGCTCTGAGAAAATGTGATTTTAATTCCACCGCTCAAAAAAGAAGTTTGTAAGGATGTTCAACTTTGACTCAACGTTCAACTTTACTTACAATCCTATAGCTTATACACCAGAATACTACCACAGTAGCTACAATTTAGGCCAAAAAACTATTTTTTCTATAATATAACAATAATTTTACGTGAAGCCGCGTTTGACCTTCTTGTAATAAAATGAAAAAAAAAGTATATAAAAAGAAAAAAAAAGAAAAAACATATCACCGACCATTTTGAAATAAAGTGTAAATGAATACTTCATTATTCTTCACAAGAAACTTGGGAGATTTTCTCTTTTAAGAGAAATATAAATCGTCAACGTAGAAAATGGCTGCGGGCTTTCAGTTTACTGAAAAAAGTACTCTATAATTTTACTTTCACATAATGCTATAAGGGATGTAATACATATTTTTTGTCTTTTTTTAGATTTGGTTATTATGAAAAAATAAGTGATAGGGCAGGGACGAACTAAAACTTTTAGTGACTTATGTGTGAGTTGTCCAAAATATATTTTTTTAATAAAAATCATATGAGATTCATATTCACTACACGTTAAGATATAAAATATTGAATCCCGCCACTCAACACGCAATCTCTTTAAAAACAAACGGTGCGTGGGGAACAGATTGTTTTAAACTAGGTTCCCTCTGCCTACCCACTTAAATGAGGAATATAGCACTAATAAAAATATAACAGAGCGGCATCCTCCCTGAACTTCGTTTACAAATACTTACAATTTACATAACATTTTCTTATATAGAAAAAAAAACTGACTCTACTCAGTACTTTAATTTTAACCAGTTACATCGTCAGTTTATAGGCAAACATTGTGTGGGAATTGAACCTACACTTCATCATATAAAGCCATATTACAAAACCTACGAAGATACGTGCAAACATTGAAACACAGCTCGTATCTAAACGTGGGCGAGACCTTCACTTTAGTTTGCATCTCGATAAAATACAAACGATAGTACAAGTAAATAGATGATAAAAGAGTTATTTTAATAGCCTTCGCGGCTTTACGAATACTTTAATTAGGCAGTTTAGAATTTCTTGGATAATATTAATTGCTTTTGCTAAATATATTAGGCACAGTACGGAGGCCAGTAGTGGGGGGCAAAGGCGTGCGACTGTAACATGACAGATAAAATGGAATGAAATATATAATTCGGCCAATCAACACGCGATGCCTCCAATTCGGCGGAAAGTTGGGAACGGACGTGTATTAATGGGAACGGAGTGTCTCTCTGCCTAAACTAAAGAAAACAGTACGAAAGGTCAAGTATAAATAAGAAATAAAAAAAATCTTTTCAAAAATATGTAGGTAAGTACAATAATGAGTTACGAAAAAATTTACTTATTTAGATCTGTAGGTTTATTCAATTTATCCTTAATAATAAAATAACATGTTACGATTGATATTATAGAAAATACAGTAAATATTAAGTGTGAATATAAACTAAATTTAAATAAGTTTGTATTTCTTATATTACGGTAAGCACAAATTAAAGAGCTTATTATTAAATCTTATATAACAGAAACTAGTGACTTTTTCATGCTATAATTATTTTATGGTTTCTACACCAAATATAAATTTATTCTATTTTTCATTTCACTAATCGAATCTGCGACTATTACGTTTAATCAGAAACCAACTGCGCCATTTAATTAGGATCGATTTAATTAGTATCGACACATTTAATTACTGTCGACTAATTAAAAATTAAATAAAATTAATAGAGACAGATGCATTTTAATCACAATCTATTTCTATGAAATATCTATGCAACAGATAGGTACTTTTCACCAGATAAAGTAAAAAGTTCCAAGTAAAATACAAATATAAACGCGATGGTTGTTGGTTCAATTACCACTAGGGGGGATTAATTACTTTAATTTCCTCACTCTGATACAGCGCGAACCTAAATAAATAATAATAATAATAATAATTAACCATATAATTTTTTCATAATATACTCAATAATTAACAATTTTATTGTAATAAAAATTTAACAATATCCAAATAAACAATTTTTAGCAATCTATCTATAATTATATCTAAAACCAATATCATCTGTCGATGCAAGTAGCACCTTTAACTAAAAAAAAGCTTAGCACTTTCGTGCGCGTGCGCATGATGAGTCACGGCGCGTGTCCCGAACATCTGCTTTCTTAATATGGGAAGGGGATACGGTTAAAAATAATATGTTATAATTAAAATCAATTCTATATATAGTGGAGAAAGTGATTTGGGTTTCTTTTGGAAATAAGCTTTAGGAAGATTTTTTTTTATTTTTTTTATAATATTTTGAATGAATTAATCAAGCGAGTCCGTTATGGTGCAGCATCGACGCCTGTGGTCTCGAATTCCACTCAGAGGAATGAATAATTTTCATTTCCTCAATTTGGTAACAAAACAAAGAAATGTGATGAGTTCTGCTACTTAACAGGCCATGTCTCAAAAATAGGGTAAAATGTGTTGAACGTAATGTCTTAACACTAAGTTATATGTACATTGTTCTACTACGCAGCGCTTAGTTCCGCCACCACACCAGGAAACGACGGAAGAATACTTCTAAATATTGAATGTAAAAGATTTTTTATACTTTTTTTCGTTTTAAAACATACTTAGAACATTCGGCTTTGACCTACAATTTGTGATATTTAATACTACATCTCACAGTGATCTAGCTCTCAAATCCTTTCTAAGGCCTTCACGTGCGCGTCGCGTGACATTTTATATGTTGATGCATATAAAATTGATATTAAAAACGTTGTACGTACATACATATTACATACTAGTCGTTGCTTGTAACTCTGCTTGCGTGTACTTTGTGAGACGAAAAATAAAAAATCCGTTTTTTCCCGTTTCCGTAGGAATTTGAAGAAATCTTCCCTGAGTGCTCCCTTCCACACCATACTATACCCGCATACTAATTAATTATATTTAATTATAATTTCTACTGAGTGACTGACAAAATATAAATTTGACATATAGTTAAGTAAGGAAATGTAGTGGATTTTTTTTTAAATTCAACGGTAAGGGGGGAAAACTGAATTTTCTATTTCACATTTTCAATTTTCAACCATAAACAAAGTTACGGGCGGCGGCTAGTATTATTTATAAGCATCAATGATAATATTTAGTTTGGCTGTAGCTCAAACCTGCGTTAGATGTAATCTGGTAAGCTTCTATATCGTGTTCACTTCTCGAATTATTAGAACTGCTGTATAATGATACCATTATTAATAATAATATCGGTTGTATTGAATTTATTTATATATGCAATGACATATACGTTTTTTTAGCTTTACGCTGTACTTAGCAGGACCTGGGAACCTGGGAAGAACCCGTAGTGTTAATACGCTACGTTCCCACTAAAATACTTCCATTACCTACTTTCCACCGAATTCCGATACTACTGACTACTAATATGAAGATAAAGAAAAAAAAGCAGTGAAAAAAAAGAATTTATCATAAAACTCCTCTATATATAGGCCATTTTAAAAATATAATATGATAGGTAACAGCAACACTTACATTTCAATAAAAAAATATATACATCCATGTAAAACAAATTAGTTACTACAAAAAAAAATGCAACGAACTAACATTTACCATTTAAGTTAAATAAAGATAAGTGAAACTGTACCCAGTTGATAACTGAACTACACGTGTGCTTTTAATTGCATACAATATGAGGCGTTTGATGGATATGGATCTATAGGGTAGCCATTGCTTTAGGTAAAACTGTATTTTTTTCTTTTTGTTAATATAAAAATATTTTTTTAGAAAATGTATTAGCATGTAAAGGTACCGTAGCTGGTACCTACGCCTCTTGGCAACTGCTCATGGAACGGAGGTTAAAGTCCTGTTACTAACACTAAGTTCTATCAGTCTAATCCGCCAAGAAAAAGCATGGAATATCTCAAAATTTGGGAGGAAAGTGGGAAACGGAGTATCTTAACACTAGATCTTCCCTCTCAATTTATTTCCAAAAAATGATAGTAAAATACGTTCTTGTACAAAATATCCTCTACTAACAATAAATGAATGCCACACTACTCTCGCGTCATGATTATCAATTGATAACGCCCCCTATGTAGGGCCCGCATAAGTGCGTTATTGTACACGCAAATAACTTATAAGTTCAAAAGCTGTAATAAAGGAAAATTTATAGCATCTTCTTTTTAATTTAATTGTAAGGAGAATTGAGATATATTTCAACGTGCGCTTTAAGGGAATGGAATTTTTGGTTTTATGTGAAATGGATAGCAGTTGCGTAAGTTGTTTGTGGGTTCGATTTGATATTTATTGATTTTGTGTCATATTTTATTACTTATAGTAGTGTAAGCAAAGTGAACTGAGTGTTAAATTTCTCCGTTTTCAACTATCTCCTTCAGCCATGTTGCTTCTTCAATTTTGTTTATTAAAAGCTAATATATTAGCAGCTTCACGCTGTATCCTGCACTCAGCAGGGTAGGCAGGGGGAACCTAGCGTTAAGACAGTCAGTTCCCCATTTCATTTAATTTAGCTTGCTAATATAATAAACTAATTATAGTCATTCTAAAGTATATTTATATTTTTATCATTAAGGAAAACCGAATGATTAAGTTAATTATTTTATACAAAAAAAAAACAATATTAAATAAACTACATCTGGTTGTATTTATTTTGCAAGCAAAGATTTTATACCGACCACATTGTTTCTTAGAACATTGGAATGTATTTGCGTAGGATAATGAATGTGGAAAAGTGTAGGTGATGTTTGAAATAATGGCTATAATGTTATATAGTGGGCTGATGTATGAAATCTTTAATTATTGAGAAATCTCAAATAATAGCTTTTTCGCTTTACGCTCTATTCCTCATATAGCAGGGTAGGCAGAGGAATTCTAGTGTTCAGACACTCCGTTCGCATATTCCACCTAATTATATATATACTATACATTCAATTGAACTTATCGCCTCACTTTTGTCTTCTTAACAGAACGAGAAAATGAAAGTGGGAATCGAATCCATAACCATCGCGCTTACAGTCAGACGCCGTGTCGCTACGCCATGACGGCCTCCTAACTTGAATTACTAATCCATACTTATAATAAAATCGGAGTTTGTACATAGAAGATATATAAGAAAAACTATTACTGGGGGCATTTAATAACATAAGGAACCAAACAATGATTTTTAAAATTTTTATCTATTTGTCTGTGCGTTTGTTTACGCTAATTTCAGAAACGGCTGAACCGATTTAATTGCAGTTTTCACTATTGTATTTGCAAGCTTCCCTTAACAACTTTTCCCTTTAGTGTTTGTTTTGTTTCAATCACTTTACAAATAAAAAAGTTATACCATTAAAACAAATGTTGTTCGATAAAATTGTATTTATAAATATCTCTTTTATTGATATAGTTTTCCAAAAATATTATTATTAGAAAACGAAAGTAATGCAGATTAGTAAATAAATAATTATTTAGTTCAAGCGGACGAAGCCGCGAGCGAGTTACATAACAAATATATGATTTTCATTATGAGTCATGTGTAAATGAAGAAAAAACTAAATATATTATTATAATGAAATATTATTGTCGCATAATTATATTAATTAACAACGGGTAGTTTGCATGATCTTAGATAGACGGGTCAATTTTTTTCTATACGACTAACTTTATCGGTAATAATAAATTGTTCCATTGAAGTTTACTATATTAGGTATATATATAATTGTATATAAAATTTTGTGGGTATGGCAGCTCTATGGAAAGGGCCTGTATGAAAATAGGTTGGTTACAGGTTCGATCTTAAATGAATTATTTCAAATAATAATATAATTATTACTAGTTTGTACTCAGAAATAAGGATACTAGTGTTAAGACACTCCGTACTCCATTTCGATATTTTTTCCCAAATAACTCTTATAGGAAAATATTTATTTTCCTCTAACGTAATTATTTAAACAACCATAATAATGAGATAACTAGAACACATAAAGGTAATAATTTAGATAATGAGTGACGTCATTGAGACCAATTAGGATTTTTAACGTATGTTAGAACTGTGCATATGAATTTCACACTTAGCACTTAGAAAGAGAGAAGTGGTTATTGAAGGGATATTTATTTTTTAGCTTCACGCTGTATCACGCATAAAGCGTGGTATAGAGAGGCAATTCCAGTATTGAAGCATTACATTAATTTTCGAGACATTAAGTGTTGAGTTGCGGAACACGAAATATCATTATCAGAACGGAGAAATGAAAATAATTCTCTCTCTTTGCTGCTTATGCTGTTGCACCACTACGATCGAAGAGAGCATAGAAATGTTTGAGTATGGTATATAACAAGACATACGGGGCAAAAGCGTAAAATTGTTTCATATATTTACTTAAAAGAATAAAAAAAGGAACTTTAATTTTAACTTTAGGAACACGTTTTATTATATTTATCCCTACAATATAATTTAATACATTACATATTCATTAATGATTTTTTTTGCACTCTAGTAAGAAAGCATCATAAAAGGCGAAGAGATAGGCTATTCTCTATATTCCTACCGATACGAGAAAAACGGCAACTTAAGTTTTATAGTTCTAAAACTCGTTTGTATTTGTTTTACTCGTATAAATAGGTCTAATCTGACGAGACTCGCCGGCATAAACCATTCTACCCAGATATGACACGTTTGTAGGTCACGTTCCTTTATCACGCTTAGAAAATTTTAAGTAGGTTAAAATTTAATTATATTTTTGGGTCCGCATGTTAAAATTGAACAGCTTTTTTTAATGTGTATGAGTAGAGAAAAGAAAAATAGATATTTTTCTGTGTTGTCTTTGAGAAAGTTGCAACATGACAAATTACAAAACTTATCCAAGTTAAAGGATTATTTCTTAAAAAAAAATTGTAATAAATAGCCTGCGAAATAACTGTAAAATAAATAATTACAACTTCCCTTTTACATTCAATTGAAAAAATACTGGATTTGAAGAAAAATTCTAGATTTAATTTTCTAGAAGTCTTTTTTTCAGTTGTTACAGTTACAGGCATAACCATCTAAATATAAGTCAAAGTGTAAGTAAATTTCTTCGATAAAGTAACTAAATTCTTAAATTCCTCTGGTAAAACGACAAAGCGCGGCGTAGAGTTCCGCCACTCAACACACAATCTCTCGAGAATTGGGCGCGACGTCGGGTTCGGAGTGTCTCAACATTAGGTTCCTTCTGCTTACCATGCTATACATGGAATATGGCGTGAAGTCCTTCACCTTTTTTTTTTTCCACTTCTACGAGTACGAGCGAAGTCCCGCCATTCAACACACAATGCCTCGTGCGTGGAAAAGTGGAAAACGTAATGTAACATTAGGTTCCCAGGATACAGCATGAACCTAGAATTTTTTTAAGCATTCACAACTCTCTTTTCTCCACTTTCCATAGAAAGTCAAGGCTCTACGCCGCTTTGTCTCGACAGAGTAAGGAATAAAATATATTTTATACAGTCAGACCACAAAAGTCCCTCTTTTCGACTTACACTATTTATTGAGTTGCAAAATTGAGAGTAGCTTTATCTTTATTAGAGCTGAAGTATCGTCATACAATTATTTTCGAATTTACATATAAATTTCATCATTTTATGATGTAATCTATTACTTACATTATCCTATATATTTCATAAATTATTTTAATCGTTGAGGACGTCGTAGTCGCAGCAGCACAGCGTTTAGCTGTTTGCGACGGTTGTGGATTTGATTCCCACTCGGTGTAGGGTAAATAAAGGTGAAAATAGGTGAATTAATATTTTCATTTCTTTGCTCTGATAAAAAGGCAAAGTGTGGCGTTAAACTTCGGCATGCAACACGCAATGTCTGGAAAATTTAGTGGAAAGCGTTCCCCTTTCCATGGAGGAGCCTATCCTTCCATGTATCTCTGTGTCTTATTTTACTTTTCCTAAATATACATTAAAAATGTTAAAAAAACCATCTACTACATTTTAAATGAAATGGTTTCATTTAAAAAAACGTTTTGCTAGGTTACGTAGTATAAACTGGCCTTAGCTGTTAACATTAATAGACTAAATTGGTGTCCCCGGTGGAAGTGAGTGACGGGTACTCTTTCGCACAGTTATAGTTCTAGCTACATATTAATTCGTAGTTTTGTTCTATGAATTTTGAATATTTAGTAGTTGTAATGAATTTTTGGAGAGAAATTCATATTTTCAAGTATTATTGCACATTTTGAAACGGAAAAAATATCTTTGAAACCTTATAATTATTTGAACTTAGGTGTATTTAAACCTGCGCGTTTCCATCGCTGCCCAGAAAGCCGTGTAGCCATTAAGTAGCTCCTTTAGTGCTATATTTATTTTCACTTTCAATATATTATTCTAAAATCTACTAAGACAAAACTCGACCTTGTTATGCAACAATTACTGTAAACGTTTGTAAAATAAGGACCGCGTGACGTATCTTCCGAATTTTACTTAGTAAGTAAAGAGGAAGCTTTTGTAATATAACTAATAGCTAGCTAATAGTACCTAATATAAAAAGTAAAACAAATATATCATATTCTTTTAGACTAACGCTATATATTAAATGGCGTAACTCAACACTGCGCTTTTACTTATCACCAAAGCGAGCTTTCACCGTGAAAGAGAAATTAGCAGGTAATGCTTAGACGGAACGGACGCCTTTTAAACAAAATACGTTTACATTTCCACCAACAAAGAGTTTTGTATTTTGCAATTACTTACCTTAGAGGTGAGCAAAATCATTTCAATTGTTTCTGTTCGCTCGGCCATTTCCTTCCAACGACTTATTGGTGGAAATACAAATAAGCAGAATAAAGAAGAAAGAAGCGGTAGGTATATAGTTTACTCTTGCGAGTTCAACGCAGTCCTTAATGGGTCCGCTCCGCTCGAGGTGAAAACCGGGCTTTAGATTTGGTCGCACTACCATCACATTTAGAGAAATAGAATGGAATATTATAATATAAAAAACCCAAAAAAAATGTTCTTTCCTTTATAAAAAGGCCCTCTAAACAATATTTACAATTAAATTGTGTTTATTTTTGCCACCATTACTCACATTCACGTCATGCAGTGAGTAATCATTTTGTATTGCGTAACAAGTAGGTAACCATAGGGTGTAATACAAGTATGTTTAATTCTTAGAATTTCTATTAAGGTAACCTATTCGTTTTCCGTCTGGGACGATTTTTTTATCGGGGTCTATAAATAACTGTAAACGAATGTAATTGAATATCATTAAATTATCATTATTTTGTATAATTACAAAGAAGTTAATTTAAAACATTTTTTTTTTCGATAGATTTGCATGTATTTGCATTGAATGATTTAAATATTTTTTAAATTATATTTTACAGAATTAATTACAAGTATCTATTGCTTGTTCCGCGTTCTCGCTTACACGCTCGGTTTAGACGGAACGTGACAATGAGTCATGCTTTTTCGTGCGTGCTGGAGTTCATCGATTTATAAGAAGTTATCAAGTCAAAAACTCTTTAGTTACTTTGAAACTACCAGAACTATTATTTGGCATATAGATTCTTGCAATAGAATGTAGGGGAGCACTAAGAGACGATTTTACAAAATTACTATTAAATCGGGAAAAAACAGGACTTTCTAATAAACAAAGTTGCAAGCGACAACTAGTCGTTAGTATATACGTATATTTACAATAATTATTATTCACATTATTATAATTGTATTGTAAAGAATCTTGCAAAGCCATAAATTTAATTAGGAATCATTTAAAATGAGAAAAAAACTCATGAAGCAAGTACATGTGTAGTTATTTGAGACGCAATATATCACATGACACGTCCATTGGCATATACATTATACATATAATATGCTTATTATAACAAATAACAATAAGGCCATTGTAGCGCAGTGGAATAATATGGGACTGTCTCATGGTAGCGGTGGGTTCGTTTTCCAATTGGGGTAATCAATTATTTTCATTTCTCCGCTCTGGTAAAATGAAACGCAGCGTTAAGTACCATTCAATATTCCGTTCATTTGGTGAAAAGTTACGTACTTGCAATTTTTGCTATGAAGGTTTGTAAATAGTCTTTCTGCCTTTCTGGTGTTATAAGGGGTCGTAGGTGGCATTGGTGGTTTGCATTGTTTTTCTAATAAAAAACACATATAATTATTTGAATATAATATACTTAGTGTAATTACGTAATTGTTGCACCAGATGAGCAATATAATGTCTTTAATTTGGACTGGAAGTGGAGAACGGAGTATCTTGACACTAGATCTTGTATATTTAACTGCTATGTGGATAAAGCGTGAGGCTAATTGAGATTTAACAGAAGCGCGGCAGTTGAAAATCCGATTATGAATCCGTGACGTTAATAGAATCAATATCGCTCAGATTACTCATCGATTTTCCATTACAGTTCTGTTCTGTAGTTGTGAGATTATTTGATGATTCAGTTTTAATATCATAGGTATATAGAATATTGTGTAGAGGCCCGTCGTCGCGCAGGAGGGCAAGTTAAAAATCCTATGTGGGGGGACGATTTAATATGTTAATTTCCTCGCTGTGGTAACGGGGCAAAGTGCTGTGTTTAATTACGCCACTTATCACGGTTTTCGGGAATGGATACGGAATATCTTAACATTAAATTCCCAGATCTCCTCTGTCTACTATATATATAACTTATAAAGAAGAAACATTTTTGACATTCATAGCAATAATAAGATTTTTTTGTCTGTCCTACTGTAGCACGATGACTTCAAATTTTTACTATAGCAAAGTAGTTGAACCATATTTTGTACAGAATTGGTACACTTGTTGGGCAATGGCGCTGAATTTTACTTTATTTTGGTTAACATTTAATATTAATAATTTTATTTTTTTTGTTACAGATACAGTATGCCGATTGCTAAGAAATGAATGGAATAACCTATGTAAGTAACATTTTACATTAAGTGAACATTAAAGAGAATCAATTATATCCCCCCCTCTTCCCTAAAGAAAATATCTTTAAAAATCTACTAGTTTATGTCAAAAAATTTAATTAATTGTATAAAAAATTACTTCAAACTAGTAAGATTTGAACCAACTATCATTAAGATATACAAAATTGCGCCTCAATGAAGCCTACGAGTAATAATTACAACACGTGTCATACGCACTCGCTATCGACGATCGATACAGTCGTAGTACTACGGTAAGAGCGTTTGAATAATTGAATATCGTATAT
This sequence comes from Heliconius cydno galanthus, assembly GCA_036379175.1. Taxonomy (NCBI): domain Eukaryota; kingdom Metazoa; phylum Arthropoda; class Insecta; order Lepidoptera; family Nymphalidae; genus Heliconius; species Heliconius cydno. Next base: position 50,773 of record JAKRZM010001292.1, on the reverse strand, counting down.
CGACTACGTATCGTTTATACGGCTATGATAGTGTATTACGTGTTGTCATTTTAGGGTGTCTAAAGCCTACATTCATTTAAAGGAAAAATTTTCATTTAAGGAATATGAATTATTTATCTTTTAATATAAATTAAGGACAGGTTTAAGAGGTAAAGTGCAGCGTTGAGTTCCGCCACGCACCACGAAAATTCAGTCTCTAATTCTGGGAAAAGTAGGGATCTAAGTGTGTTAGTACTTGATTCGATTTCGATTCGTAACAAGTTTAATTTTTCCTACCCAGCTGCATATTGGAGATATGTGGCACTAAAAAAACCATCATCTACATACTATTATAATAATTTGTTCTAGTTGCAATTGAACCCTCAATCGTCATGTTTACAGTAAGACATAATGCCACTGCAGTACAGTCTCCTTACATATTTAGATTTCAAAATCTCTCCAGGGCGGCCGTAATTTGTGGGCATCACACTGTTTGAGGACGATAAGAAGTAAACATTCAGCACCATAAATGACATAGGATTTTTAGGATTATCTTATGTTCTATGGCTTATGGCGTATGGCTTATAAAATGGCGGTCAGTGATAAGACTGATAAGCATCTTGGGACATTTTGGTAGTTGCTATGTAATTTACATATGTATATACCATAATATATGTAGACAAGACAAAGCGCGGTATTGAAGTCCGCATCTGAACACACAATGTTTCGGAAATTGGGAAGTAGGGAACAGAGTGTCTAAACACTAGGTGCCCTCTGCCTAACCTGTTATATATACAAATGTTATATACGCAAACCGGGATAGAGCGTTAAGTTCGTTTTTTTATGCTTGGATTTAACTCAATATATTCCTTTGAGTGAGAATCAAACCCACTATCATAGCATATACTATCTGACGTCTCACAAATCTCTTTTACACTAAAAATCACAAAAAAAAATAAAAAACTATAGACGGTAGAGACTGAGGTGGATGCAGTTTCTACAGTTTTATAATCTTTAATTCCTTGAACGAGAATTGAACTCAGAAGCATCGCGTTTAAAGTCAAACGCTGTTCCACTACACCACGACGGCGTTTATATAAAATATTAACATGCACTTTCTTGTTCCTCTTTGATGTGTGTTCCCGACCGCTCCCTTTGAAATGGAGCTTTGTTTTCTCCTCATAATGAATGGTTTAGAATGTATGAATGAATTTCTTTCTTGAATGAGGCCAATTTTTATTCGTTCTTTTAGTGTCGTGAACTTATATGTTGTGGAGTAACGGGAATTATATGCCTAATTTGTTGCAGTTTAATATAATTATATTATATAGAAAGTTTTTTTATGGAGCTTTGTATTTTTTAGCTTTATTCTGTATCCCGCATTGCAGGGCATAGAGAACCTGGTGTTAATCAATCTGTTCCTCATTTTTCACGATATTGCGTGTTAAATAATAAAAAGGTAATTCTTCTTTCCCCCGAACGGGAATCAAACCCACAATCGCAGCAGCTGGACGCTGTGCCACTGCTCCATGTTGGTCTCAGTGATGTATCCATTATTTTAAATATTTATTTCTTTGACGTATTATTATTTTTTATCTTTCAACATTTTATTTTCCAATTTTTGCCCATATCACACATATTTTGTATGGTGGGTAATGTACCTTTGCATTTTGATACCATCCCGATTGAATATCGTCAATATTACCTTCGTCAAGAACGTCTTCACATGCCCAATCTCAAGACATTCAGCTTTCGTCTTATAAGAGCGATAAATAAAAAAAATCCTCGACGGAGAATTGAACCCGCTGCCGTCGTTTTTACAGTCAATTGCCGTCGTTGTGCCATAGACATAATGACAATAATGAAAAATGAAGTGATTTGTCTCTAAGCGTACTTTGTGTTGATAGATAAAAGATGTTACCACACCTCATGTAATTCTCTCATTATTTGAACCAGTATATAACCGAAAACGCAGCTTGCATACGTAATCAGTTAACACAAAGAAGGTTGAAGTCGACTTCAATTTAAGCAAAGTTACCGAATAAGAGTTATTTTTAGAGAATTCTACGAATATTTCAATAGAAAGGATTTCTTTTGAAAATAAACTTTGTTTTTTGTTTGAAAATAAATATTTTCGAAAAGAAAGTTTTGTGAAAGAAAACATTATGTTCTGTAAAAATTATAATTGGTTGAGTTTCGAGCACTAAAAGTATAAATTGGTTAATTACAACATAACTAATTGCAAATAGAATTGCTACTTTTATATGTATTTTCCTCAACATCTCCACATAGATAGCTAGTGTTACATCACTCACTTTTTGGTGTTTCGTCCTTTCTTACAGACATTGCCTCTTAAATGCCGAGCTCTGTGTTAGCAACATTCCATGGACTAATAATAGCCTTTTTATCCTAACTATTTCTCCGCATAGCAATTGCTAGTGCTAACTTCTTCACTTTCTACCCGCATTGAAGACATTGCGTCTTGAAAGGCTTTGACTTCAAAAAACTTAGTAAGTCATTTCTCCGGATGAGAATGGAACCCATTGAAGGTATTATACCCATTTGCAGCAACATTTCCACTCGTATCATATCCAAAAATAAGACATCCCATACCATAGATGGGCTTAAAACTAAACAAAGACTAATAACATTAAAAGAAGTTATTTTAGATCGAATTAAAAATCATTAGATGCCAAGTATAGAGGTTTTTGACTCGCAAAAGAATTTAAAATGTTACATTAGACCTAGTATACACAACCAATTTAGCTTTAAGCTCGAACAACCAGGCTGCACTACACACAGTTCTATTTTTAATGCCATAAGGTATTTTTTGTTTGTTTTATAATGGTTTTGCGGCAAAAAATGATGGTGTAACAGATGTGGAACATAGCTCTGTTACCATTATATGTTGAGCTCTTAGGATTCTTTGTGTTCGTGAATTTCGAATATTTCGTTAGGGTAGAGCGGGGGACGGTAGGCCTCGTGGAGGTGGTCGGCCGTGATTTATTCTTTCTTTGTTTGAAACCGGGACTAAGTTGACACATTTTTTTTTAATTCGGTCAGCGTAGTTTTTTTTCTTCTTTAAACGATGACTTATTGCTCATTTCGTTTAAACTCAGTTGAAATTTGTATCAACCGTCTGTTTATTTTATGATTACGTAAGTAAGCTTTTTTATGTAAGCTTCTTTCGATTTCGTTGCGTCTTTATTTTGTATTATTTATTTTTTTATGTTCAGGTCTTATTCTTATTAATAAAAATATAGAGACTTAACACTCTATTCTATATTCTCCGATTGCTTTAAAACCATAATTTTTGTGTAATCAGTTTATTTTTTTGTACTTATTTGAATTTATCTTGTCTTTTAGAAGTTATATGAATCATAAGTTATAATTTAAAAAAATCTACTTATTCTTGACATTTCATTGAATTATTTATTAGAGTCGTTCGTGGTGCAGTGGTACATCTAACTCTAAATATGATGGTGTTGTGTTCGATCTCTACTCATAAATAATTTAATTAAACTTTCCCCTAACACATAGTATTTTAAATTTGGAAGGAAAAAAGAGCATGGGACATACTACTTCAAATAGGCAAAAATTATTTTTTTTTTTATTTTAATAAATAAATAACGTAATTATTATTTATTCAAGTCATATTATCTCTACCTTATACCTACTTTCTAAATAAAGACAAAAATTTCCTATTCCAATATAAAGGCATCTTTAATACGCAACGTTATTCAGTTCAGATAACACCTCATTTGTGCATTAAAAGACTCCATTCATACAGACAAGCCATTCTTTGAGACGTTCTTCTTACATTTTATTTACTATCCAAACAAATTTAGACGAATCTATTCACTTGTAATAAGATCGAATTTCCTTTGAATCACGAAAAGACGTTTGTAGAATTAAATTTGCACCTCGCAAACCTCTCGAACTCTATTCCAAAGCAATAAAACGTATATTTCGTTACCACTCCGTAGAGACGGTAGATTTAAACTGCAATTTCGATAAGACTCTACAATTCTTATCATAACGGAATAGAGTTTATTTTCGCTTGAAATATTCAAATTTATTTTGAATAGCGTTTCTTTTTATTTTGAACCATATTTATGGATGGTAGAGTTGAAATTTGTTTGTCTGTATAATTGTTAAGCGGTGTGCACACGTGTAGTGCCCCAGTTATAAGCGTATGTAAATTTCTTTGTTGTCGATTGCGTCAAAGTAACGGGACCGGTGTGCTACAAGCCTTATAGGCTTTATTATTTTTAAAGGATGAATATCAGGCGACGATGTTATCTGTATTTGAATGTGTTTCTATCTAAAATGGTCTTTTGTTCAGAAAATTTTATTATATAATTATAATTTTTATGAACCTATTGTTAAGATACTCCATTTTTCACTCCTTTATTTTTTTATATCAGTCGTAATATTTAACTGACTTCTTTTTTATAGATAAATGTATAATATATATAGTATTAGAAAAATGATATATAAATATTCTATAAGATAGCGACAAGCAAATATATCTTTCATTCTCTGTGTAATAGTTATAAAATCAAATTAAAACTCGAAATTTTGTTTATCCAAATAGACTTTTGCTAGAACTTTGTAATCGTCTAATGAACATGAAGATACTATAAGTTTGGACGGCAACCTTAACAGTATAAGTTAAGGTTGTGGGTTCCATCCCCACTCGAGGAAGTGAAATATTTATTTACGTTTATATTTCCATTTCTTCGCTCTGGTGTCGAGGCAAGGCACTCAACACGCAATGCCTCCAGAATTCGACAGAAAGTGGGGAACGGAGTCTCTTAACACTAGGGCCCCTCTGCCTACGCTGTTGTGTGCGGGATTCAGCGTGAAGCTGATTTATTTTTATTTACTCCACAATAATTTTAGTGTCACGATAAGACAAATCAAAGTTAGATTCGTCTATTAAAATACACCATGTATCTTTCAGGTAAAAACTGTAGAACAGATTTCCTGTATAGATAGATATCCCTATCTAATATTTTAAAAATGTATTTTTAATATTTGAGAAATTTTTAAAATGCTGCATTTTATATTCAACTATAGCACTAAAATTAAACGATTTAGTGCCCTCGTATTCAATTTGCACAAGCATATACGATGTTAAACAGATCTCATAGATTTTATAGCACACCTACTGCCAGGAAATGGATATTCTAATATTTAAATATATCTTTCATGATATTCCGTTCGGGTTTAGTTGACGTATATCACCGGTTAGAATCTCAGGCTTCAGGCTTGTGGTCTCATCTCTCTCTCTTTCTCTCATCATCAATATCTACACGAAAATCTTAAAAGTAAATTTACGTTACAAATTTAAACCAATGAACGGCAAGCTAAATAGTTTACAGTGAGTTTTCGAAATATTGCCAAATGTATGTTTATTATTTCTTAAATATGTTATGTGCGTACGTCATGTAACTAGAATACAAGTAAAGTAAACTATAGGAGGTGTCGTAATACAATATTACTATTGTACGAGTAGTTACACGTTGATTTTTCTATACAGTGCACGACAGGTATGTAGGTTCGATTCCCACTCAAGGAAATGAAATACTTGATATCTTAATTCGCTCTGGTGTCCAGGCAACGCATTAAGTTCCGCCACTCAACACACAATACCTCCAGAATTTGACGAAAAGGGGTAACGGAGAGCCTTAAACTAGGCTCCCTTTGCCTACTACATGTTAGTTACAGCATGAAGCTGAAAAAAAAAATTGTGAAGAAATAATTTAGTATATACTAAATCTTTCTTCTATCTAAACTAAAACATGTAATACCTAAAAATTATAACAAATCAGTCAGGTGTGAGTCAGACTCGCGTACTGTGGATTCTCGTATAAATAAACGTAACGTATAACTTATAGAAGTTGTCATAATTACAAAATTAGTGCATACGTGCCCCCCAGCGTGTAAGCACTGATTTTATATAGAAACATAAGTTTAACTACTAAAAATATAAGTTTGTAACGTTTTTTATTTCTGTGACATTCTTTTATTTGTACTGCAAGTTCAAGTAAAAGAAAATATTATGCCAAATTTCATAACTTTAAGTCAACAGGAAGTACTCTATAGATTATGAAAATGGTGATTTCCGAACAAAATGGTAAAAATCGAAGCTATAATATAAGACAAACGCTCGTATTTCTTGATTGCAAACGATTATGCTTCGATTTTCTAATTGGTAAACATAAAAGTTTACCAATACCATTTGAAATGGACAGACGGACTAATGGACAGACGATGTACATAAAGGTTCCGTATTTTTTTCTTTTGAGGGTAGGTACAGAACTCTAAAAACAATTTACATTTTTAACGTGAAAAAGTGAGCAATGGTAATAAATATTGTAGAACTACATATGTGATGACGTGAAGTGATATATCGGTTCACAACGATACAGTCGTTAATTATAAAGTACAGTGTATTTCGATTTTGATAACATTTTTATAGTTTTTAAAGATATTTTTTTAGCAAAATATTTATATTATACATAAATATTGAAATAATTGAAAAAAAAAGAATAACAGTTATTTTCAATAAAATTATACAGTAAAAAAATACTTACATTGCACAGACTAATGTAAAATATAAACTTAGATAGTTCGTCGACGCTAAAAAGCTAGACGTAAATTCCAGTAAAACACAAATAGCGTAGTAAAAAGACACTCCGCTCACTTTTAATATTTTATAGAGACTACGTGTTGAGCGGTAAGAACCTTTGCCGTACGTTAGTTTTTGTAAAGTACCAATTCCAGTCTTCATTTTCCGCCGAATCCTGGAGGCATTACTTGTTGAATGGCGGAACCTAACGCTACATTTTTCCTCGTTACCAGGGTAAGAAATAAAAATATTAAATATTTCATTTCTTCGAGTGGGAATAGGACCCACAACTTGTCTGCCTCGTTGCCACGACTAGCTCCATCTCTTGATGTAATGAAAAATGCGTCTCTTCGTCTGTCATGATCTTCAATTTCAAGATCGCTTTAGAGAATTTAAAGCTTCTGAAGCAACGCAATCATAAGATTCGAGTATTTATGCATGTTTTTGTTGCATTTTATATTAATTTCATCGCTTTATCAAAACCTATGTTCCGTACATGTACTTTCCGGCATTAATCCTGGTGTGAACTATTTAATTATAACACAAAAATAAAATAAGTTTTATCGACAAAAATGTTTTCTCGCTCTGGCAACAAGAAAAACCGCGGCGTTGTGTTTCGTAATATCCTCTGCCTACCTTTCTATATGCAGGATACAACGTGATGTTAAATAATAACTTTTCTTTGTTTTCTGTTTCTAACACTACGAGAGTAAGCTTTAAATAGATCTATAAACAATAATCGTAACAGTTCCAAAAAAACATTTCAATGGCACCTTTCAATAATCGGCCACCATAAAATTACTTACTACACACTTCTATAATATATCAACATTTAAGAAATAGAACAATAATTCTTTCAACCGGGATTCGAATGCGGGACCACGTTAATAGTTAAAACAATCGCCGCCTATTAAAATAACTGGCTACCGGTTTGGTACAAGTTTAGAGTGTAAGCGATTTTTCATTTGAATTTAATTCGAATATAAGCGGAAGTAGTGATCGTACAGTATTTAACTAATATTTATTTAAATTTATAGTATGTTTTCTTTGCTCTGGTGTCGCGGTAAAGCTCGGCATTGTGTTCCCCCACTTAACACGCAACGCCTCCAGAATTCGGCGGAAAATAGGAAACGGACTGTCTGCCATGCTGCGAGCGGGTAAAAACGTGAAATTTATTTAATTTTATATTCAGATCTGGTAAAATGAAACGTGGCATTGTGTTCTGGTCCTCTTTGCCTTTATTTTACTTTGCAATGTCTCGAAATTTGTCCAAAGATGTTTCAACTAAGCAGGGAATGATGGAAATGAATTGTCTTAATACTATTTCGTCAGGAAATAAGTTAAAGTATACAAATATTTTATGTATTATCATTTTCCAAAATGAGGATTTATCCACATAGCTATTATTTGAATTATCACTGCATCGTAATGGCTTCTAAAAATGTTTTTTTTTTCAACTTCACACTATATCCTGCATAAAGAAGGGTATACGGTAAGGACTAAGTGTTAGAACAATCTTTTCCAAACTCACTGCCCAATTTTAGACACAATGTTACCAAAGAGAGGAAATGAAAATAATTAGTAGCAGCATTTCCTCGAGTGAGGACACTGTCCCATAATAGCTTCTATAAATGTGATAAATAAAACGCTTCGTTATATAACTTACACCACACATTCATTCGTTCAATAATATTGGTCGATGACTCAGTGGAGGCTACTTCCATTGTTAGGTCATACGTCATGCTCATGTGCCAGACTAGAAAAAAACACTTTGTTATATATAAAATAGACATTTTCTAATACAACCTTGACGGGTACCGATTTGGGCTGGATTTACTTAGTTTTAATGTTTTTGTTCATTCTCTACAGTCTACACATTTAAACTGGTCGCTTGGATTATCGTGAGCATAAAATTTCTGTAAGTGAATTCTTAAGTTTTGGATGGCATAGTGGTGCAGAGGCACAGTCTTTAGCGTCTGACTTCAAACGCGACGGTTGTGAGTTCGCACAAAGAAGCAATTAATTGTTTTCTTTTTTCAATCGATAGGAAGATTTATTGTTTTTGGATTCAATTTTGATAATATTGAAAAAAAAAATATTTATGTACGAGTAGTGTTTAGTTCTGTGTTCTCTCTACTGTAGTTAGATATGATATGCAGAAAAATATATATATTATAAATTCATCGCTCTGGTAACAGGACAAATCGTGGTGTTAAGTTCCGCCACTCAACACACCATGCCTCGAGAATTCAGCATAAAGTGAGAAAATGAGTTTTTAACACTAGGTTCTCTTTGCCTACTCTGTTGTATTCGGGATGCGGGATACAGCGTGTTTAGCTAAAAAAAATACCTCGAAACTAAATATTCACCACAAAGAACGGAAGGTGAAAAGTTATAGCAATCGCGTCAATATTATGTTAAATCCTTATAAACGATTTCATTTTGGCTATTATGTTTTTGCTATTTCCTTGTAAGTAAAATCTGATGGATGGTATTTCCTTTATCGTATTATATTTCTTATATTTTATCCCTATAAATCTTGATTGTTCTACCATTTACTATATGTGATAAGTGGTTGGTGGGTTAGGAATATTTTAATATTAGATATTTGTGCCATTTTGGACTACTTTCCTACCAAAGAAAAATGTCAGAAAAATCAAGAAAACCATACATAATTATGTTTTTTTTCGATTTATATGAGAGGTTAAAAAGAAGAAGAATAGAACCTAAATTATAGCAAAATTTGTCCTTGGCAGTTTTTCCTTCGAAACGCCATAATTAAAGAACTGAACTAAGCTGAAAACTTGTCCTTATCGAGAAATAAAAATACAAAAGAGTTTTTTTAGGCAGAAAGCCTAAAACCGATTTTTAACGAGGATAACTTTATTCTTAGTTTTTTGTAATTCATAAAGTCAGCATTTATAGTCCCAGCTAAACTACGTGACATGTAAACCAATACCATGACGTAAAATAGCCAATAGCTTCGATAAATGGACTATCTAACATAAATTTTTTTTCAACTCCAAGCAGTAGTTCCTAAGATTAGCGCATTCAATCAAACAAACTTTCAGCCTTATTGGTATAGATTTGATAACCAAAATATAGTCCCTGCTTAGTTAGAAATCGAATATACTACCAAATTATCCCAACCCCATATTATACACAAAGAAATATATCAAACTTATTAACTTATTTCACTAGTTCGAATGCCCTTTGAATTGGAACATGGCAAACTGTTTGACCCCCTTAAGACTAAACTAAAATGTCATATTGCAGCAAATAGCCGTCTGTTTTATGGTGGAAATAAATTGCTTATACACATATATCTATATACGAGTATAGATATATAAGCCGCTTTGTAAAGGACCAATTGTTTTCTAGATACATACATAAAGTCGTTAACCGGCCGTCTTTCGATAAATTACGTTTGCCAACACATAAAAACGCGATAAGGGTTGAAACGTAAAGAGCATTCTGCATTTACCGGACTATCTTTCACGTTTGATAAATCACGATACCCACCCCGGCGCACCCTGTGATAAACAAAACGCTATTTTCCTCGACATTTGCTTATAAAGGTGCGCCGCTATAACTCTATTACTACGTTATTAGCCGACCTCAATAACAAAATAATAAAGAAAACGACCTTAAAGTAAAATAAACAGATGATCTGGTACCTGCAATAAGGGTGTGTATACAGACCACGACGCGCCCCAACTAATGAGGACAGTTTATGGGGCGAGTTAGCATTTAGGTTTATTGTTTCTGCGCGCGCACCCTGAACACCCTGTGCAGTGGGTTTATAAGAAGTGACGTTTCTACTAAACGTTCAGTAGTACACGTGCCACGGAACAGCTCACAGCTCGCAGTAGCTGCGTTTATTAAGTGACTCAACTCGCCTACACCCGCTAATTAGACTATAGCCTAGAATTTGAATTATCGCGTGGGCATGTTTTAGGTTAACTAACATTTGGCCGTGTTAATTGAGTTCAAATAAATTACTACCATGTTGCATCCTTCGTTATAGTCGTAGTTCTGATATAGTTTGCTCTAGTAGTTCCGTAATCTCTTAATCTTTTGGTTATATAAATACGTGGGTATTTAAACCGTCCTGAAATAGTACCAAGTTGTTTTAATCTTTCATAATTTTGGTAAACTTGTTAAGAATGCTTAATGAACACGATCCCTTTCAACTGTAATCCTAAATAGATTATATTTTGAGAGTTAATAATTATTTGCGGTGTTCCCATAATTTTGGATCATTTAGACTTGGTTGGAAGGAAGGAGATTTCGTCGTTGCAAGTTCCTTCGACACTTCCTTAGATTTCACAATTGGGTAAGTGAATAAAAAGTACTATTAAAATCTTATTAAATTAATAGTTATATAGTACAAAAGTAATTTTAGGATTTTTCTCGGATAGCAGAGAAGGTAGAAGGAACCTAGTATCCTCCAAATTATCGAGGCTGTGTTTAAAAATATCTTTTCAAAAAAACTGCTTGATTATTGAAAATTGAATATGCTTAATTTTCAACGTAGGTACGGCTCCACGGGTAAGTTAAGAAATGTAAACTTTAAAACAATTACCCACAAACTTTGGCAATTAGGCGCAACTTCGATCACTAATTCTTAATCGTTATTCCAGAACTTCCCGTCAAAATATTACGTACAAAGTTTGTGTACTTTGAAAATATTAGTTGAAGTCGAAAATTTCCCAACAATATGTTAACTTTGATAATTTATTGCTTTATATTTTATTCCACATTCTATATGGTTGTAGGCGTATGGTCAAGACACTCTATTCTCTAATTTTCCCCCAAATTCGGGAAATTATCCTGCTATGTGGGAAAAGCTCCATTATTCATTTAACATAAAAATTACAAATATATTAAAATGTAAATTTACCAATTCTTTAGGTATTCTTAAGTTTATCATAGACTTTGATCTCATTATATTATTCATATAAATATATAGAACAGGATATAGAACGTTATTCATAGTAGAAGTTCCACAAAAACATTCTAGATCACGTACTAAATACATTAGAGGCGTGTTCTAAGAAAGATATATTTGTGTTAAGCGTTTTGATATACATTATGTAAATATAACATAAATTATATTTTATTAATATAGTATATATTCAATCCCCACTCGACGAAGTGAAATATTTATTTAAGTATATATTTCTTCGCTCTGGTGTTGAGGCAAAGCGCGACGTTGAGGCCTCCAGAATTCGGCAGAAAGTAGGGAACAGAGTATCATCATACTAGGTTCCCTCTGCCTACCCCGCCGTGTGCGGGATATGGCGTGAAATAATTATTAAACTAAAAAAAACTATTTAAAGTCCACGACTTCGTTTGCGTAGACTACAAAACGTTGAATTTTTCCTGTTTGTGTTTGAATTTCCAGAAAATCTTTCTTTGTGCCCCTGGTTTGGGGAGTTTAGCTCTCTAAGGATTCAATATACCTACCAATTTCCATCTTTTTACGCTGCGTACCTATTTTTATCTGTCGGTTAGCCACTCTATAACGGAAGAGTTATATACTTCCCTATTGAGTTTTATATATTTGTCCATTTCTTCCCCATAATAATATTTTCCTTTTACATAAACGTAATGCAATATAGAAATTACCAATATTTAAAGTTTTCCTATTCGCGTGAAAATCGACCAATAGAAGAATTAGATTCTGAACTTCAAAGGATCAATCATTTCGTTTTCCTTCTTAGAAATTGAAATTGATAGTGGTTTACGAGATTTTACCATCGAATCATTTTACAATAAATACAAGGTGACGCTAAAAGTAATTTAATATACTTTTTTTTTTTATAGTAGAGCAGTAACTACTTGTCTTTGTAAACGAGATGATTGTGGGTTCGATTCTCATTCGATGGAATTTATTATTTTCATTTATTTTCTCTGGAAAATTGGAAAATGAAGTGTTAGAGTTAACATTACATTCCCTCTGCCTGCCCTATTAAATGCATCCTGTATAGTGTAAAGCATGCATGTAGCTGAAACAGTTCGTTCTTTATTTATACTTATTACAAACTTATATTTTTCCATTTTCAACTTAAAAGGAGAGCTATATCACTAACTACATCAATTATTATCACTATAAATCTAAACTAATATAAAAAAATCTATTAACACCATAATAAAATAAAACAGAGTACACTCAATAAAATAACTCATAACAGTTCGAAATGAGAATTTCTTATGTGTTTTCTAGTCGTTAGCTACCGCCATTAGTTCCAGGCTGATAGTGGATCACAAGCCTTAATCTTTTTAGGGCAATCTATCTTCTCGCTATTGTTGGTACTTAAGAGAAACGTTATATTTAGATTTCAATGTTATTAATGCGATTGATATTGTTATTTATAATAGTGTAATTGTTGCCGTTGTAGTGCATTAGAAAGTATGATGACGGCTGTGGATTCAATTTAAAATCGAATGGTTTTTTTTGTTTAGGGCACGCAAAGAGAACACAGAGTTTAGACACTAAGTTATCTTTTGAGCACAGGAACTCTTTTATCTTATTTTCAGAGCGGAAAACTTGAAATAATACATCCCCGAGTGGGTCTCGAACCCATGACCATCAACAGAATTAGTTACGCCACAACGGCCTCAAGAGTGTAATAAAAAGCTTTAAATAGATCTAATTCGATTTTCGGTCTTTCTGTTTAAAACTAAAAGGCTCTTACCCACGCGGATGAAATAAAAAAAATGGTAAATGCTGTATTTCCTTTTTAGATAATACAATATGTTAAGTAAGTAGATTTTAACTCCACAATTTGGACTAGCTTTTGTAGAATTTTTTGAATAGTGGGATTTTCTAAATATATTAGTATTATTTTCACTTTATACAGTATTAAAACTATCTGATTCTAAACGCTACTATGATTGAAGATTCGATCCTTACTTTTAGTAGTGTTATTTTTTTTTACTTTCTTGCTTTATCCCGCATTTATCCCGTTGGGAGAAACTAATGTTGAGACTTCATTCTTCGCTATCTGACACATAGCAGGGTAGGCAAAGGCCATGTTCAACATTAATGTACTTCTGTTCCCCACTTTCCGCCGAGTTTTAGAAGCATTGCGTAGTGAGTGGCGGAACTCAACACCGTGTTTTATATCATTACCAGAGTGAATATGAAAAAATAAATGTATTCCTCCAAATGGGAATCAAAATCCACAACTGTGAAACGAACCCCCCCACCGTCGTTTAGTTTGGTCGTTCATCAGACGATGTGCCACTGGCCACCACGGCCTCTGTATACTCTTTTTAACATACAAAAAAGGTAAAAATCAAATAATTTTTATATATTATAACCTGCCATATTACTTTACCAATCAACTGTTTCCATTAAGAAAATCGCCTGAACGTCTAATCTACAGTCCAATTTATATGATCATTAAGTCTTGCCTTTGAGAGTGTAATTTATCAGATTTCGCCACTCCATTCCTTTCCAATTCCAGTCAGAGATAGATGCCCATTGCTTGAGTGTTATTGTTCTATTACATATAACTTCAATCAGCTGTTCTTAATAGAACAATAAAATGTTGGAGTCGTCTTCAATTAGTTTTATGTAGAAAATTATGTAATTTTATTTTATTGCTTAGCAAATTACGTAGTTCATGTAATAATATATGCAAGATTCGTTCACACAAACAATGGATAGGGGTTCAAAGCAGATTTATGGAAATTTTTATATTATTGAGATTTTCTATTAGATATTTCATGTGAATAGGCAGTACAGTCATTTTTCTAAAGGTTTGTGAAAAAGTGCACTGATGTTTATTTCCATATTTATGAAGAAAACCAATAAGTACACCTTTTACTTGCACATAATAGGTATTTAAAATGAATACTTGAAACAATATTATACAAAGTAAATTACAATACCCGGACACGACCTTGCGAACGTCAATGTATAACATATATGTTTCAGCCTCAGTAAAACGATCTCTCCGTAGGCAGAGAAACCTTCCAAGCCGCTCTAGACATGACGTGATCAGTGACGGAGTTTAACGCAGCGCATAAAAATCATAATTTCACGAAAAGAAAACTAGAAATAATATTTAAGTAACACCAATATCAAATTCACATAGAACAACATCTCTTGTTAAGAAATAGAACCGTGAAACCTTTTTATAATGGATCAAGTTACTTAAAAAGGCGAACCAACATCGTTACGGTAACAAATACTGTGTACTATTGAGATTTACTTGAGTTACCAGAGATTACTTATAACGTTTATTTTTTAAATAAGTTTCTTTATTTGCCTGCTTAGTTTTACGCTTTTTTCAGCAAGAAGGGGGGCAGAGGGAACCTAGTGTTAATACAGTTGGTACCCTTCGACTCTTTTCTTGTAATTTACATATATGTTATTGTTTGTCGTCTTTGAAGATGATGAGAAAGGTATAGAGGGAAGCAAAACGATTATGTAATGTTATATAGTCTATAGCGTGGATAAACGGACTATCTAATACAATAAAATAAATTCGTTCTAGTAGTTCTTGAGATTAGCGCGTTCAACCTAACTTACATTGCATATTAGATGACAAAACCGAAAATTTCCTTACTTTAAATATTTGAAAAGTTCTTTTTTGAAAAGAAAATATACTATATAGAGGTATACAAACTTTTATTTCCGACAAATACAAATTGTAATACTCTAAAACGTATCCTATGTAGTTGCTTGGGAATACAAGTCTATTGGATTGCGCGACATGCCCCTTTGGAGTTTGGGTAGAGATCGAATGCTGTGCAATACTTTTATATATTTTTTTATTTGTTTAGCTTCGCTCTGTATCTCTCATATAGCAAAATAGGCAGAGGGAACTCGTTCCACAATTTCCAAGATATTTATTGCTCAGTGGCGAAACTGAACGCCGCAGTTCAATCCCTACTGGATGGAATGATTTACCCGGTATTGAGTTCTATTATTCAACACGCTAAAGAAGTGTCTTAACACTACATAATACAATACAAAGATACAGCATGTATTTAAAACAATGCAATACAAGTTATAACCTTTAGGCTAGACTTTAAATGAAGTCATCATCTATAAAATATATATTTATATTATAATCTTCCCAGTAAAGAGTATTTGTTCAACTGTCGTCACTAGTGTCTTAACTTGAGTATATTAATAGCAGGGACGATGTGGACCTTCTAACCATAACCAAAATCATTGGATATCCGGAATATGGAATTTAGGATATAAGCGTGCGGCTATAAACGTGACGGTTGTGGATTCGATTCCCCGGGGAATGAAATATTTAACATTAACGGCGAGTAAAGTAGTTTAGTTCCGCTACTAAACACGCAATGCTTCAAAAATTTGACAGAAAGCGGGAAACGGAAATATTGAATAAGGAACGGTTTGTCTTAGCACGTTTTTTCTGCGTTTTTTCTGCCTATGTGCATATGCATCACAGTGTGATGTAACGTGCAGAGCCTAAGAGTAGATTATCTGTAAACGAAAAATTTGTTACGAATGAAATTTCAAATATTTCCTAAAAAAGATTCGTAAAATGTTTGATACGAATTCAATTGATTTCTTCTTAACGAGCTTGTCGTTTTTTGGTTCAATGCAATTAATAAAATAGATGGAGAAAGTATACACGAAGCTACAGTGTTTCAATCTCATGTTTCTTGAAACTAGGAAATATATGTATTGCAAAACTATATAAAAAACGATGTTAAGCTCCACTATTGAACGCATAATATTTCCAAAATATCAGAAAAATGGAAAACAAAGCGATGCCTCTATATATTTTCTTTGCCTATCTAAATAAAAATGTGATAGAGCTATTCTACATCGCGTGTGTACCTTCTAACGCTGTTCTATTTACGCAGAAGCCTGTTTTTAATCAAGGCATATCAAAGCGAGCTCTGCCAAGTTTGTCAATTAGTATTTTTTTTACACCAGCGTGTGCCAGGGAACCTTTGAATAATTCTACTTTAGACATTTATTTGGTTAGATAGTGATCGATAGTTTAAAATTCATTTTGAATTTTAAATGGGGTTTAAATTTTTTTTAATCCATAAATCTTTATTTCTATGTTTACTTATTATTATGAAAATATAGAATAATAAGGTGCGTCTATATCTCGGATATTCAAGGGTGTATGTGGTAACGTAGTGTGTTAACACTATGTTGCCTCTTGCTACCCTGCTATGATACACAAACGCATAGAAATTTTAACGTAACGGGATTTGAACCCGCACCTCGTGGAAGCCTAAGCCGAGCAACTACTAAGTTTAAGAACGTTCATAAATGGAAGAAGGAAAATAATATCATTATTATGTCAGTCTTTTCTTCACTTTTTAAATATTTCACGGCCACTCTTTTTCTAACTGGGATGAAGAAAAAAAAACTCTGTTCCGAAAAATCGACACGAATATAGTCAATAAATTCATGATTATATCCACCCACTCTCTGTCTCCTCTCTCTCTCTCTTGAGTGGCGGTACTCATTACTGCACTTTGTCTCTTGTATCAAGATAATATAAAGTTCGGCGTTAAGTTTCACCATTCAACACGCAAAAACTCGAAAATGTTGACTACCCCGCTATATGTAGGTAAAACATCCTATAGAATTATCAATTTTTTCCACCGTTACAAAAATGAAATACGTCGGAAGGAATGCCTAGTTGTCGGTGTACTTTTGAGTTTCTGCCAAAAATATTAATCTTGGCTCCAGAAATAAATTTAATGTAAGATCAATCCATTTCGTTTATATCTGCGGTTGGTATAAGTGATACATTTTTAGTGATTCCAAATGGATTTTTTTAAACATTACTATAAACATAAATAAAAATAAAATATTTTTTATTGAAATACGAGTATGTTAGTTGCTTTTGAGCAATTTATCATTTATCTTTTAGGCATCATCCCAAAAGATGAATGATAAGTCTCTAGATTATATCATCTTCTAATGGTAAGATATAAGCGGAGAATTTGCTGATCATTAATTTAATTCTCGTTTTAAAAACATACTTTTTGTCTAATTAGACAAAAATTCGGCGTTAGATTACGCTTCAAAGTTATTTGTCCAGTAGAATATATATCTACTATGATCCTAATCATTCATCGTCTATATATCTATGTATATAATATAAAAAGCTTCCATTACGAAACTGACTGCCGCACAAGCTGCAACACATAGCCGAAACTACGCGGCGTAAAACGCTGTAACTTGTCATTTAGTCATTGGGATGAAATTCCTTTGGGGACGGGAAAAGACAAGATTTTATGCTTGTAGCTCACACAAATGGAGTTGCGGACTACAACTAGTTTAAAATATAAAACTGGAAAACTTAAGAGAATATTATTAAATTTGAAAGTCGCTACAGTACTTCACTTGTTAGCAATAACCGTGAACGCGTGGCGTGTGTCCGTCACCCGCCCCGGATATATTGCAGCTCCGTCGATAGAGCGTTTAGAATATCCAATTACGTAACTAGCATGTATAAATACTAAATACCATATGTCTGGTGGTATCCACATTTATCACAGGTTCGATTTTTAGTTGTGTTTAATAATACTTTTATTCCTTCCCAGATTCCATTGTTTTTGATTAAGTGCTATAGGAAAACGATGATCAGTTTTATAGTTTTTTATTTTGTCAATTGATGTTTTTACTTTTAGTTTTTTAGATCTTTTAATATTTCGAATTACGTAACTAGCTATGTGTGGGTACTTGAAACATTATTTGTGTTTGACAATATTTCTGATTTTTTTTAGTTTCAATTGATTTTGATAAAATCAGATAGATATTATTTTATTATTGTCAATTAATAATAATAATAATTAAAAAGGAATTCTATTTAATGTTTTATTTTTTTCTTTTACAGATAATCGAGGTCGTGATCATCAAATGCAGTATGTGCTATAAAAATACAAAATACATTGAATTTTTATATAACAAATTTAACATCATATCTTATCAAAAAGAAAATTCATACTATATTTTTATTTAATATTTTTTAGCGTCGCACTCTATATTGCATATAGCAAATATTTATTACTATAGCGGGAACCGAACCTACTACCCATGGCGTCCTCAGCAATACTTTATAAATGTATATTTTATAAAAGCTTTAAAAAAACTGGGTCAGTCCACTATCAGACAGTATAATTGCTAATTACTTTCAGTTTATTTGAGTGAGTGCCTCATAATTCAGTTGTATGCAAATTTTCTTTGCTGTACCTGTAATTAAATATTATACACCTTTTGAGCAATTTTAATTATTGTTTCATTTTAAATGAAATATTTTTGTTTTTTTATTTAAATTGTTGATTTAAGGTTTGTTTTACGTTAAAAATAATTTACTATTCTTAATATTCTTTATTTTTGAAGTTATTTACGACATTTTTTTCAACTTTTTGTACAAGTATTCTCTGTATTGTGTACTAGGTGGAACCTAACGCTGTATTTTGTTTGACTATTGAATTCATAACCCATAGCTCAGTGGCGATATTGTTTATATTGATTTGTCATGCATATATTGGGGAAGACAAAGTAGGCAGAGTAGGAACCTACTGCTAAGGAGGGTACTTTTAGTGTTATGGTACTTCACTCTACATTTTCCGTCCGTTTTCTACACTGCGTGAAGTGGCCTACTAGATACAAATAGGTTAACAATATAATTCATATTGAGATATAAGCTAGTATCCAGGAAAACTGTTTTCACATAGGACAAAGATCAAAACAATTAGATTTACTATTTAAATATATTTATTTTGAAAAATTCTAAGGCTTTTTTTAAACCAATAAATCTCCTCTTTCTTAGACTATAACTTTATGGCCAGAACAACATTATATTCGATCTATTAAGACATTTATCAAAACCGTTCGATGCTCCCTGACTAATTTATTTTTCAATTAAACAACCAATAAAAGTTAAAGTAATGGATGCAATACTTCGAGATTAAGTGGATGGAATTGTAGTTAATTCAATTAGTGTAGACACTGGTCACGCGAAGTATAGGCCAGGGGGTGGTTGTTTTCATATGTTAATTGCATATGACTTTGTCAGCGGCCAGTCGATGTGGATTCAAATTAAATATTTAATGTTTTAATTTCCTTGCTCTGGTAAAAACGCAAAGTACGGCGTTGTGTTTCGCCACTTAACACTCAATGTCTCCAGAATTCGGTGCGAAGTGAGGAACAGAAGTATCTTAATGGGAATGGACTCCATTAACATTAGGTTCTCGGGTTCCTACTATCTACCCTGCTAAGTGTAGCGCACAAAGATTCAGTTAGTAGGGCATGTAGGTTTTAAGGTTGTGAGTTCCATTTTCACTTGGGGGAATGAAATTTTATTTTGTCGCTCATGTGAAAAGATAAACGCGGCGTTCATCCTACCACTCTAATGTAATGTCTCAAAAATTGGGCAGTGTGGGAAGCAGTTCTTCTTTACCTTAACACTAGGTTTCCTCTGTCTACATTAAAAATATATATAAAAAAACCATTTACGTATATTTCATTCTAAGCCTTTGTAAAGCAAATAAGAAAAGAACTAATTATTTATATTCAAATTAACATTCATATATGTACATAGAATTTAAACGTGACGTTTCGTTCACAACACCGCACATTAATCATACGATGTCATATCACGTGACAAAGCAAATTTATCTAGTGTGCATCGCGTGACACTCTAAATACGTGGTATTAGTAAAATATAACAATATATTTGTTATTATTAACCAGTTTTTATCACTTATAGAGGCTGGGTGATAGAACCTAGTGTTGAGACACTCCGTTCCATACGCACCGCACTGCGCCACTACGGCCTTTAATAAACTTATATACACAGTAATTTTATGTAATAACAATTTAAAACTCCTTCCCCAAGGAGACCTAGTTTAAATCATTTTCCCACGGACCTTAATTCAAGCGGACACACTAGTATCTAAAGCAATTTAATTCTAATACGTAATTATTTGAAATTCTATTCGTACGTTTGAGACCAAAATAAATGTCACTTATCTACAATCTAAGACCATGAACTATTCGATGATAGTTTCAAATCATTTAAGTATTATTTAGTTTTTAGGTATATATTTTTATATGTAGTACCAAAGTTGACGTCGGACATGGAGCAGGGATGTTGTTGGTGTGGTTCGATTCCCACTCGAGGACTATNCTTCCCCAAGGAGACCTAGTTTAAATCATTTTCCCACGGACCTTAATTCAAGCGGACACACTAGTATCTAAAGCAATTTAATTCTAATACGTAATTATTTGAAATTCTATTCGTACGTTTGAGACCAAAATAAATGTCACTTATCTACAATCTAAGACCATGAACTATTCGATGATAGTTTCAAATCATTTAAGTATTATTTAGTTTTTTGGCATATATTTTTATATGTAGTACTAAAGTTGACGTCGGACATGGAGCAGGGGTGTTGTTGTTGTGGTTCGATTCCCACTCGAGGGATATGAAAAGCGCAGCGTTGAGTTCCGCCACTCAACATGTAATGCCTCCAGAGTTTGGCGGAAAAGTGGGAATCGGAAGTGCCTTAAGGGGGAACAGAGTGCCTTAACACATCTAGTGTCTACTCTCTGCTTACCCTACTATATGCTAAAAAAAAGCGTGAAGCTGCTTTTATCAAAGCTTTTATAGAAAGCAAAAAACATTATAAAAGCTATAAATTATTAAGTTATTTGTTAAATAAAATACTGCGTATTACATCCCTTTAGACAGTTTAAATTACTTTATTACAAATAATTGTGCGAATGAACTTGTAAGATACGATCTAAGTATCGAGTTACGGTTATTAATTTCATTATCATTATTTATCTATCTTAAAACGTTCTAAATACTGAATTATCAGATTGCTTTTGGCTTAATTAAAATGCAATTGGAATTACAGCTTATGTATCGTATGTAAATGTATATAGAAAACTAGTTGTCGCCCGCTACTCTGTTTTCGTGGACATAAAATAAAAATTCTCGTTCTAATAAGAATTTGGGAAATCTCTCATTTCTCCCCTACGTTCCATAAGCTACATACATACGAGAGAAAGAAAATAATTAAATGTTATATTGAAATTTATATGAGCTAAAGCTTATTATAATCAAAGTATCTATATCTAGAGCGCTTTATATTTAATTGGTTTCAAATTCCGATGTACTATGATTATGATTTCTACTTTTTTTACGTAGAACATACAAAAATGTTTCCCATCTATGTACGCCTAAACCTGCTCTATTGATTTTAATGTGGTTTTCACAAATATACAATATGCTTTAAGAGGAAAGTCGATGTGTAAGTGCAAGTTCAAGACTTTCACATAGTATGACTATCACGTGGCCTTGAGTTCCGCTACTCAACAGGCAACCTGGAAAAAGGAGCGGAAATTAAGGAACGTAGTGTGTTAACACTGAGATCTCTTTGCCTACTTTGCCATGCGAGCAATGCAAATACCAAACTGCTTTTTATTGAATTAATTTAAAATTAAATTATCAAAGATTTATAATAATTATGATGTCGAAAAAACATTTTCACCTCTTTGTCTAGGCTAAGGGCGACACGGAAACACTAGTTTTTTTATATATTACACAACTATATATTTCCATATTGAAATGACGGTATTTTTCCTCCAATATCCAAGGAACTTATTCACAGAATCTTATTGACGTTGGCAAACATCTTGGCAGTATTTCAATCCTATCCAGGTTTTGTTACTTTTATTTGCTTCAAAGAAATAGAGATGTTTTATGGTAAATCTTACTTATTTCGCCGTATAGTCTTACTTGTGAATCTAAATTATTCTTATTCAAATAAATGGAAACAAATCTGTCAATTTTTATTAACCACTTCCTTGTTTGAATCCTTGTTAGACAATTCCGACTCGCACTTGACAGGTTTTTAAATGTTTACCTTATCATCTATTTATAGTACGATTGACAAAATTTTCTTCTAATTTTCTACAATATTTTCAATTTTCTAGACTACATATATAATTTTCAAAATAGCATCGCTTTGTTTATTCAGTTCAGCTCCAATAATCTCAATGCCTTCAATGGTGTATATTACATACATAAATATTTAATAGTTATCTATATTATGATTCATGAAACCACGTTTCGGTAAATCAACGTTATAAAGGCTTAATTGCAACGCCGGCGGTCAACTGTGATTGGTTTGACGAGTTGTGGCAGAACTATTTCTACTAGTATATCAATTTTATTAGAAACAATTTAGTATTGTTATCTTATTGATTGTGTAAAATTCTTTGGAGATTTATGTTCTAGATTTAAGAGCATATTTTAGTAGGACATAATGCGATTTGTCTGGGGGTGAGCAGATGGAACCTAGTGTTAAAATACTTCGTTCTCCACTTTTTGCCAAATCTTCGAGACATTGCGAGTTGAGTAAAGGAACTCTACTCTACTAAGATCGGTTTTCTTACTAAAGCTTAAAAATAATTTATTCCCCCGAGTGGGGATCAAACCCACCAACGTCTCGTTTTCAAATATAGTGTTACTGCGAAACAATAGTCTTAAATGTAATGAGGTAAATTAATAGTATAATAAACTATTCATATACAATTAAGTTTAATAGTTAAATCAAAGTTTATTAGTAGCGCAGCTAATTTTAAGACTATTAATAGTTAAATAGTAAATACCATTCTATTTCTCAACTTTGACTAAGTTACACACAAAGTTCTAAGAATTTTCTTATTAAGAATTTTGGAGTTAATAATGAAAATACTTACAGAAAAATAAAAAATATACTGTTAGTATTTTCGTCTATTCATTTCAAGTATAAGAAATATTAAGAAAAAAAGAAACAGGCAAGTGTAGAATAACAACATTCAAAAGCTTTATTAAAATATTTAATACTAAAAATATTAACTTTAAAATACAATTAATTACTTTTAATAATATTGTATTTTTCAGTTTTAATAATATCGTCATTTATATTCCGAGATTTTTTTAATAAAAATTAAAATGCAGTAATCTCCTGGACTACAAAATGCTTTTAACTGTTATAAATGAATTGAGATGGATGGCCATTAAGTTGACATATTCTAATAGAAAGTTTTTACATCAGGTACTAGTTTTGCAATACATCATATTGAAATGAGTTTAGTAGAAAAACTGTCGACGTACATCTATACATACATACATGTGATAAAAAAATAATTAAGTTTTATATGTATATATATGTTTAGTATAGAAATAGAAATATATGTAATTTGTACTAGTGATCGATACTCTTGAAGCAGTCGTGGGGCTGGTAACAAGGCAAAGCGAGCTGATGAATTTCACTATTTCCTACGCAATTTCTCAAAATATTCGATGGAGCGTGAGAATCAGAGAATCTTAACATCAGCTTTTTTTCTGCCTACCCTTTTATACGCGGCATACATCAAGAAGCTTAAAAAAAAAACCCTGTTCAGCCAGGAATTAGACTAAGCTCAAAATTTTGCTATTGATTTTGTGTAGAGTCACTCCGTCTTCCCCTTGCCGGTGCACTAAAGTCGCTCTGAACCCAACGCAGCTCTCTATCTTAAATATTTCGTTAATATAAACACTCCCTGCACAACCTGGTAATATTATTTATATCATTTGATATAAAACACGTGTACAAATTCTTTATATGATTGCTTAAAGAATGCAACGGCCACACACCAAGTTCTCAGAAGCGATAGCAATATTATGGCTACTAGGTTAATATTTATTTAAGACTTTATGATATTTTATATGATTTATAATTTTAAAACGTCAGTGTAGCGCAGTAGGTAAATATAAAAGAACGATAGTCGTGGATTTGAATTCAGCTCGTGAAACGACATTTAAAGATAAGACACATTTTTTTGTTTTATTTATTATACTTTATCCCTAGCCAGAGAGACTACGGCTATGTGCTATACACTACGGCCTCTACATATCTCTCACGCCCCCTCCACTGTCATCAGCCCGCACAAGGGGGACACCCTTTGGGGGATCCTCATGACGTGAGGACGTGAACTTTCTCCAGTATGGTGGATACCACATTTTCAAAGGGGGACCAAGGGTTATACCTGGCTCTCTTATCATTCACTCTTAATTCACATCTAATATATAATCTTATAAAAATCTACAACATTGTCAAAATAATGTGGATAAGGAATTCTTAATTCGCAGATATTATTTTAGACGACGAGTAAAAGTTATTGAGCTGTCAGTGGTAGAGTGCAAGCTTCCAATTTGAATGGAAGTATATTATATGTATGATGATTTATATCCTATGGTTTACTTTACTTGTGATATATCTTTGATATATCTTTACCTTCGATATATCGTATATATGTAAGTATATGACTTTGGCTAGTAAAAAAGCTTATCGTGAGAAATGTGCTACTTTTTTGTTATTTTATATATAAAATAACTCATATATACGAGTTAAACAGTGAATTTTACCATAATTATACTTTAGATAAGTATATTATATTATTTTATATATTATATTATATATAAACAATACAATATGTAATAAAATAAAAAAAAACTGTGCCCATTTAAGAGCATCGGTACGTGATTGCCACAGTCATACATAAACGGTAAAACGTTGTTTCGAAAATTTATAACTAAGGAAAATATTGAAAATGGACCAAAGGCTTTTACTATTTCCTATAATAAATATCGTCATCGTATCGTCCTATAATGGGATCCAATCCATTTGTCACTGCCTAATTGACAGCTGTCAAATTGTTCCTATTTTCGCTCGCCCGCCATATTGTTAACATAACGATGATACAGATAAAATATTTAGATAACGCTTTGGACTCGTGTCTTTTTATTGTGTTAATTTGATTGTTAGGTTTACTGCGTTATTTGATATTTGTATTGTTAGTTGAAGGTTGCTATGCTAGATGTGGAAGATATATGATATGAATATACTAATCTGTATTCTATTTATGCCTCCGTGATACAATAGCGTGGTTTGAATTATATAGTTAGATTTTTCATTTGTACTTTTTAAAAGTCTATTCGCCTTGATCTATTTTTTATAGCTGTCAATTGGGATGTTTATCTTAAGTACAATATTTAAATCTGAATGAATACGCTTATATAAAACTAAATGTACAAATTAATAATTTATTTTATAGTGGAGTAAAAAAAAAAGTAATGTTTGTATATCTACCCTACTACTAATACATACCTTTTAACTGTAATGATATAATCAATAAAGTAAGTTATTGGATTAAAGAAAATCCTCTTAGTTATTAATAGAGGAAACCTTTAAGGTAGCTTAAATTAGGGCTTATGAAAATACTATTTATGCTACTAGTGGTGAAAATTAATTTACTGGTAAGGTGTTACATTCTTAATCTCATTGATAAATGGAGGGTGGAGTTTCTTGACACTAAATTTACTATTTATATTTTTGCATTTTTTTGTTTTTTTTTTTTAAAGATAATTTACGGAATTCCAAGGCCGAGTTTTGACCACCCAAATCAGGGGGCTACCTAAATATATCTTTATTTTAAAATATATGCACGTAATATACAAACATATATTTAAATAAAGACACATTCTATTACAAAAGCAACGTACAAGAAGAAAAAGAAGGAAGAATATAATAATCAAGAATAAAGAAGAAGTTCGGTACACTGATGGGCCTGAACTGTTGCTCTTACCTGTTCTTTTATACTAGGTGAGCAAACTTTCAGGTGTGTTAGTGCCGGCTGTTCATCGTGGAAGAGGTTTTAAATACGCAGAAAGAAATAGTACCTATTCATTTAGTGTACAGACTAAATGTAACTTTAGTAGACTAATTAGAAATATTTTTAAGAAATATATAATATAAGTATAAAAAAATTAATTATAATATAAAATAACTGAATTTGAGGTACTTGTAATAATAATGTCATTATGAAACTTGGCTATTACAAGTAACTTGAATAAGATTCATTAATAAAATGTTTATTATTCAATTATTAATATGAATTAAGTGATACTAAATTTGTTGTATTTTATTATTATAACTACCAACTGCCCTGAACTGAACTTTACTTGGTAATTAATTTTATGTATATACATATACGTGTATGTGTATGTTAGTATATATGTCTATTGTATATTATATTGTATTGCATATGTATGTACCTATCATATTTATAAAGACATAATCATTATTTTTTTTCTTTTAAAACGTTGCAAGGAACCAATTCTCCTACATAAACTTAAATAATAAATATTAAATGCAAAGCAATGAAAGGCAGTCAATATTTTGTGACGTCGTTTGAAGTACCAGGAGTGTATAGCTTACAAGGAGACAAAGCGATATATCCTAATTTAATACGAGGAGGGGTCTTTGGGAGTATGACGTCATCGAGAGTACCAGAATATCAGGATGCAGGACGAGGGTAAACATTTCTTTTATTAGGAATTATATTATTAAGGTGGGTATGTGTTTTAATTTATTAATTTGTAAAATATTTCATTTCCCCGAGTGGGAATCGAACCCAAAACTTATCGTGTTTACAGTCACATATTTGTGCCGCTACGTCACGACTGGCCCCCCTAATATAAATTCTTCAAATAAACATGACATAAACCCGTATCGTGTCACTTTTTTGTCAGCTCTCAAGTACCCATCAAATAGTTTAATAAAACACTCTCTTCAATAACGCTGCATCGTTATTCTCAAATGGGGCCACGGAGGTCATAAAACGTAGACTTAAGATTTTCCACTTCTCTTCCCGCTTAATCCCGCATAGCAGGGTAGCAGGCAGGGAAAACTTACTGACAATCTCTGTTGTTTAAAATTCAAGATATTGCGTGTCGAGTTGCGTAACTCAACGCCGCGCTTTTTTAAGCAATAGTCTTTTATAAATAGTTTATTAAATCGTCCTCTTCAATAATGCAGGATCGTTAATCTCAAATGGGGCCATAGGGGTCATAAAACGTGGGGCGTGTAGTATAATTTTATATTTTCATTCACAATACGTTCGTACGTAAAAGATATGACGCATTTTATATCCGTGCGGCAGATTTTTATGATGGTAATGTCTTAATCTATACATAGTTTAAATATTGAAAAAAAAATTGGTTGCATATGCGGATACCTATATGCTTATACTTTAATACTAGCATTACACGTGGCTTTACTCGCTTGATGAAATTTAAATTAT
The DNA here is from genome assembly GCA_036379175.1 of Heliconius cydno galanthus. Lineage (NCBI taxonomy): Eukaryota > Metazoa > Arthropoda > Insecta > Lepidoptera > Nymphalidae > Heliconius > Heliconius cydno. The sequence continues at coordinate 23,009 of JAKRZM010001292.1, read as the reverse complement.
TAAGAATTTTGCATCAACCTCTCGGAAGCTTTCAAGCTCTTTCATTTTTGCAATATATTTTATTATTAGTTTGCTCCTTTTGGACGTTTCCGTGGTCTAATACATACTTGTTGCTCATAGCTTTCCTCGAACTGTGAACTATGAAACAAAAGGACTTTTTGTATTTGAACCACTATTTCCTAAGATAATGCCTTAAACCAATTTATTATTATTATATTTGTATAGATTATTAATATCTATATAGATTAATTGTTTACTCAATGATGTCTGTATAAAAACGATAAACAGTGAAATAGTAAATGAAATAATTAACGTTTTTTTTAGTTATAACACAACTAACAGTTTTTAAAAAAAAGTTTTACTTTGTTAAATATATGGGACGAAAGGAATGTAATCATCTTTCTACTATATCAGTATTATAATTATAACATACTAGCGGACGCGCGCAGCTTCGCTTGCTTATTTAGGAGTAAATTCTAATAAACCAGAAAACATGTGTACCATGGAATATTTTTAAGAGTCTAAATTTCCAATTTTATAAAAATCGGTGGCGATTTAAAGATTTTTCCATACAAACTTTTAACCCCTTATTTGCATCCTGAGGGGATGAATTCTAGAAAACCATGAAACACATGTTCAATTAAATATTTTTAAGAGACTAAATTTAAAATTTTATAATAATCGGTGGCGTTTTAAAGATTTTTCTATACAAATTTTCGACCCCTTATTTGCACCCTTAGAGGAAGAATTCAAGAAAACCATGAAACATGTGTTCAATTAAATACTTTTAAAAATCTAATTTTGAAATTTTATAAAAATCGTTGCCGATTTAAAATTTTTTCCATACAAATTTTCAACCCCTATTTCACCCCTTTAGGGTTAAAAATTTTCAAAACCCCTTCTTAGTGGATGTGCAGATTACGAAAGTAAACATCTGTCCAAATTTCACGTTTCTACGCACAGCGGTTACGGCTGTGCATGCGTCTTACCTCAGTCAGTTAGGACAAGTCCTTTTATATATATAGATGTAATTCCTCTTACCCTTTCATCAAGAATAATTAAATGTATTCCATTGTGCATATTCGTAATATAATATACCCTTATTATATTATATGAATATGCCAAAAATATATAAACTATAGTTATTAAGGTTCAATTTCACCTTTTTCCAAATGACCGCTCTTTGACCAGTGGCCTATAAAATGTACTACCTGGTCTGACATCGGCACCTCGTCTTTAAGATCCTATAATTAATGTTTCAGTGAAGCAAGAAAATTATTATATTAACCTATCTATGTATGGGTTTCATAATATAGTTTTTAGTTTCACACTAGATAGGAGAACCTAGTGATAAAAGACTTCTTTCCCAATTTTCTGCGCCACTGCTTCTTCTTTCTTTCTTCTGCTGCGACCACGCTTTGTACACTAGAGCGAGAAAATGAAAACAATTCATTCCCCAATTGTGAATCGAACCCACAACCACCGTGTACAGGCGATCGCTATATTATATTTAATAACAACTATATAAAACTATCTGTACTCGTATATCTAAATCCCTATGCAAAACAGATAACTACTGCAGCGACTTCCTGTCTGACATAATATTAAATTAAAATTGCAGGCCGATTATCACATCTATTATGGAACATGCACAGGTTGTTATAAATTTATATATTAAAACAATATTTTTAATTTCATATAATTATATTAATAATTAAAACTAGTCGCCCGCAATTTTTTTTAAGTGAACTTTAAAAAGTAAAATAAATTTCCCGTTCTCGTGGAAATTTTGAAAAACCCTATGTTAGCATTCCCTATACTCCCTAAACAATGCCAAATTTCAACTCCAGTAGTTTCATATGTGCGTTGTCTGCCAGTCACTCATTAATCGGAGAGTTTCATATGAATAGATGCTACTCCATGCAAAATTTTTGATTGTTACATAAAAAAAATCTTTTACATTTACATTTACACAAATAATATTTAATAATTATAAATCTTTATTATTTTCTAGCTTCATGCTGTATCTCGCATATAGCAGGGTAGGTAGAGGGAACCTAGTGTTACTCCTTTCCTCACTCTCCGTCGAATTTTCGAGGCATTGCGTGTTGAATCAAACCCTAAACCGTCGAGTTACAGTCACACGCTACCTCTGCGCCACCACAGCCTCGAATATTAATTTTACTTAAAAAATAAATAAACATAAAGACAATCAAACACCCTGTATACATTCAAAGGACGATTCTGATCACGATTAGACCACGGTGATGTCACTTCATTGTTGTACGCAAGTACGTAGATAGAGATGTACATACATACATACATACAGCTATAACCATAGGTGCTTATGAGACAATGCTTTATACGTCGGAACGAGGTTAATTGCTTACTTTATGCCCGTAGTGGACTGTACTTTGAAGGACAGATCCGAAGAAAGACTTTAAGCTATATTATATTTTTTAATGTTTTAGCAGTTTCAATTGAGAGAAATTAGTGGTAAATCACTCTGTCTCACCTTCCCTTTTCTGTGTTTAAATTTTATGTATTTAAGTTGTAAACATAAATAATTATTATAATATAATATGTATGCTAGTCGTCACCAGCAAAGAAAACCACCAACCATGGAAAAAAAACAAAGTCCATCCCATTTTTCCATTCCCGTAGGTATTTCAAGATATCCTCTCTTAGTGCTCCCCTACACTCCCTAATACCTACTTGCTAAATTTTAATTACTAGTAATTTCGTCTATCACTCACTTAGTAAAGGAGAACGGAACTTCTTGACACTAGGTCCTAGAAGCTATGCTGGAAACATTGA